>CM035172.1:69473779-70073779 GCA_020205615.1 Panax quinquefolius
CGGATGAGCGTGTTGTAACCCCCGGGGATCTCGTTGTAACCCCAGTGAGAGACTCGTTGTAACCCGTCGAGGGACTCACGTTATAACCCGTTATAACGTCGAGATCCGATATGTAGTAACGACGACGGGTCGGCGACATCGGACCTATATAAGGTATTGCCGTATATGTAATTTGTGACAAGCGAGGTCATCGGCGAGTATACCTTGTGTTTGACGACTACCAATGAGTGATGTCTGATTGAAAGTCTCATCACGAGAAGACCGAGATTGTATCTTTATTTTGCTCGATCGCGTGGCATTTTATTCCCGATTTGACCTTTCTAGCCCGTAAGAACTCCATTTCAACTCGAACTGGACCAGAAGCCGGAGGGTGGGGCCCACATAGAGGAGCCAGTGCAGTGCACTGCTTTGCTGACCATGGGTGGGCTGCTGCTGACGGCGTGGATGATAAATCCCAATGACTGCTTCCTTCCTGAAAGTCACTTTCAACTTGTTTCTCTCTAGAAAAACCGTGAGCCACTTCCAGTTCTTTGAGTTAATTTTTTTACACGCAAATTACTATCATCGTACAAGTGTTCTACACTATCACAGTAGCGTATATGCATGTATTTTTTCGGTTTACATCCATTAGATTGTGAGATATTGCACGAAATGCATCTAAACACATAGTAGTGATTATGTATGCACAAATGACTTGATAAAAATATTCAACATAGTAAATGTTAGTATTAAACCATCTTTGAACATAATGATGTGAAAAATTTTGACTTTTGAGGCGTCAATTGGCACCTTTTACTGCTATTTTTTGTCTATTTGAGGTCCAATGAGCAAAAGGTAGAAAGGCAAAACTCTCTAGCATTGAGGTTGGCCTTATGCATGATGTTCTTGATTTTTATGCATATATTATGTATATGACTTTGGGGTAGGTGTGTCTGCTCTTGAATGGCCACCTAGACATGCACATCTGTGCGTGTGGATAGTCCTATTTTCAAAGGGGACTATGGCAAAATTTTTCAAATGTAGGCATTGGGTAGTCATGCATTCTAACTCTATTATATGTTAAAGTAAATGCATGCATGCATATAGTCATATAATGCATTTTAGAAAGCTCCAGTAAAGGCGATACCACACCCTTTACGAGGTGATTTGGAGACTTGTTGTCCGAGATATTATGGATCCGGATCAATAGAAGCGGTTCTTACAGGGACCACTTACGGCGTCTGGCGGAGGGCTTACGAAGTGCCTCGTCCAGATTACATCGAGACGGACCTCGTCGGTTGGTGGAGGGCGTGATTAATCCCGTCGGTAGAGGTTCGAGGCGTTGAGGGCGAGGAGGTGGATATTGAGGATCCGCTCTGCTTGTACATATCCCTCGCGAGGAGCTTTAGAGCATCCGGTGGTGAACCCGAGTTTCTTTGGGTGATTTGGGTAGACACCCATCGATGTACTTGCATCTTAAACGGTATGGCGTTAGACTTTATCTTCCTTCTTTCCTATTGATGAGGATTAAAGGGTTACGATGTTGATCATGCTTCAAATGCGGGTTCGGGTTTTACTACGACCTCGGGGAGGCTGGTTTAGCATCCACTCCATGTACCGGTAACTTCATCCACGATTATAGAGCGATGAGTGCGTGAGTGGGGATTTGGGGCATTTTCTCCATCCTTCCCGTCGTTGTCCACAGGGTTACCTCGGGGCATTATGCGGCGATGGTTTCATCGGACTCGATCCTCTCCACTGTTTGGATTGCGAGGTGATGATGGCGCTTTATGGATTGGCGATTTATCACGGTATGGAGTTTGGAGGGCGATTTCCTTGCATGGCGAATATCACCCCTCTTGCCGTCCGGTCCTTGTTAGGAGTTCGGTGGTGTGCGCTCGAAAGTAGGGGCTGTCCGTTCGGGTCCTTTGGCGTAGATGTTATGAGCGGGCTATTGGTGAGCCCATGCACGATGATGTCGAGATCGGGGATCGCGTTACTGCGGCGATTGTTCTGATAATCATTGAGGTTTGCCATGTGAGATAACTCTTCCACGGTATCTTTTCGCTCTGAGTCGGCGCCACACGCGATGTGGACCGTATAGGAGAGTATGATTGGGGCTCTTACACCTTTGCCTATTTCCTCCGGGGCGTGCGTCTGCGCTCACGAGGGTTTAATGAGGCTTGGCTAGGATTTTACCGTTTACTGGCGTGAGTATTTCTCTTGTCTTTTTCCTTTCACGGGTTAAGAGTGTTTCTTGATAGCGAGATGTTTTGCCATTGTGTTGGCGATTTTGGGCCTATGAGAGGCTTCCGTGTTTTGCGTCTGTGAGTGTGTTGAGGCTTAGATACCTATCCACGAGGGCGACGATGGCATCATTCTATTTTGCGAGAGGTCCACATATGTCGAGGGCTTCGCTCATTCTTGTATCTGTTGGAGAGTTCTTGACGGTAAGCGCCATCATCATGGCTTCCATATTCGAGGGATCATTTGATCATCGGTTTTGAGGATGGACACCCTCTTTGGAGTAAGTATTTGATTTCCACCGGAGATTTCCTCTTTTCACCGATGGAGGTGGGAGCTCTATTTAGGAGAGCGTGCTATCGGGGAACACACCACGGGGGAGATTAGTATCTGATCTTGCCTCTGTTAGGCGTCGTTGGCACATATCACGATCACCCATCATTGATATTCCATTGTTGGGAGTTGGCGGTTTTGATTTATCAGAGGGTCCATGTACTCAGGAGATATTCCAGCGCTGGTGGCTCCCTCGCACTATTGGGGCCCGATCCGTGCCACCACGATTTATGGGGACACATGGTTCTGGATCATTGATGATGATGATTGGGTAGCTTGTGTTCGAGCTCCAACCCATATGACCAGTTGATAGCTTGACGGCGGTTGGATCGAGCACATATATTTATTCGGCATTTGGGCGAGAGATCCGGTGAGGCGGAGACATTTGTTCCTTCGGCTCGGTCTTGGCCCTCGAACGACCCCATTTGGTTTTGCGGTATGAGATCCTCCTTTTATAGGCTGACATCCTGTTGATAGAGATCCGGTGACTCGGGGAGGAGTTACATCGGTGGGCGAGATTGAGGATGTGGACATCGAGACCATTGTCTTCTTCTTGATGTATTCTCGCTATATCTTTTGATAGGCCTCTGTTAGATATTGGGTGGTTGTTCCCTATTCTCGCTTTATCTTTAGATAGGCCTCTGTTAGTAGTAGGGCGTTTGTGCCCCATTTTCATGTACTTGTAGTATGTATATAGTGATGTATTAGATGATGATATATTTAGGAATGTATGCACCATTTTTTTTCATTCCTATATCATATTGCCATCCATTATCTCATTATGCATGTATCATGTTATGCATATGTATGTATGTCGAGAGATACTCGGTATTGACCCTGGATGGTCTTATGACCGGCGGCCCTTACGAGATGTCTTCTTGACGATTAGCCGTATAGATCATACCCCACCGTCGGTGGTGGCATTGGGTATCTTGCTAATGAGTGCGATAGCATGTCACCACCGGATAGGGTGATTTGTAGATCTGTTATTACGACATACCATGACCCTTTTGGCATTTCGAGGTTCTGCGAGTTTGTAGATGGGATCTTAGAGCATTGGCAGGGTGATAGGCGGTATTTCGCTTTGGCACCCATGAGTTGACTCTACTACGGAGGTATGCGGTTTGAGATCTTGCCCTAGGCCAGACCTTGCGTACACATGGCTTTGGGAGACATGAGTGAGCGATTCATGACTCTCACGGATTGAGGCGCGAGTGGTGCGGGATGGTGACATCGGCCGTATGATCTCTCGGCGTTTTTACGTGTGGCCATTTGGTGCGGAGGATAGCTACTCCGCGACATTCGAGGGATTTCAACGTGTCGGAGGATCATTGGCGTTCGGCGAGTTGATGTCTTGATACTTATGTGTCTTGTCATACGTGTACATGTGCGGTACATGGATGAGATAGATATAGGCGTTATCATGGCGGTGAGAGCTCTCGGGGAGGTCGTACCATTGTACCTATGATCGTGGCGAGAGACCTTGCGATCGGCGTCCTCTTGTACGTACCGTCGGGTGTGTTTCTTGGGAGTTGGTCGTCTTTGTATGTGTGGTTTATGTCACACTTGCGACCGATTGGTACCTTTTTAGGCAGCATGGGTATTGTTTCTCCCATGAGGTGGCTATGTCGTATTCCTTTCGACCATCGGTGTGTGTAGATGCTCGATCTGGTCCGCATTTTTGGCGGATATCAAGAGATCCATTTAGCATATTCTTTGTGCTCGGGGCTTTGCTCACCATCTGACTTCATTACTCGTGCTCGGGCATGGATTTCCTCCTTTGGGCGGCTTGAGGCGTGACTGACTTATCATCCATTGGTAGTGATGTCGCGGTTTGACCGATTCGAGTTTTTCATCCTTTCGAGGCGGCGGTCGGTGACTTCGACTTCTCGATACCTCTCGGTAGGGGCCGATCTACGTGTATATGCTTCTTTGGGATCGGCGTGAGCTAGCTTGCTTTTCTTTCGCGATCGTCCGGTTATTCATGCGAGTACTCGCGCATGGATGGAGATGGAGGTTTTATCGGTTTGCGGCGATATTTGCGATCTGGGAGATTGAGTTAGGCGATGTAGAGCTATATAGAGGACATTGATACCTACATCGAGGAGGATCTGGCTTTGTTGGGTTGCCGACATTTCTTCCGGATTCTCCTAGTACCGAGTACTTTTGTGATCCGACACTTTCGGCACGATATTTAGAAGCGAGTCTTCATCGATGACCTTTGAGAGAGACCAGATTCGATCTATGATGTCATTGCTCTTGATGTGAGGGCCTTAGCCCTATTAGAGAGGCGAGGCATTAGCTCGTAGAGATGCCGTTGTTGTTGGCGGGATGAGGCGGTCGAGACGAGAGAGCGATGATAGTTGGCGCGGGATAGTGCTATATATCTGCCGGGATGTGGTATCACACGAGATAATCTTTGCGACGAGGTCCCTTACCCTTTGGTATGATCGCGAGAGATGGCGCTTATATCGATGAGCATATGGTCATCATGCGGATAGCTCTGATCTCTGTTGGGTCGTGTGGATATTCTTATCCGAGGAGACTACTGACTTTACCTCCTTCATCGAGAGAGGATGCCATGTTGGTCTTGCTAGCTCGCATGTACCACGATTAAGTAGATGAGCTTGTATTTACACTGCAGACTAAGCTTAGCCATTTTGTCATGTATACGATTCACATTGTATATATATCAAACAACATTATATATGATAGGAAATATATTTTTGGATCACTTCCCTTTTAGATATGCCTTGCTTTATTTGCTTGATATTTTGCTTTGCTTGCTTGAGGGCTTGTGATCTTGATGAATTACGAATTCTTCCTTGGTGGATGGACATTGAAATTGTCTTTGGATAGTTCGAATGGATCATCGATCTATGTATATCCTACCATCTTTGGTGTCTTGGGACTTGTTTTTGAATGGAAATGTGGAGAGGAGTGTGGCTTTCCTCTCTGAGATTGGCCGCACCACGAGATGGTTGCCGTACTTCTATTTAGGAGAAGCTAGTTAATTCCACCTCTTATGGTTTAGTATTGCTCTTGAGGTATGATGCATGACTTAGATGGTCGTAGAATCTCTATTTGGGAGGAGTTAGGTAATTCCATCCCTTTGATGCGAAGCCAAATGAAATGTAGTGGATTGAAAGAAATCCCAATACCCGTGACAATGGTTTGTGTTTTGGTAGGGGTGAGACCGCTTTCATGAATGGTACTTTTACGTACTCTATTGAAGAGGAGATCGGTCTGCGTGGTTTCGAACTTTGGTGTGTAAGAGGTTCAATGTTTATATATGGGCGATATGGTGTAGGAATGTTTTTGGTTGTTTTGTTTTTGTAAGGAGAAGAGGTAGAAATGTTTTTGTTGTTTTGTTTTTTATTGCGGCCATGGGCCATATAACATGGTTGCCTACGTACTCTATTGAAGAGAGATCGGTCGGCGTTTATTACGCCCCCTCGAGGCGAGAAAAAGCGTAATCCATAATCCATATGCGAGGTCAGTGCGGGGAGGAGAAAGTTTAATCTAGGTTGAGGATAAAAGCTGGGCGAAGAGAAGTTTGATCCCATGTATGGGTAGCCAAGCTACGAAACATGAAGGTTCAATCCGCGGTGGGATGACCTAAGTTGTATGGTATGAAAAGAAAAGCCAGTGCTTTGCGGCTTGAAGAGTATGTTTCCACGAGGGGCAAAAAGTGTAGCAAGTTGTAGGTGGTAAAGGGTTAAAGAACCGGAATGGTTGGTGACTGACGATGATGATGCACCGGGGTGTTTCTTTGGTTACTTGAGACATATCTGTTTCACGGTGTCTAAGTTGATGAGTTGTGGAAATTCATCGTAGTCCATTTCTTATAATCTGAGGCGCCTCCTGTCGATACTTCTTTGACAATAAGCGGGCCTTCCAGTTAGGGCGAATTTTCCTTTGGCTTTGATCTTGATTGTCGAGAATCTTCTTGAAAACAAGTCATGTTGTTTAAATTACCGTAGCCGGGACTTTTTTGTTGTAGGATCTGGCGATCCTTTGTTGATATAGTGACCATGGAAGATAGCGCGGTCGCGCCTTTTTCTCTGTCGAGAGACAATTGGTGATACTGTCTTGTACCCATTGGTTTCATCCGGTGGCGTCGATCGACACTACGAGAGATTCCATCTCAACTTCTATGGAACCTTTGCTTCCATCCCATAGGTTAAAGCGTGAGGGTTGCCCGGTTGAAATGCGCATTGTGGTTTACGTAGGCTATGAGTGAGTAAGAAGCGATAGTTTAGGCCAATCTTTGTGGTTGGTGACATCTTTTGCATAATCTTCTTGATATTTTTTTGTTAGCCGCTTGAACTTAGATTCATCTTGGACGATAGATGGCGAGTTAAGATGTTTGATGTGGAATTTCTTGCATAACTCCTCCATCATTTTTGTTGTTGAGGTTTTGGCATTGTCGACACAATCACCTCTGGTTGTCCATATCGACAAACGACATTGTTTACGATGAAAGCAATGATGACTTCTTTAGTGACCACAGGGGAGGAGGCATTCTACCCACTTGGTGAAGTAGTCGATCATGGTGAAGATAAATCGGTGACCATTCTTGGCTTTAGGCTCGATGGGCCCAATAACGTCCATTCCCCACATTGAGAAGGGCGAAGCGAACTTCATATTGTGGAGCTCCGTGGAGGGCGTGTATAGCATTCCCATGAATCGCAGCGATAGCATCTTACGCGTGGTCGTTGCAATCGACTTTGAGAGATGACCGATAATGTCCGTCACGAGGACTTTTTTGACAAGGAGGGGCCACTTCGTGTGGGGGCCCTGAGACTCCGCCATGGATTTCATCCATAAGCCTTTGGGCTTGATCTTTGTCTAGAACACACGAGGAGACCTAGTCCTGCATCTCTTTTATAGGCGCATCTCCACTCGGGTAGAACTTCATAGCAAGTCGATGGATCCGCCTTTTCTCGGTCGGGCTTGCGCCTCGGTGGTGTAGATCCATCTCGCGAGATATTCCTTGATATCTTGATACCAGGAGGTTGGATGGGAGGTAGCTCATCGATACTTCTCAACGTAATTCCCATAAGTTTGGGGCCTTGTGCGGGAAATTGTGGCGCTTGGCAAGTGTTCCTTATGCGATATCTGACGAATCGAGGAGGCCAAAGTTGCTAATCGTCCATGAAATCATTCTATTACGAGGAATGTGTAGAAAGGAGATTTCTTGAACTCAAAGCCATCTCAAAACACTGCTTGATGGTAAAGGCGACAAATGTAGTTCCTTGGTTTGATAGACTCGGTGGATTATCGATTACCAACTCAGAATCTCGAGGGCGATTAACAGCTTGATGCCCGTTGAGCGGGCAAGTTTTAGCCCCATGAGACAACCTTAACCATACTCGGTAGTATTGTTGGTGTTGACAAACTATAATTTGGCCAGCAGCGGGATCTTTGCTCCCGTGTCGAGATACTAGAATTGCTCGACTCGAGAACCTTCCATATTAACGACTCCATCAAAATACATCTTCCGTGATTGGCGTGTATTGTCTTGATGGTGTTCTTTGCCTTTATCATTACTCCTTCATCGAAATATATGTTTCCAAGGGTTTGAAATCCCCCGAAGGTCTGGCGCGATTGATCTGCGATTCCTTGACCTTTGATGGACTTTTGAGTCACATATCTGATGTCAAATTGTTGTAGGATCAAGCCCATCTGGACGACCGTAAATTTCAACATGGGTTTGTTGAACACGTGCTTGAGAGGATCCACGCGGGATATGAGATGGGTTGTGTGACCATGGAGGTAATGTTGTAACCTCATGGAAGCCCATGCTAAAAACACAACCGTCTTCTCGATCGAGTGTACTTGTGTTCCTTTCTTCTTTGAACCTTTTCTTTGAGGTAATAGATAGCTCGTTCTTGGCCTCTATCGTCTTTACTGTCCCGACTCTGACCCATGGCATTGTCACTTATGGACGGTACATGAGCAGGGAACATCATCCACAGGTGGTACCAAGATAGGAGCTTTGACTAGCTGTTTCTTGATTGTAAGGAAGGCATTACGGCACTCATCATTCCATTTCATGGAGGAGTTCTTCCTTAATAACTTGAAGATTGGCTCACGAGTTCTTTGTGAGTTGGGAGATAAACCTGGCGATGAAGTTGATCCTTCCCAAAAATCCCGTATTTCCTTCTCTGTCGAGGAATGGGCATTTCTGTGATGGCTTGGATTTTGGTAGGATCGATTCAATCCCTTTGTGGTGACTAGAAATCCTAGCAACTTGCACGACTTGGCGCTTGAAAGCGCGCCAGTGGATTCAACTTCAAGTTGTACTTACATGACTTTGTTGAACAACTTTACGAGATGGTCTAGATGGTCATCCTCCTTAGGGACTTGACAATGATGTCATCCACGTAGATCTCAATCTCTTTATGCATTAAGTCGTGGAAAAGAGCCATCATAGCTCGTTGATAGGTAGCTCACGGCATTGATGAGGCGAATGACAACCGTCTATAGCAAAAAGTTCCCCAAGGAGTGATGAAAGCGGTCTTCTCACGATCTTCCTCGGCAACCATGATCGATGGTACCCATAAAGCAATCGACAAAAGGAGTACATGTCGTATTTCTGCGATATTGTCGATGAGAATGTGGATAAATGGCGCGGAAAGCTATCTTTTAAGCAAGCTTTGTTCAAGTCCGGTAATCCACATGAAACTACGCACCTTCCCTCGAGGTTTAGGCATGGGTACAATGTTGGATATCCACTCGGGATATGTAGACACCATGATGATCTTAGGCTTGAAATTGTTTCACAATTTCTTCTTTCACCTTTAAACTCCACTCGGGTTTTGATCTTTGAGCTTTTGCTTGATTGGCTTAAATCCCTCTTTAATGGGAAGGCGATGAAGGACAATGTCGATGGATAAACCCACCATGTCTTCATGAGACCATGCAAACACATCCACGGAATTGGGTTAATAAGCGTAACCATGTCATTCCGTTGGTTTGGGGTAAGAGTGCGAACCAATCTGGATTAACTTAGGGCTTTCTAAGGTTAGAGATTGAAAGAAGTGGTTTGATCGAGGTTGGGTTTGGGTTTGTCTTTGACCCATTCTTGAATTTACGGAGGCACCTCAATGTCGTCACGGAGATCCATCAAAATTGAATTCATCTCTACATCAAAGTCTGATCCTTGCGTGGAGAGGCATCGTATCCATAAATCTGAGCACATCTAAATTTAGAGTCACGAAACAAAATATGCTTTCACTTAGTATATATGAAATCGTTGATCATACACAATGTTAGCATATCTTGGCAAAATAAAGCGCTAATCTTTGTCTGAAAAAGTAAGCGATTATTGTATCTACGGAAGAAAAAAATTTACGCAGCTTTACCTGTCGACGACGAAAAGCGAGGAATGTTGTTCCAATTGGTAAGGGTAAAAAGTCAAGGGTGGACCCTTGATGATGGAGGGATTGTCATCATCCTCCTTGTCGAATGATGGCCATTACGTCGAGCGATCATCATCATGCAGGGTGTATCTGTTGGTATGTTCATCATGGACGATGATGCGCGTGCAGAACATTATTGGACAACGTTTTCCTTGATTCTCGCTCCTCTTCTTGATTGCGGGATGCGGAATAACGATTTTCTTTTCCTCCACCGGTTTGGCTTAGGAAATAACATGGCCATGACATTGGTTGGCACCTTTCTTTGGAGGTTGTGCGGGACTCGGAGTTTGAAGGCGAAGCCGAGCGCCACATGGTTGAAGCTAAAGGAATCTGTTGATGCTTATGAGGATTCACATGACTAGAGTGGCGAGAATAGCCTAGTCCAATTTGTTCGACTTGCTTGGTTAATCGAATGGGTCTTGGATACCACAGCCATCTTTACCCAACCCTTGTCACGGCTTATGACCCAGCGACATCATTTCTTGAGTGGTGACATCACCTCGGCGAAATGTGGGGTTGAGCGATGGTGCTCAATAAGCGTGGTATTGGGTGTTGCTTATTTCAAAGCATGGCCCGGCCCGTTCTACGTCTGCATTGGCATTGATGAGCGGAATATCCCGTCTTGAGGAATCTACGGTTCGGCGTTGGCCGTGACCGAGGCTATTGTTGATAATGTACTTGATTGTTGGTGAAGGGTGGAGGGCCCCCTGCCATGTGGATCCATGGTCGTCCCAAGAAGCGGGTTGTATCCGAATCTATCTTGAGCACATGGAAGGATCTGCGAGAATGTATGAGGCCAATTTTGATTGGCGGCTCAATTACTCAATAGGAGTTACGGCGGGCTCCATCAAAAGCTTTGATGATAGTATGGCTACTCTCGAATTCGGTTGAGATTGATATTCATCTTCACCAAGGTGGCATATGGGCGAGATATTGAGAGAGAACCTCCATCTATTAAGACTCCGACCCACCATATATCAGGGAGGACAAGACATGATATGCAGCGGTTTGCAATGACCGATCCCTTGGATGGTATGTCATCATCGATGAAGGATATCACATTAGTGTTGAAAATGTGATCAACCATGTGTTGAAATTTTTACCATATCCATTGATGTCGGAAGATAGGCTTCTTCAAAACCTTTAACAAGACCTTAGGTGATTCTCGGAAGTTAGGACCAAGTCAAAATTGATATTTGTGGTGGAGCTTCCTTGAAGCTTAAAACCACAGAGGCTTCGTTATGACCCACAGTAGCGGAGGAATTTTTCAATCTTCTCCATGGGTATTTTTTCCCTTTGATTTGGTGGTGGGGTTCATCACCCGATGGGGAAGATACGATGGATTTTCCTTGACACACTTCTGCGGCGGTGGTATGTGAGGTGGATCCTTCACCTTCTCCATAATTCCACGGAACCTTGCATGAAGCTAACAATAGGATATTGTGCTCTGCGTGGCAAGTTGATTGGCTCGGGGCGGCCACTTTCAAAGGATTGTTTCCTCCTTTGAAATTTGAATTATCGGTGTTGTGAGAAAGTATTAATCCCTTGACTTGATGGATATAAGCTTTACCACACTTTTCCACTTAGTAGGGCTGCATTCTCACTTGCACGTAACACGATGTCGTTATCACACCTGCCTTGATACACCCTTGTCGATTAGATTTTGAATAAGGTGGCGGAGTGCCCACATTCTTACGTCTTTGTGACCATGAGGCCCAGGAGTGGTATTGACATACTCCATCGAGTTGTATCGTCCCGAGCGGGGTTGATTGGAGGTAGAAGGGGCTGATCCTTCCTTCATTGATTAACATGTGAAGGATTTCCTCCATGGGTTCGCCCAAATAGGTGAATTCCCGTTTGTTGGCGAAATCCCAACGGGCTTTAGCATTTGCTCTCTTCGTCACTTTGTCTTCCAGCATTTCATTTTTTGAAAGGGATGAGGGAATATTCATGACGATTGGTAGGAGGCTGGCATGCTCTGGTGATTAATTGCGAGTCACTTGATCTTGATAAGTCACCGATTCATGATTGCTCGATTTGTTTGCGAGAGAGCTTTCATCTTTCGTTCCATTGTGAATTGGAACTTAGCATAATCCCATCTGTCATCACCGTCTTTGATGGTGCAGGGAATCACGGTTGAAGTTGGAACTCATCCTTTGCTCCAATTAATCATGTTGACCTCTTCTTCTTTGTGTTGAGGAAGAGGTTTGTCTTGTCGTGAAATTTGATCGGGTTTGGTGACTACGATCTCTCCATTATCTATTAGGTCACGGATCTTGTGTTTGAGGCCCAACAATCCACGAGTATCATGTCCGGTGCCCGGCATGATAAGCACATTTCTAGCGACATTGAAACCCCGTCCATTAGGGTTTGGTGGGTGGAAGAAGATCGTAATTTTCTTACGTGTTGTCGGAAGATTAAGAATGTTCTCGGGTATCCCCTAAGGGTGTAAACACTTTCGATGGCGTTTGACTTCTCCACCTTTTGAGTCTTGGAGGTTTTGCGGTTTGTCTTTGGAAAGGGAGTGTAGTTTCTCCTTTGAATGGGCATACTTTGATTGCCTTTTTGTCCTGTAGTATCGGAAACATCTTCCTCTTTCTTTTTATGGACCCTCAGGGTTGTTCCCATAATTTCCAGTTGGATGTGATCGATAGCTGACTTTGAGTGCGGCTAGGTCTTGAATCTTTCTGACTTCAACCCCATTTCACCGTCCCCCATGTTTAACCATTTGAGAAAAATGGTTTTGCGATCTTGGCTAAAACTCTCTCTAGAAGGGAGCTTCTTGTATATATGAATGTAAGCGACCATTTACGATTACGACATGGCGGGGACTAACTTGGCGACCAGGCGTCTCCACCTTTGAGCATACTCTCTGAAAGACTTCGTTAGACTATTTCTTGATCTTGGTAATCCCGATCTGGATCGAGGAGCCATTTGAGTTTGAAAAGCTGTATTGAGTGAGGAAGGCATGTGCTAGCTCTTCCCGGTTTGTGGATTTTGGAGTTGTCTAATCTTGTGTACCACGAGCGGGCTTCTCGGTTAGACTCTTTTGGAACAATTGCATTACGAGTTTTTCATCCTCTGCATAGGATCCAGTTCTCCAATAAAGACTTTTAAATGTGTATAAGGATCCCCTAACTTGTCGTATTTTTTCAAAGTCGGGGAGTTTTAAATTTTTACGGATAGTGAACACGGGAAAAATACATAGATCGACATATGAAACACTCCGTGTGTTCCAATTCCTTTGATAGCGCGAAGGGTCTCTTCCATTTGGAGGACTTTCTTTTTGATGTCACCATTATGCGGATCTCCGATGGAATGGGCGACATCATGCGTTTTTTGTTGGTCGTATCCAATTGTGGCTCTGGTATATGGTAATGGCCAGAATTCCTCCTTGTGTGGAGGGCTCGGTATGTCTGGGTATTTTACGACCACCTGTGTGGTAGTGTAATTCTTTTAATAGAAACGACCAAATCATGTCTGTTTGCTTAACGTGGTCCAATTCTTTGCGAGAAAGCTGGATTAAGTTCGATGCAGGTGGGATGATGACATGATTGATTGTGGGCTGTTTGCCTTTTGGACTTTGGCCGGGTAGTAGGTCCGATTGATTCCTGCGAAAAAATGGCATAGTTTAGTCCTTAGGAAGGTGTATAATGACATGCTATGTGATGTGTCCATTTTAGGAATTTTATCCTGCAAAAAGCGGGTGTCATTTGTTTGTAGCATGTATGTGGACATATTGCTTCATATTTCTCATTACATGGAGATAGATATGGAATGAAATTACAAGTAATTGTGTTTACAAGTAATTGAAATGAGAGCATGAAGAGACTTTCCTTCGTTTTGGGTTTATCGGTGACCTATCTTAGGTTACTCTCATGACTTTTTGGCATGAAGGTTCCCAAATCATCCATGATCTACTAGGCGGGAAGTTAATCCGGTCTTTCAAGCTGGAAGCGAATTTGGGTGGTGCCTTTCACGAGCCTCGGAGAATTAGTCTTCTCACGAGTCCGATAATCAAACAAAGCGGGATAGCCTCTGGTGGAGGGACCACACAACATACATTCACATACATCGTGTCTCACAGTATGAAATGATGACATGTCTGAAGCACTAATATCATAAGCGGTTTATAGTCTGAAGCACTAACATCATCTACCTATGATATGATGATCGAAGCACTAAGCTCAAACAAGACATGCATTCGTACACATTCATCGATGTAAATCAACATCCACACACAAGCATATAATCGGTTTTGAAAAGATTGTAGTAGCGGCTTAAGTCCTCTTCTTTGGAGTCCCAAGTGAGTCGCCACATCGGCGTCGGGATTTTTGGGTGTCCTTTCAGTTACTTGTTCTTTGGTGTTCTCATTTTAGGTGAGATTTGTTTGAAAAAACAAGTGAAAAAGGTCAAACATGTATAATGTAAATGCGATGGGATTTGATAAAAGTCGCCAGATTGGTTTTTAAATGGTTGTACCAACCTGATGCCAGAAAAGGTTTGCACATTGACCCGATGATGTGACAACGATATCTGGTCGTGTGAAAGCAGAGATTCGTTTAGGGTCAGGGGACTTGGTTATCTTGGGGGAAGGTGTTAGGCACCCCAGACATCCGTGTTACCACGGTGGCCGCTCTTTTTTCAAGAAACTATTATATGAGTGTGTGTGTGTGTGTGTGTGGTTGATGTCTTTGTTATATATATGAAAGTTGTGCGAGGCCTCGTTCGAACCTATATACGGGGTTTGAATTTATGTAAAAATTCAGTTTTTAGCAATATATGGCAATGATGTTTTTTATAAAGAGGTTTTTAAAACCACGATGCTCAATAGGAATTGAGACCTTTTACACTCCCATTTTTATTAAGTGGTAATTTGGATTGATTTTATTTGTGGATCTGAGGCATCCGTATGAAAAATAATACATCCAAAAATAATGCCGACTTCCTCGTGGGTATGGAAACCATCGAGAAAATCTGAGACATCATGAGAATAATTTACAAAGCTACTTACGGTGAAAATGTCCATCACGGAACCAGAATCTAGATCGATGAGATGAATCAGTGATCACATGATTCCTAGGCGCCTGAGAATATTGCAATTTGTATAAAAGCAATAGCGGTATATATATAAAAGCGGTAAATATATATATCTGAGCGGGATCACCAACCACGAAGCACCTCCATGGGGATCGAAATGTAAATAAAAAAAGCATAAATCTGATCAATATACGAAGAAGAAACTCCAGGCGGAACGAGAATGTAAATAAAAGGCATAAATGCGATTAAGCGCCACAAGTAAACTCGAGGCGGGACTAAATAAAGAAAAGGCATAAAAGCGATCAAGCGCCACGAAGGAACTCGAGGCGAGGACAAAATAAATATATATATATATATATATATATATATATATATATATAATAATAAGCATATAGGATGTAAAATCCGGGCTCATCGAACATAGTTAGACCACGATTCATATATATATATATATATATATATATATATATATATATATATATATATATATAGGCCCAAATCTAGGCTCATCGAAAAGACATATATATATATATATATATGATATATATATATATATATATATATATATATAATAAGCGAATAAATGCACAGAAGCCAAAAGTCTAGGCTCATCGAACAAAGTCAACACACAGTTGATATATATATATATATATATATATATATATATATATATATATATATATAATAAATATACACGGGCCAAAGTCTAGGCTCATCGAACAAAGTCAAACAGACAGAATATATAATATATATATATATATATATATATATATATATATAAAAGCGATAAGCGCTCTCGGGCCAAAATCTAGGCTCAATCGAGGCATAACTTCGATAATGTTAGTCAATATATATATATATATATATATATATATATATATATATATATATATCTGATGGAATGAAACCACGGATAGAAAGTCAAGGCAAAAGCACAACCACGACTCTCAGCGTGTAGAAGGGTGTGTGCAAAAGATGAAGAAAAGACTCTAAAGTGTGTGAGAAAACTACGGTGGTGATAAAAGGGCTTCTATATCTTTAGAGTGGGTAAACCTTTGGGCTTTTGTGGGTACAAAAGAGGCTATATATGAGCTCACGGTGTTTGAAAGTGGGAAAATACAACATATATGCGAGTCTGAGCAAATTGTGCGAGGTTTCCCGTCTTTTTTCTCTTAAAATCAGCACCCCAAGCCTCTTATTTATAGGCAAAAGGTGCATGGTGTACTGTACTCTGACTGTGGTGTACTGCAGTGTACGTGTGTGAGGTCGGTCGGGTCGGGTCGGCCGGGTACATCGGTCGGTCGGATCTCTCGAAATCGTGCACTCGAGCCTTTGTAATGTCCACTCGGATTTTGAGAAGTGCAATCAGGGCATCCGTTTGGAGGTATTCGGGACCTATTTGGGACCCGTGTTGTCGAGAGTTATGCGATGGCATGGGATTAGAGTTTGTCTGAAGTCTTTGAAGATGGGGCGATGCCCTCGGGTCTTGACTTGACTTTCATCCGTTACCCGCCTGATAGTCACTCGGGATTGGTTAGCCTTGTGGGACATTGTTGCGTAGAGGCGAGGCGTGGCATCGTGTTGGGCGAGATGGCGATGTTGCCCCTCACCGGGTGTATTCTTGGGATTGGGCGATAAGCGAGCGTTACTCGAGACTTATTTGAGATTGGGCTATTGCTTTGCATTTGTTGAAGGTCCTCATTGTCATCTTTGAGGTGTGCTGTCTTCCGATGTTATTGTTGTTGTATACGGTGTATTTTATTGTGAGTCTTGAGATTGAAGGCGATGGCATTTGAAACAAGCATTTAAGGGGTTATCTCAAAGCTGCATTCCTTGGGGTTATCACGAGGTTGGTGGCTATTCCATGGTTGGGGCCGAGGCTGGATACCTCGGGGTTATCTCAAGATTAATCGGTCTTCTCGGTGTGTGTTCGGTATTGTATCTGCGGTCTCGGGGTTAAATCAGGGGTTGAAACCGTTACTTACTCCCAGTTGCGATCAAGGGGTTAATCTTGAACTTCGGTAGTGTCGGTATGGATTTGGATTGTCTTTCGGGGTTCTCTCTTAAAAAGGCGAATCATCCTCTGTAATGTTAATGTATGATGATGAATCTGAGAAAAAATTTTGAGTGTCTATCGCGAACTGGTTCCATCTTTATTATTATTCTATTGAAATATCCTCATGCATGCATTTTACGTGGACTGATTCCGTCCTTATTAGTATTCATTGGAATAACTTTTGTTTATCTGCACCGCATACATGGTGATTTCTGTTGTTATTTCATTCTTTATTATTACATTGGAACATCACAGCTTGATTGTGAATTTTGCGACCTAGTTCCGTTATTTAGTATTACGCTTGGAATAACTTTGTACATGTGAAGTACCGCGCATGGTGATTTCTTTTGTTATTCCATTCTTTATTATACTCGGTTGGTTAAAGTTTTGACTTCTATACTCCATGAAATTAGTGGAATATCCTTGATAATTGCGCTTCATCCAGTATCTTTTCATTGAAATATTCTTCTTAGCATTCTTGAATTTTACTCTACAAAGAAGTATCATGTTGACAATTTGGACGTTATTGGTTCTTGGACAAATTAATTCTTGAACTTGTTTTATTGAATTCTTAAATCATTGTCATAATCCTTATATTTATATTTTTGAAAGTCATCTATGGCCTGTAGTGCATAGATGGACTTGGTATGATTATGACCAGGGATTATTCGGTGTAATCATGACCGTAATGTTACAAATGATGTGGTAAAAGTCCTCATTGGCCCGTAGTGCATTGATGGATAGTTGTTGGCATGATCATGACCATTAATGAATACACAAATATTCTTGGACCGTAGTGCGTGGATAATTTGTAAGACCCCAGCTTTTATAAATAAAGATGAATTTTTCTATAAATATTATTTTTGAATATTATGGAATAAATTTGATATAATGTTATAGTTGTGGGTAATATTTATAAATTTTGCAAAGTATGCAAGTTGTTATAAAATATTAGTTTGGTGGGGAATATTCTTTTTGTTAGGAATATTAAATAATGGCTCAATCATTGGTGGACCCCACAAATGTAATTATTATTGTCGGATGAGAAAACGACAAAAATATTTTAAAAAATAACGGCGGAGGTGTTACTGTTAAAAGCTGTTGAACTACCCGTGGTAAAAGTAAATGAATATGTCTGGCGTAGTTGCATAGTAGTACACGGTATTGATTATTGATGCTTACGTGAGAAGTCACTCAACTATGCTCAATTATTGCTTTCACATAATTCTTTGCATCATATCTCTTATATTATTGATTCAATTATTGTCACAAAGATCATCTCATATAATATGTTATAGTATTAAATCAATAATTGAGACGACAAGTTATAAATGATTAATAATTGTTGAAAGATTAAATATGTGTTGATGAAAAAAAATGATTTGTGGTAAGTTTGATTATTTTATGGGGGCTCATATGTCATCATCTAAGAGTCTCTTAAATCAATAGTAATTACCTTCGTCAATAGTAATTACCCTTGTGAATAGTATTTACCTTCGTCAATAGTAATTACCTTTGTCAATAGTAATTACCCTTGTGAATAGTATTTACCTTCGTCGATAGTATTTACCTTCGTTAATAGTAATTACCTTTACCGTATCGTCGAACCACTTGTCATTTCACATTACAGTGATGAACCACTTGTCGTTTCACATTACTGGCGTCGAAAACAATCGTCAAGCCACTTGCCTTTTCACACCGGCGGGTGCTAAGCTAGAAATCTTCTATAAATAGAGGCCTAGGGCTTCATTATTTTTCACTTTTCATTCAAGCTATAGAGAGAAAAGTATATAGAGAATAAGAGAAAAGAAGAAGAGTATTTTGTTACTACTTCTTTGCCTTTTTCAATCTCCTACCAAATGTAAGGGTGTTATTCTTTCTTATTCATGAAGAGAAGCGTTGTTATTCCATTGCTTATTATTCTGTTGGAATAACTTTTGTTACGTGGTTTACCCTATACTTGGTGACATTCTTCTATTATTACATTGGAACATCCTGCTTCATGTGTTTTACACCGACTGGTTCCGCTCTTTATTATTCTCGCTGGAACATCCTGCATGCATGTGTTTACACGGACTGGTTCCGTCTTTATTATTCTCTGTTGGAACATCCATGTCGTGTGTTTTACACCCGACCGGTTCCATCTTTATTATTCTGTTGGAACATCCTGTGTGTTTACTTGGACATTCCGTCTTTATTTCACCGACTGGTTCCGCCTCTTTATTCCGTTATTTATTATTTTGTTGGAATAACTTTCTTTATTATTCTGATCCTGCATGCACCTCGACCTGGTTCCGTTATTTATTATTTTGTTGGAATAACTCGCATGCGGTCTATCGCATGGTGGTGATTTCTTTTGTTATTCCATTCTTTATTATACCCAGGTTGGTTAAAACTTTGACTTCTATACTCCATGAAATTAGTGGAATATCCTTGATATTTGCGTTTCATCCAAAGATCTTTTCATGAAAATATTCTTCTAATCATTCTTGAATTTTACTCTACAAAAACATTATCATATTGATAATTTGGGCGTTAATAATTCTGGATAAAATAATTCTTGAACTTGTTTTATTGAATTCTTATATCATTGTCATCATCCTCATGTTTATATTTTTTAAAGTCATCTCGTGGCTCAGTAGTGCATAGATGGACTTGGTATGATTATGACCGAGAGACTATTCGGTGTAATCATGGTCGTAATGTTACAAATGATGTGGTAAAAATCCTCGATGGTAGTAGTGCATTGATGGACAGATTGTTGGCATGATCATGACCATTAATGAATACACAAATATTCTTGGCCCGTAGTGTATGAATAATTGTGGTCGTGATACTAAAGAATATCCTTGGTCAGTAGTGCGAGGGTGATTCGATGATGTGGAATATTTATTAAAGTTTGAGTCTCACCTATAACAAAGGATGAAAAACCTTTTAAAACCTAAAAGATCGTAGACTTTATTTTCTACTTGACTCTTTTAATGGATTGCATATTCCGTCATGAGCTTAAACCGGGTTGTCTATTGTATTTTATCGGTTTAACATTGTTGAAGACTATTGATAATTTATTCGCATTATCTTAGTCATAATATTTCTTCTTGGCTAGTTGAGCTCACCCTTTCTTTCACTGTTCTCTTCAGGAAATGAGAATATAGCTGGGACGAGTCGGGAAACGAGTGATGGTCCTGAAGATAGCATTAGTAGTCCTCACTATTCTGTGAAATAGTGTGATAATAATTATAATGAGGACTCCTTTTTGAGTTTGTATAATATCTAGTAGATTTATATTTGTATTTAAACTCACGATTTATGTCGTATTACACCACGCTTATGTTAGTAAGTTGTATTTATATTACGTACCATGTAAGTGGCGACCCAAGATGGGTGATGTATACCTAATTTTGGGGGCGTCACGATTGTATCGTCGAGCTTAGGATATGATCCCAGCTAAGATGTGAGAATAGTACTAGGAGGGAGAGACGGGAATACCTTCGCTAGTATGACCTACCTAAGTTTATGTGCTATTTTATTGGTTGGTCGGAAGATAGGGATAATTTGTTACATGTCAATTAACTTTTTTTTGTAGCGATGTCTGAAAATGACATCCGAGAATGTTGAGAATAGCAATGGAGCGCAGACGATCGCTGATTCACCACATATCAATAATCGTGGATAATGTGCATCGAGGCGAGCGACAATCCTCATGCAAAACAACAACACCGACCAAAATGATGAATGATCAAATGTTCGGAGGCTTTATGCAATTAATGCAACAAAGAAAGTAGAACGACTCTGTCCAAAACATAGGTGGAAACACGGAAAACTCTCTGGGCGGTCACCGCTAAAACAATTCAAGGAGCTAGGGACCACCGGAGTTTAAGGGAGAGCCAAAACCACTTCGGCGGAAAGCATGGATAAAGCAGATTACCAAGATATTTGATGTCTTGGGATGCTTCGAGGAGCAAAAGGTTCCTTTTACCGCCTTTATGTTCTTGGAGGAGAGGCGGATTACATGGGGAATCGGAAAATGTACTCAACTTCTTTGTCTCAAGATATCTTGGGAGAAGTTCCAGAGTCTATTCAACGACAAATACTTTCCCGAAAGTATTCGCCACATGAAGGAGGTGGAATTTATCAAGTTGGAACAAAACAATATGACCGTTAATAGCAATACGAGGCAAAATTTGCGGAGTTATCACGGTTTAAGTCCCACTTGGTGGATAATGAAGAGAAATGGCGCGAATGTTTTGAAGAGGTTTGAAGCCGGAGATACGTCAACATCTTATTTCTTATAAACTGTGTTTGTATTCAGATGTTGTAAATAGGGCTCAGTTAGTGGAACGCGATAATGAGTCAACACAACTAAAAGAGAGCGGTATTTTGCAAAATTATAATACTAGCCGAGAGTAGTCATCGAGCGGTGACAACAAGCGTGGAGGTAATCAACGGGCGAGATATATGGTAACCACTTCGGTGGTAATCAGGGCCAAAATAATAAGAATGGACATTTCAAGAAACGGAGATTCAACAATGGTGGAAAGACGTCAGCACCAGCACCCATTGTTAAGGAAGGAGAAAGACCACCTATCATATGCTTCAAATGCGGAGGAGAGGGACACATCAGTCCAAACTGCGTCATGCCGTCCAAAGCATGTTATAATTGTGGAAGAGAAGGTCACTTAGCTCGATTTTGTCGTTTATCGAAGACAAATTCAGCTAGGATGGAGGCACCAAAGGCCATCCTAGAAAATTCAAAACCCAGTAGTCTGCAAGGAGAGCGTTTGTTGTGACCTCCCAAAGAGCAAGGAATCCGAATGAGGTCATCACGGGTAAGCTTATCATAAACTCTAATGAAGTCTATACTTTATTTGATACCGGTTCTACCCATTCTTTTATTTCTCCTACTAGCGCTCATCGATTAAATTTGACTCAGAGAAATTAGACTTTGACTTATCTGTGGAAACTCCGTTGGGAGAAACCTTCATTACATCCACTGTTTATAAGTCTTGTTTGGTTCAAATTGGTACCCTCACATTACCTGTCGATCTTATTTCATTAAAAATACTTGCATTTGACGTGATTATAGGGATTGATTGGTTAACTACTTATCATGCAAAAATTGATTGTTTTCGTAAGGTTGTTAGCTTTCATATTCCTAATCAACCTATTATGCGAATTCAAACGACCAAACCATTAAAATCAATCACGGTCATCTCAAGCCATAAAGCTATTCGTTTATTGAAAAACGGATGTCAAGCTTTCTTAGCTCATGTCACGATTTAAATAAAAATACGCCGCTTTTAAACGATATTCCTATTCTTAATAAATTTCTGGACGTATTCCCGAAGAACTTCCCCTGGCCTACCCAGGCGTGAAATTGAATTTTGTATCGACCTTGAACCCGTGATAAAACCTATTTCCAAAGCCCCATATCGAATGGCTCCTATTGAACTTCGTGGAGTTAAAGACCCAACCGCAGGAATTGTTAGACATTGGCTTTATTCGTCCCTAGTACTTCTCCTTGGGGTGCTCCTGTTCTATTCGTGAAGAAGAAAGATGGGAGTATGCGACTTTGTATTGATTATCGAGGAGTTGAATCATGTCACCATCAAAAATAGGTATCCATTGCCACGTATTGATGACCTGTTTTGACCCGATTGCAAGGAGCCAAATTCTTTTCAAAGATTGATCTTCGTTTGGATATCACCAATTGAAGATTAGAACCACGACATTCCAAAGACGACTTTTCGTAACTTCCTATGACGGGCATTATGAATTCCTAGTCATGTCCTTTGGATTGACTAATGCTCCTCGCCGCTTCATGGATATGATGAACCGAGTATTCAAGGAATATTTAGATCACTTTGTGGTCGCCTTTATTGATGACATCCTTATTTATTCCAAAAGCCGTGAAGATCATGAGCAACACTTGAGGTCGACACTCCAAAAGCTTCGTGAATATAAGCTTTATGCCAAGTTGAAGAAATGTGAGTTACGGCTTGAAGAAGTAGCATTCCTTGGGCACGTGGTATCAAGTCATGAAATATCCATTGACCCAAAGAAAGATCAAAGCTATTCAAAGTGGGAACAACCTAAATCGATGACCAAAATACGTAGTTTTCTCGGTTTAGTTTGGTTATTATCGGAGATTCGTGGAAGGATTTTCTCGAATCGCTACTCCATTGACTCAAATTGACTAGGAAAGATACAAAGTTCGGTTGGAGCGAAGAATGTGAGAAGAGTTTTCAAGAACTCAAGAGGAGACTTATTTCAAAGACTGCTACGACAATACCATCCGCTCGGAGGGATTTGTCATCTACGATGATGCTTCGCAAAAGGTTGGGATGTGTTCTTATGCAACATGGAAAAGTTATAGCTTTATGCCTCATGACAACTCAAAGAATATGAGAGGAATTATCCTACTCATGATCTAGAGTTAAGCGGTTATTGTCTTCTGCACTTAAAATTTGGAGGCATTACTTGTATGGGGAGAAAGTGGAGATCTTTACGGATCATAAAAGCCTCAAATATTTCTTCACTCAAAAGGAACTCAACATGCGACAACGACGTTGGCTTGAATCTGCTTGAAAGATTATGATCATACCATCCAATACCATCCTCGAAAAGCGAACGTGGTAGCCGACGATTTATTGAGTAGAAAATCATATGCAAGCACGAAAAAGCGATATTGTCAACGCAAAGGCCCATTTTGTGTGACTTGCAAAGGATGGAGATAGAGTTAAAGACTCCGAGGGACGCATGTGATGATAGCGAGTATACTGAGTAGAACCGACTTTAATCGATAAAGTTAAAGTCGCTCAAGCTACGACACTGGAGGTGATGCGTATGAGGAAAAAAGTGCAAGAAGGTGCTATACTTAAAGCAAGAATCGATGAAGAAGGAATACTTGAGTCAACTCCGCACTTTGTGTTCCTAACGACCACGATTTAAAGTATAATATCATGATGGAGGCGCATGACACACCATTTGCAATCCATCTCGGGAGTACCAAAATGTATCATGATATTCGCCATACATTTTGGTGGAGCAATATGAAGAGAGAGATAGCGCTTATTATCTCAAGGTGTCTAACTTGTCAACGAAGTTAAAGCGGAGCATCAAGTACCAAAGGTCCATTGCAACCACTTGAAATTCCGTAATGGAAGTGGGAGCACATTACCATGGATTTCAAGCACGGGTCTTCCTAAGGTTTCTCAAGGCATTGATGCGATTTGGGTCATTGTTGATAGATTGACCAAGTCCGCTCATTTCTTCCGATACGAGAAACTTATACACTTGAACGCCTTTGCTCAGATGTACATAAACGAGATTGTAAGATCGCATGGTATGCCTAGTATCCATAGTTTCCGATCGAGACCCAAGATTCACTTCACGATTTTGGGTTAGTTTGCAAAAAGCTATGGGCACAGACTTACGATTTAGCTTCGGCATATCATCCTCGAGACGGACGGACGAATGGAGAGGACTATTCAAACTCTTGAAGATCTATTAAGACTCGTGTCCTTGATTTCAAGGAGTTGGGACAAGTTCTTACCATTGGTGGAGTTTTCCTACAACAACAGCTTATCAAGCAAGTATTGGCATGGCTCCATTCAAGCGTTGTATGGAAGAAAGTGTCGTTCTCCAAAGATCTTTGGGATGAGGTGGGTGAAGCAACGTTGTTGGGACCGTGAGTTGGTACGTATGACTACTTTTAAAGATTCAAACGATCCGACAACGTATAAATACCTCTAAAAATCGACAAAGAGTTATCTTGATCTTCATCGAAAGGACGTGGAATTCGATATAGGAGATCATGTGTTGTTAAGAGTTGCTCCATGGAAAGGAGTTACAAGATTTGGAAAGAGAGGAAAACTTAACCCTCGATTCATCGGGTCCATTTTAATCCTCGATCGAGTAGGAACTGTGGCCTATAGACTCGCTTTCCGCCAAATATGTCTCGTGTTCATAACGCTTTTCACATATCTATGTTACGTAAATATGTGAAAGACCCGAACCATATTATCGAGTTAGAACCGACGAAATAGCGGAAGATTTGACATATGAAGAGGTTCTGTTCAAATTTTGGATAAGAAGGAACATATTCTACGCCCAAGGTTATACCTCAAGTCAAAGTTTTGTGGAGGAACCACGATGTTGAGGAAATGACTTGGGAGTTAGAATCAAAAATGAAATCAAGGTATCCTTACCTCTTCAACATACCAGTATCGTACCTAAATTTCGAGGGCTTAAATTTCATAAGAAGGGAGGTTGTAAGACCCCAGCTTTTATAAATAAAGATGAATTTTTCTATAAATATTATTTTTGAATATTATGGAATAAATTTGATATAATGTTATAGTTGTGGGTAATATTTATAAATTTTGCAAAGTATGCAAGTTGTTATAAAATATTCGTTTGGTCGGAATATTCTTTTTGTTAGGGAATATTCGTACAATGGCTCAATCATTGGTGGACCCCACAACAAAATTATTGTCGGATTGAGAAAATGACAAAATATTTTAAAAAATAACTACGCGGAGGTGTTACCGTTAAAATTGTTGAACTACCCGGTGGTAAAAGTACAAAGAATGTCGCCGTAGTTGCGTAGTAACACACTCAGATTTGATTATTGATGCTTACGTGAGAAGTCACCACTATGCTCAATTATTACTACAATAATTGTTGCATCATATCTCTTATATTATTGATTCAATTATTGTCACAAAGATCATCCGTGATAATATGTTATAGTATTAAATCAATAATTGAGACGACAAGTTATAAATGATTAATAATTGTTGAAAGATTAAATATGTGTTGATGAAAAAAAAAATGATTTGTGGTAAGTTTGATTATTTTATGGGGGCTCATATGTCATCATCTAAGAGTCTCTTCACAATAGTAATTACCTTCGTCAATAGTAATTACCCTTGTGAATAGTATTTACCTTACCTTCAATAGTAATTACCCTTGTGAATAGTATTTACCTTCACAATAATAGTATTTACCTTCGTTAATAGTAATTACCTTTATCGACGTCGAACCACTTGTCATTTCACATTACAAAGTCGCCGAACCACTTGTCGCTTCACATTACAAAGCGCCAAACCGACTTCGTCGAAGCCACTTGCCTTTTCACACGGCGGTGCTAAGCTAGAAATCTTCTATAAATAGAGGCCTAGGGCTTCATTATTTTTCACTTAATTCATTCAAGCTATAGAGAGAGAAAGTATAGAGAGATAAGAGAGAAAGAAGAAGAGTATTTTGTTACTACAATCGCCGCAAGATTCAATCTCCTACCAAATGTAAGGGTGTTATTCTTTCTTATTCATGAAGAGAACTGTTGTTATTCCATTGCTTATTATTCTCATTGGAATAACTTTGTATAATGTGGTTTACCCTATACTTGGTGACATTCTTCTATTATTCTCATTGGAACATCCTGCTCATGTGTTTTACACCGGACTTCGGTTCCGCTTTATTATTATTCTTGGAACATCCGTCACATGTGTTTTACACCTGACTGTTCCGCTCTTTATTATTATTGTTGGAACATCACATGCACATGTGTTTTACACCGACTTCGGTTCCGCCTTTATTATTACATTGGAATATCCTATCTGTGTTTTTACAATCGGATCCGGTTCCATCTTTATTATTCATTTGGAACATCCTGCTTGTGTGAATTTCACCTGACCTGGTTCCGTTATTTATTATTTTGTTGGAATAACCTGTCTGTGCGGTCTATCGCATGCATGGTGATTTCTTTTGTTATTCCATTCTTTATTATACCAGTTGGTTAAAACTTTGACTTCTATACTCCATGAAATTAGTGGAATATCCTTGATATTTGCGTTTCATCCAAAGATCTTTTCATGAAAATATTCTTCTAATCATTCTTGAATTTTACTCTACAAAACAGTATCATATTGATAATTTGGACGTTAATAATTCCTGGATAAAATAATTCTTGAACTTGTTTTATTGAATTCTTATATCATTGTCATCATCCTCATGTTTATATTTTTTTAAAAGTCATCTGTGGCCTGTAGTGCATAGATGGACTTGGTATGATTATGACCAGAGACTATTCGGTGTAATCATGACCGTAATGTTACAAATGATGTGGTAAAAATCCTCAAAGGGTCAGAGTATGCATTGATGGACGATTGTTGGCATGATCATGACCATTAATGAATACACAAATATTCTTGGCCCGTAGTGCATGAATAATTGTGGTCGTGATACTAAAGAATATCCTCGGCCAGTAGTGCGGGGTGATTCGATGATGTGGAATATTTATTAAAGTTTCGAGTCTCAAATATAACAAGGATGAAAACCTTTTAAAACCTAAAAGATCGTAGACTTTATTTTCTACTTGACTCTTTTAATGGATTGATATTCACCGCAGCTTAAACCGATTGTCTATTGTATTTTATCGCTTAACATTGTTGAAGACTATTGATAATTTATTCGCATTATCTTAGTCATAATATTTCTTCTTGGGCTAGTTGAGCTCACCCTTTTTTCACCTTTTTCTCTTCGAAAATGAGAATATAGTTTGGACGAGTCTGGGAAACGAGTGATGGTCCTGAAGATAGCATTAGTAGTCCTCACTATTCTGTGAAATAGTGTGATAATAATTGTAATGAGGACTCCTTTTTGAGTTTGTATAATATCTAGTAGATTTATATTTGTATTTAAACTCACGCTTTTATGTCGATTGTACACCTACGCTTATGTTAGTAAGTTGTATTTAAATTCGCATCCATGTAAGTGGCGACCCAAGATGGGTGATGTATACCTAATTTTGGGGCTTCACAATTGGTATCGTAGCTTAGGATATAATCCTCGGCTAAGATGTGAGAATAGTACTAGGAGGGAGAGAGACGGGAATACCTTCGCTAGTATGACCTACCTAAGTTTATGTGCTATTTTATTGGTTGGTCAAAGATAGGGATAATTTGTTACATGTCAATTAACTTTTTTTTTGTGTAGCGATGATCTGAAAATGACATCCGAGAATGTTGAGAATAGCAATGGAGCGCAGCGATCGTTGATTCACCACATATCAATAATCGTGATAATGTGCATCGTGAAGGCGATAATCCTCATGCAAACAACAACACCGACCAAATGATGAATGATCAAATGTTCGAGGCTTTATGCAATTTATGCAACAAAGAAAGTAGAACGACTCTCGCCCAAAACATAGGTGGAAACACGGAAAACTCTCGGGTGGTCACCGCTAAACAATTCAAGGAGCTGGGACCACCGGAGTTTAAGGGAGAGCCAAAACCACTTCAGCGGAAGCATGGATAAAGCAGATTACCAAGATATTTGATGTCTTGGGATGCTTCGAGGAGCAAAGGTTCCTTTACCGCCTTTTATGTTGCGCTGGAGAGGCGGATTCTTGGTGGGAATCGATAAACGTACTCAACTTCATTGTCTTGATCAAGATATCTTGGGAGAAGTTCCAGAGTCGTTCAACGACAAATACTTTCCCGAAAGTATTCGCCACATGAAGGAGGTGGAATTTATCAAGTTGGAACAAAACAATATGACCGTGTGTCGCAATACGAGGCAAAATTTGCGAGTTATCACGGTTTGCCATGTCCCCTCTGGTGGATAATGAAGAGAGAATGGCGCGAATGTTTTGAAGAGGTTTGAAGCGGGAGATACGTCCAACATCTTATTTCTCATAAACTATTTTTGTATTCGGATGTTGTAAATAGGGCTCGATTAGTGGAACGCGATAATGAGTCAACACAACTAAAAGAGAGCAAATTGCGGCAAAATTATAATACCAAATGAGAGTAGTCATCGAAGCGGTGACAACAAGCGTGGAGGGAATCAACGTGCCGAGATATGGTAACCACTTCCTTGTGGTAATCGTACCAAAACAATAAGAATGGACATTTCAAGAAATCGGAGATTCAACAATGGTGGAAAGACGTCAAAGACCAAAGACCCATTGTTAAGGAAGGAGAAAGACCACCTATCATATGCTTCAAATGCGGAGGAGAGGGACACATCGGTCAAACTCAAGTCATGCCGTCAAAGCATGTTATAATTGTGGAAGAGAAGGTCACTTAGCTCGATTTTGTTGCCATCAAGACAAATTCAGCTAGGATGGAGGCACCAAAGGCCATCCCGTAAAATTCAAAACCGGTGAGTCAAGGGAGAGCGTTTGTTGTGACCTCCCAAAGAGCAAGGAATCCAAATGAGGTCATCACGGTAAGCTTATCATAAACTCTAATGAAGTCTATACTTTATTTGATACCTGTTCTACCCATTCTTTTATTTCTCCTACTAGCGCTCATCGATTAAATTTGACTCGGAGAAATTAGACTTTGACTTATCTGTGGAAACTCCGCTTGGGAGAAACCTTCATTACATCCACTTTGCTTATAAGTCTTGTTTGGTTCAAATCGGTACCCTCACATTACACTCGTCGATCTTATTTCATTAAAAATACTTGCATTTGACGTGATTCTAGGGATTGATTGGTTAACTACTTATCATGCAAAAATTGATTGTTTTCGTAAGGTTGTTAGCTTTCATATTCCTAATCAACCTATTATGCGAATTCAAACGACCAAACCATTAAAATCAATCACGGTCATCTCAAGCCATAAAGCTATTCGCTTTATTGAAAAACCGGATGTCAAGCTTTCTTAGCTCATGTCACGATTTAAATAAAAATACGCCGGGTTTTAAACGATATTCCTATTGTTAATAAATTTCTGACGTATTCCCTCAAGAACTTCCCGGCTACCCCAGAAAGCGAAATTGAATTTTGTATCGACCTTGAACCCTAGACAAAACCTATTTCCAAAGCCCCATATCGAATGGCTCTATTGAACTTCGAGAGTTAAAGACCCAACCGCAGGAATTGTTGAGACATCGGCTTTATTCGTCCCCAGTACTTCTCCTCGGGGTGCTCCCTCGCTCTATTCGTGAAGAAGAAAGATGGGAGTATGCGACTTTGTATTGATTATCGGGAGTTGAATCATGTCACCATCAAAAATAGGTATCCATTGCCACGTATTGATGACTGTTTTTGACGATTGCACGAGGGAGCCAAATTCTTTTCAAAGATTGATCTTCGTTCCGGATATCACCAATTGAAGATTAGAACCACGACATTCCAAAGACGGCTTTCGTAACTCCGATGCGGGCATTATGAATTCCTAGTCATGTCCTTTGGATTGACTAATGCTCCCCTTTGCCTTCATGGATATGATGAACCGAGTATTCAAGGAATATTTAGATCACTTTGTGGTCGTCTTTATTGATGACATCCTTATTTATTCCAAAAGCCGCGTGAAGATCATGAGCAACACTTAAGGTCGACACTCCAAAAGCTTCGTGAATATAAGCTTTATGCCAAGTTGAAGAAATGTGAGTTCGGCTTGAAGAAGTAGCATTCCTTGGGCACGTGGTATCAAGTCATGGAATATTTGTTGACCCAAAGAAAGATTGAAGCTATTCAAAGTCGGGAACAACCTAAATCGATGATCGAAGTACGTAGTTTTCTCGGTTTAAATGGGTTATTATCGGAGATTCGTGGAAGGATTTTCTCGAATCGCTACTCCATCGACTCACCGACTAGGAAAGATACAAAGTTCGGTTGGAGCGAAGAATGTGAGAAGAGTTTTCAAGAACTCAAGAGGAGACTTATTTCAAAGACTGCTCGGCTGATACCATCCTGCTCGGAGGGATTTGTCATCTACAATGATGCTTCGAACAAAGGGTTGGGATGTGTTCTTATGCAACATGGAAAAGTTATAGCCTATGCCTCATGCGACAACTCAAAGAATATGAGAGAGAATTATCCTACTCATGATCTAGAGTTAGCATACCGTTGTCTTTGCACTTAAAATTTGGAGGCATTACTTGTATGGGGAGAAAGTGGAGATCTTTACGGATCATAAAAGCCTCAAATATTTCTTCACTCAAAAGGAACTCAACATGCGACAACGACGTTGGCTTGAACTGCTGAAAGATTATGATCATACCATCCAATACCATCCTGAAAAGCGAACGTGGTAGTGACGCGTTGAGTAGAAAATCATATGCAAGTACGAAAAGCGATATTGTCAACGCAAAGGCCCATTTTGTGTGACTTGCAAAGGATGGAGATAGAGTTAAAGACTCGAGGACGCATGTGATGATAGCGAGTATACGAAAGAACCGACTTTAATCGATAAAGTTAAAGCTACTCAAGCTACTGCACTGAGGCGATGCGTATGAGGAAAAAAGTGCAAGAAGGTGTTATCTTGGGAAGCAAGAATCGATGAAGAAGGAATACTTGAGTCAACTCCGCACTTTGTGTTCCTAACGACCTCGATTTAAAGTATAATATCATGATGGAGGCGCACAACACACCATTTGCAATCCATCTCAGGAGTACCAAAATGTATCATGATATTCGGCCATACATTTTGGTGGAGCAATATGAAGAGAGAGATAGCGCCATTTGTTTATCTCAAGGTGTCTAACTTGTCAACGAGTTAAAGCGAGCATCAAGTACCAAAAGGTCCATTGCAACCACTTGAAATTCCGAATGGAAGTGGGAGCACATTACCATGGATTTCAAGCACTGGGTCTTCCTAAGGTTTCTCAAGGCATTGATGCGATTTGGGTCATTGTTGATAGATTGACCAAGTCCGCTCATTTCTTACCGATACGAGAAACTTATACACTTGAACGCCTTGCTCAGATGTACATAAACGAGATTGTAAGACCGCATGGTATTCCGTTATCCATAGTTTCGATCGAGACCCAAGATTCACTTCACGATTTTGGGTTAGTTTGCAAAAAGCTATGGGCACAGACTTACGATTTAGCTTCGGCATATCATCCTCGACGACGGACAATGGAGAGGACTATTCAAACTCTTGAAGATCTATTAAGACTCTGTGGTCCTTGATTTCAAGGGAGTTGGGACAAGTTCTTACCATTGGTGGAGTTTTCCTACAACAACAGCTTATCAAGCAAGTATTGGCATGGCTCCATTCGAGCGTTGTATGGAAGAAAGTGTCGCTTCTCCAAGAGATAATTTGGGATGAGGTGGGTGAAGCAACGTTGTTGGGACCGGAGTTGGTACGTATGACTACGAAAAGATTCAAACGATCCGACAACGTATAAAAACCTCACAAAATCGATAAAAAGAGTTATCTTGATCTTCATCGAAAAGGACGTGGAATTCGATATAGGAGATCATGTGTTGTTAAGAGTTGCTCCATGGAAAGGAGTTACAAGATTTGGAAAGAGAGGAAAACTTAACCCTCGATTCATCGGTCCATTTTAATCCTCGAATCGAGTAGGAACTGTGGCCTATAAACTCGCTTTACCGCCAAATATGTCTCGTGTTCATAACGTTTTTCACATATCTATGTTACGTAAATATGTGAAAGACCCGAACCATATTATTGAGTTAGAACCCTGATTTAAATAGCGGAAGATTTGACGTATGAAGAGGTTCTGTTCAAATTTTGGATAAGAAGGAACATATTCTACGCTCCAAGGTTATACCTCAAGTCAAAGTTTTGTGGAGGAACCACGATGTTGAGGAAATGACTTGGGAGTTAGAATCAAAATGAAATCAAGGTATCCTTACCTCTTCAACATACCAGTATCGCACACTAATTTCGAGGGCTTAAATTTCATAAGAAGGGAGGTTGTAAGACCCAAGCTTTTATAAATAAAGATGAATTTTTCTATAAATATTATTTTTGAATATTATGGAATAAATTTGATATAATGTTATAGTTGTGGGTAATATTTATAAATTTTGCAAAGTATGTAAGTTGTTATAAAATATTCGTTTGGTCTGGGAATATTCTTTTGTTAGGGAATATTCGTATAATGGCTCAATCATTGGTGGACCCCACAATGTAATTATTATTCGGATTGAGAAAACGACAAAAAATATTTTAAAAAATAACGGCGGAGGTGTTACCATTAAAATTGTTGAACTACCCGGTAAAAAAATGTACAATAATACGCGTAGTTGCATAGTAGACACTGCAGTATTGATTATTGATGCTTACGTGAGAAGTCACTCATTTATGCTCAATTATTGCTATAATTCTTTGCATCATATCTCTTATATTATTGATTCAATTATTGTCACAAAGATCATCATCAGATAATATGTTATAGTATTAAATCAATAATTAAGACGACAAGTTATAAATGATTAATAATTGTTGAAAGATTAAATATGTGTTGATGAAAAAAAAATGATTTGTGGTAAGTTTGATTATTTTATGGGGGCTCATATGTCATCATCTAAGAGTCTCTTCACGATAGTAATTACCTTCGTCGATAGTAATTACCCTTGTGAATAGTATTTACCTTCACGATAGTAATTACCTTCGTCAATAGTAATTACCCTTGTGAATAGTATTTACCTTCGTCAATAGTATTTACCTTCGTTAATAGTAATTACCTTTACCAGACGTCGAACCACTTGTCATTTCACATTACAAAGTGATCCGAACCACTTGTAGTTTCACATTACAAAGCGTCCAAACCGATTATCAAGCCACTTGCCTTTTCACACCGGTCTTAAGCTAGAAATCTTCTATAAATAGAGGCCTAGGGCTTCATTATTTTTCACGAATTCATTCAAGCTATAGAGAGAAAAGTATAGAGAGAATAAGAGAGAAAGAAGAAGAGTATTTTGTTACTACACCTGCAAAGATTCAATCTCCTACCAAATGTAAGGGTGTTATTCTTTCTTATTCATGAAGAGAACTGTTGTTATTCCATTGCTTATTATTCTGCTGGAATAACTCAGTATACGTGGTTTACCCTATACTTGGTGACATTCTTCTATTATTACGCTTGGAACATCCTGCATCGTGTGTTTTACACCCCACTGGTTCCGCTTTTTATTATTACTCTTTGGAACATCCTGTCGTGTGTTTTACACCGACTGGTTCCGCTCTTTATTATTATTCTCGTTGGAACATCCTCATGCATGTGTTTTACACCGGACTGGTTCCGCTTTATTATTCTCATTGGAATATCCTATCTCGTGTTTTACACCGGATCCGGGTTCCATCTTTATTATTCTGTTGGAACATCCTGTCGGTGTGAATTTCACCTGACCTGGTTCCGTTATTTATTATTTTGTTGGAATAACCTGTCTGTGCGGTCTATCGCATGCATGGTGATTTCTTTTGTTATTCCATTCTTTATTATACCCAGTTGGTTAAAACTTTGACTTCTATACTCCATGAAATTAGTGGAATATCCTTGATATTTGCGTTTCATCCAGTATCTTTTCATGAAAATATTCTTCTGATCATTCTTGAATTTTACTCTACAAAACAGTATCATATTGATAATTTGGACGTTAATAATTCCTGGATAAAATAATTCTTGAACTTGTTTTATTGAATTCTTATATCATTGTCATCATCCTCATGTTTATATTTTTTAAAGTCATCTGTGGCCTGTAGTGCATAGATGGACTTGGTATGATTATGACCAGAGACTATTCTAATTAATCATGGCCGTAATGTTACAAATGATGTGGTAAAATCCTCGATTAGTAGTAGTGCATTGATGGACAGTTGTTGGCATGATCATGACCATTAATGAATACACAAATATTCTTGGCCCGTAGTGCATGAATAATTGTGGTCGTGATACTAAAGAATATCCTTGGCCGTAGTGCAGGGGTGATTCGATGATGTGGAATATTTATTAAAGTTGAGTCTCAGCTATAACAGTGATGAAAAACCTTTTAAAACCTAAAAGATCGTAGACTTTATTTTCTACTTGACTCTTTTAATGGATTGCATATTCACTGCAGATTAAACCTGGTTGTCTATTGTATTTTATCGCTTTAACATTGTTGAAGACTATTGATAATTTATTCTCGCATTATCTTAGTCATAATATTTCTTCTTTGGGCTAGTTGAGCTCACCCTTTCTTTCACTTTTTCTCTTGAAAATGAGAATATAAATTTGGGGACGAGTCGGGGAAACGAGTGATGGTCCTGAAGATAGCATTAGTAGTCCTCACTATTCTATGAAATAGTGTGATAATAATTGTAATGAGGACTCCTTTTGAGTTTGTATAATATCTAGTAGACGATATTTGTATTTAAACTCACGCTTTATGTCGTATTGTACCTGCACGCTTATGTTAGTAAGTTGTATTTAAATTCTGTACCATGTAAGTGGCGACCCAAGATGGGTGATGTATACCTAATTTTGGGGGGCGTCACATAATTGTGGTCGTGATACTAAAGAATATCCTTGGCCGTAGTGCAGGGGTGATTCGATGATGTGGATTATTTATAAAGCTGACTCCCAGCAATAAAAGTGATGAAAAACCTTTTAAATCATAAAAGATAGTAGATTTTATTCTCTACTTGACTCTTTTAATTGATTGATTGTTCCACTGTAGTTAAACTTGATGTTTGTTATATTGTATCAGTTTAACACTGTTTAAGGCTAATGATAATTTATTCTGCATTATCTTAGTCATAATATTTCTTACTGGGCTAGTAGAGCTCACCCTTTCTTTCACTGTTCTCTTCAGGAAATGAGAATATAGCTGAAACGAGTCGGGGAACGGAGTGATGGTCCTAGATGGTGCATTAGTAGTCCTCACTATTCTGTGAAATAGTGTGATAATAATTGTAATGAGGACTCCTTTTGAGTTTGTATACTCTCTAGTAGACAATATTTGTATTCAAACTCATAGTTTATGTTTTTTCGTATTGTACACGACAGTTGTATTATTAAGTTGTATTTGAATTTTGTACAATGTATCTGGCGACTCAAGATGGGTGATGTATACCTAATTTTGGGGGTGTCACATAAGTCATTAGTATTCTCCTGGAGGTGGGGTTCAGAAAGCCGATGATAGAGGCTATTGATAGTTACCCTTGCCAAAACATCGGGAAGGTCCGGTGTCATAAATCGTGGGTCTTGATTGCAATCAAAACATCCAATCTTGTTCAAGGGTGTAATTCATCAAAGAGATATCCCTAGCAGAGATATCGGGCATCCCTGATACTGTAATTTGTTGGTGACAACTTCAGCGTAGCATCGGAAATAGTCTGGTGGTATAAACCGTTGAAAACTACTTCAACGAAGGTCAGAATGTCTGACATTATAAATCGTTGGTGATAACTTCAGTGTAGCATCGGGGATGTTCCAGTGATGCAAGTCGTTGAAGGCTTCTTCAACGAAAGTCATAATGATTAATAATGTAAACCGTTGGAGACAACTCCAGCGTAGCATCTGTAAATCCCCCAAACTCGGGTACTTAAAACCCAAACTCGGTGCTTCACGATACCATTTCTATGAGCGGAATAGTACTAATAATAATAACAATAATATAAATATCAAACTTATCTTACATTTATCAGAGTCTAATCCCAATTACGTAACCTTTACTATAATTCTTTACATGATATATAATACATATCATTGTCTATATATTGTCTAACTATTACAAAAGATACCATTAAACATGTTCTGTTTGCTTTCCTTTTCACTTGTTCTTGTCTGAACCTTCGAGTTGTTCATGCCTAGCTGAAAACATTTAAATTTAAGCAAGAATGAGCATTTGGGTGCCCAGCAAGTAATAACAATTAGAAATATAATTAGCTAAAAGAAATAAAAAAAAAAATTGTACATCACTTCTACAACGAATTTATAGTTGTGAAGTAAACTGAACCGATAATAATAACATAACAATTCTATCTCAAATTTTTGAAACTATGTATTTACTATATATATAGGTATTAGTCGACAGATTATGAACATTTTTTTTAGTTTTCGCTAAGGTTTAGCAGAACTTCATCTGCAAACCATCATAACTTACGGGCGTTAGGTTGTACTTCCCATGGGCCATGTATTGATCAATACTACATTACAAGAACGATAGGATCGTTCACTCTATCCGCCTTGGGCGCATAAAAGTTTTCCCGTGATCGGGATGTTCATACTTAGTCCGGAATCCGAACCAAAACAATTTGATTGGATACAAAAGGTTTTATCATATGCAACGATATTTCAAAATTTGTGTCTAGCTGGTCAATTAGCTTGGACGTGTATATATATATCAACATGTGATTAAATACAATGATTATCCAAGTGGGGACACTTGTGTAACCATGTTTAGAAATTAACGAACAGAATATATATCTGAATTATCATATACTAACATGTTGATAAATAATGATCGGATATAAAATATATCACAATAGGGTTAATAATAAAGCATAATAATAATATAATTCTGAAACTTCTTACTCATGTCCATTGCATAAAGGAAATGCAAAGGTAAGATACTTGCCTGATGCGCTGCTTACAGTTCGTAACTTAGTTCTATCTTTATATAACACCTATCAGTAATAAGATCATTTGATCGATTAGAATAACATACTATAACACATAGCAATCGCTTATCATTGCGATCAAAGACATAACCTAATCACATTGTCACATATGTTCCACAACCATTGAATCACAAATAAACACATATTAATCAAATTATCTAAGTCCAGTTCAATTTCTAAAACATGTTGGTGTACCGACGGCTTTATCGGGAAATTATCGAGTCTAAGACTCTATCCTGTAGTTCAATATCTGTAAGTATCAGTCATATTATTTTTAAATGACTTATAATAATTTTTAAACATTTATTACAATTTATCATGAATTTTCAAACACTGGAATCATTATTAAATGATTTATATATTAAACAATTCCATTATCATTAATATTTAATTAATATTAAACCATTAATGAAACCATTTCCAAAATGTTAAAGTTATTTATAATAACTCAAAATACTTTTAAAGTATTAATATTACACTTAAATGATTTTAAAAATAATTAAAATTATTTTAAATAATTATCATTAATATTAAAATATTACTGCTTTATCTATCAAAATATTAGAAGTCATTAATTATAAAAATATTTTTAATTCATTAATATCCTTATTAAATGATTTTTTAAATAAATAAAACTATTTCAAAACTATTTATTTAATATAATTATTAAATAAACTTAATATTATTTATTATTAAATTAATATCATTAATATTAAATTATTAATGAAATTATCCTTTAATTATTAAAAGTTATATTTTATAACTTAAAATATCTTTAAACACTTTATTTTTATTTTAAATGATTTTTCTAATATTAAAATCATTTTTAAACTAATTTATTTAATATAATTATTAAATAATTCTAATATCATTAATAGTAAATAATTAATGAAATTTACCTTTAAATATTGAAAGTTATATTTTATAAGTTAAAACATTTTTAAACTATTTATTTTCATTTAAAATGATTTTTCTAATATTAAAATCATTTTAAACTAATTTATCTAATATAATTATTAAATAAATCTAATATCATTAATATTAAAATATTAATATTTTTCATGACAAAATATCAAAAGTTATATTTTATAACTTAAAATACTTTTATAACCTTTAAATCATTTTTCTATAATTTTTAAATCATTAATTCTATTTTTCATATTTATTTAATATATTCAATAATTAACTTAATTATCATTAATATTAATTAATTAATGAAATTCATCACAAAATATTAAAAGTTATCAAAAATAACTTTAATTATTTTCTTATACCATAATATAATTTTAAATGATTTTTATGTATTAAAATCATTTTTAAATAATTTATTTAATATTATAATTAAATAAATTAAATACTTTTAATATTCCAAAAATATTAAATATTTATGAAATATATTTAAAATAATTAAAAACAAATTTTCAGATTTTAAAATAATTTTTAGGAATTTATTTTGTATTTTTAATAATTAAAAATCATTTATTTTGATTTATTAATTAAAATAATTAATTTTCGAAAAATAATATTACAAAAATGACCCTATAGCGACAAAACCGTCGCTATAGGTGTTCTTGACCTGTTCTTCATCAAACCTAGAAAACATGTCAGTGATCAAGAGGGTATGTTTGACCAACAATATATAACAGATCATAAAGCTTCTGGACCATTTTAGACATTGATCATATAGTATTGATGTAATACTACATGATCCAACAAAGATCTAGGCCATATAATCAATCAAATGCAAGATCTAAGCTGCAGAAAAACATGTCAGAGCTGTTCTTAATTTCTGGGTTTTCTAAAAATGAAGAACAGTTGCAAGGTATCACCTTTGATGCCTTGTAACTTTGATTCTGTGTCTACTCATGGTGATATAAGAATACAATTTTGAAGTAGAGATTACAGACTACAATTATCATTCACTAGATCAAGAAAACATCAACACAATTGCAATATATATGCTAGTCAAACGTTGTCAGAGATCGTGTTCTTGAGTTTTCTGGGTTACCCTAACCCAGAAAACTCATTTCATGATCTTCTGGCCTGGTTTGACCAGCCACTGACTTCAATTAGTTTAATATTTAGGCGATATAAAAGCTTAACCTTGTAGTCTATACAACATAGTAAAACCTGAATACAACAAACGTAACAATAAACATATAACCTGACAGATCAAGGCATTAGAAAAGGTTGTCAGACGCTGCTAATCACTTTCTTGGGTTACCCAGATTTCACTTGGTCATGGTCGGTCAACCGACTTTGACCAAGAATATCTTTCAATCCATACATTATTTGGTCCTGATTCAAGCTTCGAACAAATATCTAATGATATACTACAAGTATCAACCTTCAAACAACAAAAACACATAACCAGGAAAGATTAATGGGATCTGACATTCATTGTCAGACAACATTTTTTATATTTTCCAGATTTTCAAAAACTTTAATTTTGAGCACTTAGATGATATGGATCTACAAGATACCAACCCATATCATCTATAAAGACTACAAACAACAAGTTTTAACATTAAAATATAAGATCTAACAGAGGATCAATGTCAGATTTTTGAATAGGGTTTTATACCTCTCATGATCAATTCTTGATTCTAAGCTTCTGATTTGTGAGTGGATTTCGTGGGGCTGTGTTTTGGGATTGGTATGCTTCAATATTTCGTAGGTTTTAGAGAGGGGGTCTTGGATGAGCTTGGTGAGTAAATGAGGCAAAATGATGAACATTTCTCTCTCCAAATCTATTTATATCACTTGTATGCAATGTATTTAGCTGGGGTGCTGCTGATTTGCTGAGATTTAAGGCACATGGGGTGGTTAAATTTGGTCACCAACCTCCCCTAATGTCAAAACCTATGTTTTTAGCTTTAATAATGCAAGGGGTATTTTGGTCTTTTCGCTTTTATTTTTAATGGCAATCTTGTAAACTTGTCAAACCCTTAGGGTTTAGAGTTTGGGTTAGGGTTTAGGGTTTGAACCCATTAGTGTTTAAAAATAATTTCTAGAATTTCCAATTTAGGGTTTGCATAAAAAATAAATAAATAAATAAATAAATTTTAGTTTCTAAAAATTTGAAATTAGGGTTTCCTAATTATGATTAATTTTCTAATTACAGTATACATGAACATTAGTGTATTAATTATTTAATAATTAGGGTTACTCCACCAATTAGGGTTACTAATTACTTAAAATAAAATTTTAATTTTAAATATTTTCTAATTATAGTTAAGCTTGCTAAAATTAACAATTAGAACAATTAGCAATTAGGTTTTATAATTACTAATTAGGGTTACCTAATATAGAAATTAGGATTTTAAAATATTAATTTAGGGTTTTCACTTAAGAAATTAGGGTTTCTAATTTCACGATTAGGGTTTCCAACAATTAGGGTTTTTTCCTAATTAATGTTAATATCTATAATATCGGTCGTTAATCACATTATCATGATTACATAACGACTTAACAAATTCATAAAGTCGTAAATGGCCTTCAAATTAGGGTTTCTAGATTTTAATTAGGGTTTACCTAATTAATCATATAATACGCAACATAAATCACATCACACAATCATTGCATAGTCTTAGATCTCCATTTGAGTCTTACAGTAGGGTTAGACAAATTAATATTAGGGTTTGGTCATGATACACTAAAATTGACCGACCCTTAATAGTTCACACATATACAGTACATATTTACGGCACTAAAATAAAATAATATTATAATAAATATCATTAATCACATAACATAACTACTAGACAGATTTTATAGTCTCATTTGACTTCAAACTAGGGTTTATCAGTAACATTAAAAATTTTCCATCAAAACTGATCCTCACATTAACCTTACACACATAGCATACCTAATTATAACATTGACAAATAATAATATAATATTATTATTCTCATTTCTTGATCAAAATCCAAAATTAGGGTTTTGGATTCCGTATCTGATTTATTCTTCATATATAACATTATTAATTAATTTAAAATAATTAACTTAAATAATCTTACATAAATTCATATAATAAAATAAAAAATTATTATAATTATTCTAAAAATCATTTCATATATTATTTAAATAATATATAATTATATTTTCATGGAAAATAATTAATAAAAACATTTCTATATAAAATTAATTATTATAAGAATATAATTTATAATAATCAATAACTTTAAAATAAAATTATTTGTAAATATTCATGTAATAAATATATTTTTTATTTATTACATTATTACATAAGCTTTATCTTGTACAAATCCTCATCCTTAAAATAAAAAAAAAATTATACGCAAAATTTCTGATTTATTTATACAGAAAATATCGGGTTGATACATTCACCCTCCCTTATAAAGATTCCGTCCCTAGAATCACCGTTTTAAAACCTATACATACCAGGGTACATAGCATATACAGTCATTGCGATTAGATCTTGATCATATTTGATCGAACTGATCTCTTAACTATTCAGCATAAAGCTTATCTATCTGCTTATATGGAAAATTGATTTCTAATAGAACTCAATTTTCTCCTTCAAAAATAATTTATAAAATAATTTTACTATATATTTGAAAATAATATATAAGAAAATAAAATTGATTAGAATAATACCTGGAGTTGCATCCCCAGCTGCTACAGTTTCTTGAACGGTCATGTTGAAGACGCTTGCGGTTGATTTTGTTGGTTTGAGTGTTGATGTTGGTCCCGTCGTCGCCAATGTCCTGCTGCCTTTTCCCATATTCGCATTCCTTGCCCCCCATCTCCTTCTTGGACAGTCTTCCACCTTATACTCCATTGATTCACACTTAAAACACACAGACTTGCCTTTTATCTCCTTTTCTTTTATCGTATAAGTGACAAAACTATCTTTTTCCCCTTCGTTATCCTAGCTATCACAAATGCTTCCACTGGGTCAGTTGATCCTCTAAATCCTGGCGGTCTGATTGCCTTGAAGACTTTGACGTTCGTCGATCGTTTATCTGGTTGATCTTCCCGCGACTAGACCGTTCTGCACAGCTTGATCGTCCATATTCGCAAAAATCTGTATCGGGTCTGGTTGTCTTCCAACTTTGTTGACAGGTTCTTCTGTCCGTGTATTTCGTTTTCATCTCCTTGGCAGCATTATCACAGTTTATTCTTTATTCTAAGCCTTATCGTATACGTATAATCATATAACACGAAATTCTATATTTATCATGTACTCAAAATATTATATATTTTAAAATTTTGGTTTTCTGCATTAACCAGTACTCATATAATTAACTACTATCTTTATATCAACTTATTTCATTAATCCCATATAAATTCATACTCATATCACTTGACATACCATAGCACATATTGCTTTAATCATCCGCTATCCCTTTGTGACTCAAAAGTCGGGAATCGCTGCCACAACTTATACAAAATTTGAAAAATATTACCTTATATAAACATACCTATCATATACATAACATAGAATTATATATATTCAAGTAATACTAGTACTACTTATTTCTTACGCCTCCAATAAGGATCAATTGCTTAGAAATCTGTCTATTCCCATTATCCTCAATAATCCATTCACACCTAATTACACCTAGTTCGTCCAACTTACTATACATTATGAGTTTAAGAACTCACCACACACATATGAGTTTAAGAACTCGACATTGACCACATATTCCTTAATTATACCTTACCTATCAGTCATACTATCGTTTCAGGGTCTGGTACTATACTTTTCAAAACAACCACCTCATTGAGGTAGCTTTCAATGTGAGCCTCTATTTCAGCTATTGGCTTTGATATTGGATCTGTTATGGTGGTTGACTCCTTCTTTACGACCTGAGGGTATCCTAATCCTTTTCTATCTGACATCTACACACAAACTATCTTAATTATCACTTAATATATACACACAACAATTAATAGTTTTATATAAGTTATCTTTTATTTTGTTTGACGATGAACTAATTCAATTCATCTCCTTTTTAAACTCTATATGAGTTAATTGTATTTTCAACGTTTCCCTCTATTCCAAGGTTATAGTCTAAGGTCTAACCCACCTAAGGTTTCTAACCCTAAGCTCTGATACCAACTTGTAAAGCCCCCAAACTCGGGTACTTGAAACCCGAACTCGGTGCTTCACGATACCATTTCTATGAGCGGAATAATACTAATAATAATAACAATAATATAAATATCAAACTTATCTTACATTTATCAGAGTCTAATCCCAATTACACAACTTTTACTATAATTCTTTACATGATATATAATGCATATCATTGTCTATATATTGTCTAACTATTACAAAAGATACCATTAAACATGTTCTGTTTGCTTTCCTTTACACTTGTTCTTGTCTGAACCTTCGAGTTATTCATGCCTAGCTGAAAACATTTAAATTTAAGCAAGAATGAGCATTTGGGTGCCCAGCAAGTAATAACAATTAGAAATATAATTAGCTGAAAGAAATAAATATTTTCTTTGTACATCACTTCTATAACGAATTTATAGTTGTGAAGTAAACTGAACCGATAATAATAACATAGCAATTCTATCTCAAATTTTTGAAACTACGTATTGACTATATATATAGGTATTAGTCGACAGATTATGAACATTATTTTTAGTTTTCGTTAAGGTTTAGCAGAACTTCATCTGCAAACCATCATAACTTACGGGCATTAGGTTGTACTTCCCATAGGCCCTGTATTGATCAATACTACATTACAAGAACGATAGGATCGTTCACTCTATCCGCCTTGGGCGCATAAAAGTTTACCCGTGATCGGGATGTTCATACTTAGTCCAGAATCCGAACCAAAACAATTTGATTGGATACAAAAGGTTTTATCATATGCAACGATATTTCAAAATTTGTGTCTAGCTAGTCAATTAGCTTGGATGTGTATATATATCAACATGTGATTAAATAAAATGATTATCCAAGTGGAGACACTTGTGTAACCATGTTTAGAAATTAACGAACATAATATATTTCTGAATTACCATATACTAACATGTTGATAAACAATGATCGGATATAGAATATATCACAATAGGGTTAATAATATAGCATAATAATAATATAATTCTGAAACTTCTTACTCATGTCCATTGCATAAAGGAAATGCAAAGGTAAGATACTTACGATGTTTAACTTCTGATTCGTAACTTAGTTCTATCTTTATATAACACCTATCAGTAATAAGATCATTTGATCGATTAGAATAACATACTATAACACATAGCACAGCTTATTCCAGTCAACACATAACCTAATTACATTGTCACATATGTTCCACAACCATTGAATCACAAATAAACACATATTAATCAAATTATCTAAGTCCAGATCAATTTCTGAAATATGTCGGTGTACCGACGGCTTTATCGGGAAATTATCGAGTCGAAGACTCTATCCTGTAGTTCAATATATGTAAGTGTCAATGTCGGGATTTTTAGATGTCCCTTTCCGTTACTTGTTCTTTGGTGTTCTCATTTTAGGTGAGATTTGTTTGAAAAAACAAGTGAAAAAGGTCCGACATGTATAATGTCGACGATGGTATTGTTAAGAGTCATCAGTTGGTTTTTTAAATGGTTGTACCAAAACAACTGAGAAAAGGTTTGCACATTGACCCAGTGATATGACACTGCTAAACGGGTTGGTGAAACCGAGATTCATTAGGGTCAGGGACTTGGTTATCTTGGAGGGAAGGTGTTAGGCACCCCAAACATCCGTGTTACCACATGTGACCGCCTCTTTTCAAGAAACTATTATCTGAATGTGTGTGTGGGGAATTCGATGTCTTTGTTATTTGGAAGTAATGCAAGGCCTCATTCGCACTTATATACACAGGTTTTGAATTTATGTAAAATTCAATTTTAGCAAGATATGGCGATGATGTTTTATAAAAGAGGTTTTAAAACCACGATGCTCAATAGTAATTGAGACCTTTTACACTCCCATTTTATTAAGTGTTCTGAATTGATTGATTTTATTTGTGATATCTGAAGCATCCGTCAATGAAAAATAATGTATAAAATAATGTCGATTTCCTCGTGGGTATGGAAACCATCCGAGGAAAATTGAAACCGCATGAGAATAATTTACAAAGCGCTTACAATTTGAAAATATCCATCACGAGAACCGAATCTAGATCCAATGGGTTTGATCAGCGATCACATGATTCCTAAGCGCACAAATCTACCGCAATTTGTATGAAAGCGATAGCGGTATATATATAAAAGCTATAAATATATATATACAGATAGGATCACCAACCACGAAGCACCTCCATGGGGGATCGAAAATATAAATAAAGTTGTAAAAGCTATCAACCGTCACGGAGGAAACTCCAGGCTAGACGAAACGTAAATGAAGCTGTAAATATGGTCAACCGCCACGAAGGAAACTCCAGGCGGGACTAAATATAAATAAAGTTGTAAAAGAGATCAACTGCCACGAAGAAAAAACTCGGTAGAAAAAATATATATATATATATATATATATATAAAAAGCAATAAACGCACCGGATGTAAAATCCAGGCTTATCGAACAGAATTTGACAACAGTTTATATATATAAGTATATATATATATATAAAAGTGAGTAAACGCACTGGATGTAAAATCCAAGCTCATCGAACAGAGTCCGACACACAGTTAATATATATAAGTATATATATTAAAGCACTAAAACGCACCAGACCAAAGTCTAGGCTTATCGAACAAAGTTCGACACACAGTTCATATATATAAATATATATATATAGAAAAGCAAATAAATGCACTGCATCAAAATCAGGCTCATCGAACAAAGTTCGACACACAGTTCATATATATAAGTATATATATATAGAAAAGCAAATAAACGCTCCAGACCGAAGTCTAGGCTCAATCGAGGCAAAACTCGATAATGTTAGTCAATATAAATAAATATAAAATATATATATATATATAAGCTGAAACAAAACCACGGACTAAAAGTCCCGCAACAAATCTGTGTAACACGATTGTCAACGTGAAGAAAGGTGTGTGCAGAGATGAAGAGAAAGACTCTAAAGTATGTGAGAAGGCTTACAGTTGACTGCCAAAGAAGACTTCTATATCTTTAGAGTGGGTAAACACTTGCTTTTGTAGGTACAAAAGAGGCTATATATGAGCTCACAGGTGTTTAAAATGAGAAAGTACACTGCATGGGGTGAGTGCAGAGCAAATTGGGCAGGGCTTCCTCGCCATTTTCTCTTTCAAAATGGGCAGCCCAAGCCCTATATTTATAGACAATTTAGCCGTAGGTGTACCTGTGGCTGAGCCGTTGGTGTACCAGAGGCAACTCGGGTTTTTCGGGTAGGGTTGTCTCCAAGTACGTGCACTCGGGCACTGTAATGTCCACTCGAACTTTTAGAAGTGCAATCTGGGCATCTATTTGAGGTATACAGGACCTATTTTGGACCGCCGTTGTCGAGATTTGTACGATGGAATGGGATTAGAGTTTGTACGAAGTCATTGAAGATGGTACGATGCCCTACGGTCTTCAAGCTTCAACTTTCATCCGTTACCCCGCACAATAGTCACTCGGGATTGGTTAGTCTTATGGGACATCGTTGTGTAAAGATGTTGAGACGACATGGCATGGCATCGCATTGGCGAGATGACGATGTTGCCCCTCACCGGTGTTATCGCCGGATTGGGCTGATAAAGCAGACGTTGCTAAGGTTTCGCTGAGATTGGACTGCTACAATTGTTGAAGGTCCTCAGTGTTATCTCTGAGGTGTGCATGTCTTCCCGATGTTATCGCTGGGTTGGTACAGTGTATCTCGTTGTGAGCGCCGAGATTGAAGCTGGTCGCATTTGAAATAAGCATTTTCGGAGTTATCGCTGAAACTGCATTCCTTAGGGTTATCACCAAGGTTGGTGGCTATTCCCATGGTTGGGACTGAGACTGGATACCTCGGGGTTATTTCTAAGGTTGGAACAGTTACTCCCAGTGTGTGTTCCGGGGTTGATGCTGAACTTCCGGTAGTATCCGGTATGGATATGGATTGTCTTTCAGGGTTCCTTCTTAAAAGACGAATCTGTCCTCCTGCAATATTAGTGACAGTAGTACAGAAAATTTCAAGTGTCTACAGATGCCCCTCTTTATCATACTCATGCATGGCGATGCATGGGTAGGATAAAGAATCCTAGACACTTGAAACGTAACAAGACAAACGTGGTACTATGGGCAGCAAAATGATGCAAATGTATGATGCATATGTGCGGGATTGTAGCCCAACATGTTGGGGATGATTGTTGGATCCATGTTGCTTCAACCAGGGATTGGCAATGCTGACCAGATTTGACGTGCAAGCCGAATCTGTTAGGATGTTGATGTTGGAGTTATCACCAAATTCCTGTGTTCTTGATAACGACTTTATCCTGAAGAGGTACCTCTTATATGCAAGAGAACTGTGGGGATAAAGCTTGGTCTGTTTGAGGATGTGTATAACATATTCCATCATCTATCCTCTTTGATAACATTGACCTTTCCTGGTTGGTATCGCCAGGACATGTCAAGATTCTGTTGGATTTACTGCCAACAACAAATGCTGTCAGGGATGCCTGACCTTTGTTGACGTGTATTTCACCGACATGTGAATCAATGGCTGAAAAATCTTGTAGGATATACTGTCAAGGATGTTTGACCTTCGCTAACGTGTGAATCAACTGCTGAGACTCTATGAGTAGATCGTCAAGGTTTCTTGACCTTCGTTGACGTGTGAATCAATGGAACATTACGTTGTGACCCCCACCGGGATCCGCTGGGGGAATATGAGTAATCGAGCATGAAATCCTCGAATAGCTCTAGCGCTCTGATAGGTTTAATCGTTATCGACTGAGATAACTTCATGGCTGCTTGACCTTCGTTGATGTGTGTGTCAATGGCTTGAATTCGTGTTGTAATCCCCCGTCGGGGCTGTACGTTATAACCCCCATCGGGGACTCACGTTGTAACCCCCGTCGAGGACTCACATTGTAACCCCCATCGAGGACTCACGTTGTAACCCCCGTTGGGGACTCACGGTGTAACCCTCGTCGGGGACTCACGTTGTAACCCCCGTCGGGGACTCACGTTGGGTAACGACCCAGAGTTGGCGGCATCAGACCTGTACAAGGTATTGCCGGATGTGATTTGTGACAAATGAGATCATTGGCAGGGTATACCTTGTGTTCGGGTGACTACCAATGAGCGATGTACAGACTCAAAGTTTCATCTGAGAAGGCCAAGATTGTATGTTATTTTGCTAAATTACGTGGCATTTTTATTCCCGATTTGACCTTTTTAGTCCGCAAGAACTCCTTTGCAACTCGAACTGGACCGAGCCAGAGGGTGGGACCCACATAAGGGTGCCGTAGGTGTACTGCTTTGTGTCAGCAGTGCACTATGCTGCGTGCACATGAGTGCACTTGCTATTCGCATGACATGAGTGCACCTTCTTGCGGCCATGTGTGAGCTCACTGTACAACCAAGTGGATGATAAAATCCAGCAGGTTGGTCTCACAAGTCATTTTCAACTTGTCGCGCGAAGAGAAATCCGTGAGCCTCCTTCAGATCTGCTGAGTTCGGGCTATTTTTTGCAAATTCTGTCACCATACAAGTGTTCTACACTATCCTGGTAACGTATGCATGTATTTTTTCCAGTTTTTATCCTTTGGATTTTGAGTTATAGCATGAAATGCATCTAAAGACATAGTAGTGATTATGTATGCACAAATGACTTGATAAAAAATATTCAACATAGTAAATGTTAGTATTAAACCATGCTGAACATAACGATGTAAAAAAATTTGACTTTTGAGACAGTCAAATTGGCACCATTTTCTGCTATTTTTTGTCCTATTTGAGGTCCAATGAGCAAAGGTAGAAAGGCAAAGTACTCCTGATATTGGGGTTAACCTTATGCATGTATGATTTTGATTTTTAATGCATATATTATGTATATGACATTGGGGCAGGTGTGCTACTGAATGGCCACCTAAACATGCCTATGTGCATGTGGATAGTCCAATTTTCAAAGGGGACTATGGCAAAAAAAAATTCAAATTTAGGCATTGGGTAGTCATGCATTTTAACTCTATTATATGCATGCATATAGTCATAAATGCTTTTTAGAAAGCTCCAGGTAAGGAAATACCACACCCTTTCTGAGGTGATTTGGAGACTTGTTATCCAGATATTTATGGATCCGGATCAGCCGAAAGCGGTTCCCATAGGACCACTTACGGCGTCTGGCGGAGGGCTTCACGAAGTGCCTCGTCCCCTGATTACGTCGAACGACCTCATCGGTTGGTGGAGGCCGTGATTCAACATGTCCGAGCAGACGTGCCAGATGTTGAGGACGAGGAGGCGGATATTCTGATTGAGGATGCCTCCTGCTGCACATGTCCCTCGTAGGGAGCTCCCGAGTATTCAGGTGGCAAACCCAGAGCTTCTGGGTGATTTGAGCAGACATCCATCGATGTATTTGCATGCTAACGAGGTATGGCGTTAGACTTTGATCTTCCTTCTTTCCTATTGATGAGGAGCAAAGGGTTTTTGATGTTGATCTGCATTCCATGTAGGTTCTAGGTTTTACACAGCCTCGAGGGAACTGGTTTAGCATTCACTACATGTACCAGCTTTCATCCCCGACTATGAGGCGATGAGTGCATGAGTGGGAATTCGGGGCATTCTTCTCCATCCTTCCCCGTTGTTGTCCCTGAGGTTACCTCAGGGCATTGTCTAAGCGATGGTTTCATCAGACTCAGCCACTCTATCTGTTGGATTGTGAGGTGATAATGACGCCGATGGATTGGCGATTTATCATAGGTATGAAGTTTGGAGGGGAGCCAGTGCCTTGCATGGCGAATATTACCCCCACTGCCGTCAGATCCTTGTTAAGAGTTTCGGCGGAGGCGCTCAAAGGCAGGATTGTCCGTTCAGGTCCTTAGAGCGTAGATGCTATGAGCGAGCTTTTAAGTGAGCCCATGCCTGATGATGTCAGAATCAGGGATCGCGTTCTGCGGTGATTGTTCCTGATGATCATTCGAGGCTGCTTCATAGCAGATAACTCTTCTACGGTGTCTTTTACTTTGATCAGCACCACACGTGACGTGGACCGTATTGGAGAGTATGATTGGGGCTCCTACACCTTTGCCTATTTCCTCTGGGGCATGCGTATGTGCTCACAGGGTTTGACCGAGGCTTGGCTAGGCTTTTACCCATTTCTGCTTGTGAGTATTTCTCTTATCATTTCCCATTTAGAGGTTAAGAGTGTTTACTGATAGCAGATATTTTGCCATTGTGTTGGTAGTTTTGGGCCTATGAGAGGCTCCCATGCTTGCGTTATGTGAGTGTGTTAAGTTTAGATACCTATCCACGAGGACGACGATGGCACCATTCTATTTTATCGGAGGTCCCTGTAGCTGAGGGCTTCACTCACTGCCGTATGCAGCTGGAGTTGCTGACAGCTGACACCATCACATGGATTCCCTATTCAGAGGAACACCTGAGCATCGACTTTGAGGATGGGTACCCGACTAGAGTCGAGTACTTGATTTCCACCAGGAGAGTTCCTTTCTTCACAGATGGAGGCTGGGAGCTCTATTTAGGAGAGCGTGCTATTAGGAGCACCACATGGGAGATCCGTATGCCAATCTTGCCTCCTGTCAGGCGTCATTGGCCTATATCACAGTCACCCGTCACTGATATCCCATTGTTGGGGGTTGACAGTTTTACATTGTCAGAGGGTCCATATACCCAGGAGACGTTCTAGCGGTGGTGGTCCCCTCGCACCATTGGAGCTCAGTCCCGCGCCACTCAGTTTATGCGGGATATAGTTCTTGGATCCTTGATGATGACGGAATGGATAGCTTGTGTCCGAGATCCGACTCATATGACCCAGATTGATAGTTTGACCCGGCAGTTGGACCAGGAATATATATTTATCCGGCATTTGGGCAGAGATCTAGCAGAGGCGAATTTGTTTGTTCCCTCCAGCTCAGGCTCTGGCCCTTCAGATGACCCATTCAGTTTTGTCAGCACAGATCCTCCTTTGTATAGGCCTGATATCCCTGCTGATAGAGATCCAGTGACTCAGGAGGAGTTACATCAGGTGGACAGGATTGATGATGTGGACATCGACACCTTGGTCTTCTTCTAATGTGTATTCTCGTTATATCTTTTGATAGGCCTCTATTAGATATTGGGTGGCTGTGCCCCATTCTCGCTATATCTTTTGATAGGCCTCTGTTAGTAGTAGGGCGTATGTGCCCCATTTCCCTGTATTTGTAGCTATACAGAGATGATGTATTAGATGATGATATACTTAGGAATGTATGCACAGTTTTTCCATTCCCTATATCATATTACCATCCATTATTTGTTATGCATGTATCATGTTATGCATATGTATGTATGTCCAGAGATATTCGGTATTGACCCCTGGATGGTCTTATGACACGGCCCGCACAGATGTCTTCTTCGATAGTTAGCCGTATAGATCATACCTTACCATCATTGGTGGCATTGGGTATGCGATCGTGGTATGATATCATGTCACCACCAGACAGGGTGACTGTAGATCATTTGTTGCAGCATACCATGACTTTACTGATGTTTCAGGTTCTCGCAGGGTTTGTGGACGGGATGATAGAGCATTGGATACCGAATAGGCAGGTTTTTTGATTCGGGACCCATGAGTTGACTCCCACTCTGGAGTAGTATGCACGATTGACGATGCTTCCTTTAGACAGACCTTGGGTGGACTTGGCTTTGGGAGACATGAGTAGACGATTCATGACTCTCACTGGATTGCGGCATAGAGTAGTACAGGATGAGCTGACATCTAGCCACGTGATATCCCAGCATTTTCTATATGACAGATTTGGCTCTGAGGATAGCTATTCATGGCATTCCGGGGATTTTACCGCACCAAAGGATCATTGGCGCTTGGCCAAGGTTGATGTGACGCCCCCAAAATAGGTCCATTCCATCCAACCCATTCTGAGTCGCCAAATACATGGTACAGAATCAACTACAACTTTATTATCACAACAATAAAACTGTGAGTTTAAATACAAATATTATCTTCTAGACAATATTTATACTCAAATAAATCCTCATCACATTTATTGATACATTATTTTACAATAATGGTGAGGACTAAACAACTCTTTCTAGAACCTTCATTCCATACCCCGACTAGTACTAATACATTCTCGCCTCCACGAGAAGAAAAATGGAACAACAAGGAAAAGGGTGAGCTCAACTAGCCCGATAAAGAATGTTATGACTAAGATAATATACAACAAATTATCGTTAGTCTCCAACGAGGAAAAATCGATAGAATACAATAGACAACAAGTTTCGGATCAATATTAGCGGAAAATAATAATTCATAGAAGAGTTACGTAGAGAATGAAATCTACTATAATCTATGAATTTAACGATCCATCATCAATATTTTATCCTGTAACATCAATCAATATTCATCTCAAATCAAATATTCATCTTTGCACTACAGGCCAAAGATATTCATCAATCGGTCATGTTCATCTCAACACCTGTTCATCTTTGCACTAAAGGCCAAAGATATTCATCGATCGGTCGTGTTCATTTAAACACTGCTCATCTTTTGCACTACTGGGCCAAAGATATTCATCGATCGGTCGTATTCATTTAAACACACGCTCATCTTTTGCTACTGAGCCAAAGATATTCTTGAAATCATTCATCTTTGCACTCTGGGGCCAAAGATATTCAATAATATCATCATTTATGGTAGAGGATGATGAAAAATATTTTTTAAAGAAACGAATCCAATGAAACAAAATGACAAGGATTAAGGATCAAGGATTAAGTACTTGGTTTTATCCACGTCCAAAATACCTCATAAATAATCATAGTGGTGTAAAATTCAAGAATGATCAAAACATGGATACAATCAAAGCTAGTATCCGAATAGATATTTTAGACGAAAAAAAAAATTTTCATTTTTTCCCGTGAATAGTCTCGATATCGTGAATAGTCTTGAGTATCGTGAATAGTCTTGAGTATCGTGAATAGTAACTCAGACACCAAAAGATAGAAATTCCACAAAAAACATTTTCACGCTTCATGAATAGTACTAAGTGAATAGTAACTCATGAATAGTAACTCGTGAATAGTAACTCATGAATAGTAACCCCGAGCATGAAAAAGTTCCAAATTTGATAAAAAGTACCAACGAATATTTCAAATAATGATATTGAAGAATTAATATCATTTGAGAAGAAAATAACATCCCTTACCTCAAAAAATCAGTACTTCGGAAGGAAAGGTCGGAAGTGATGCTGAATGAAACTTGTACTGAATAGCAACTCTCAAAGTATCTAAATACTCACAAAATCGCTCAATATATAGAGAGAAGAGAAAACTTTGTTTACGGTGTGATTTTCAATTCTAACTTAGCCCTCTATTTATAGGAAAATGTTAGCCGCAAAAAAGCGAGACTTGACTGCTACACGATGGCTTTACACTACTATTGCCACCCACCACATTTGAAATAAAATTCAGCACATTTCTTCACCAACCACAAGTGGGGCCCACTCAATTCTAGAATTTTCCACCAAAATCAATTATAAACCTAATTTAAATCGGACACCTCTTAAAATTCATAACAAATCATTAGTGCATTTTAACGGTTCAAAATTTGTGGACATATACTCAACTTATGTATGTATAACATACCCAAAATTACCACAATCCAACGGTCGGATTAAAATTATAACCCCATGATATATCTCAAAACCCACGATTTAATTTTTATACCTCGATCGATAAAATCTTGATAAAACACCTCAACATTAATTCATTCATTAATAACCACATAAATAATCAATCATTTATATTCATATAAAATAAATATTTCCTTATCATATGAATCAATAATTAATTATTCACAAATAATATTCTACGAGAATCACATTTATAATGACCAAATTTGTTCCCGGAAAGAGGGGCTTTCGAATAAGGATCTCTCCTTCTTTGGCGCGCAATTAGGTGACCAAACCTCTCCTTAGGCATGAACTTTCTAGACATTGCCAATAATGTTATCTAATAATATTATTCAAATAATATGAATTATTGATCGATAATGGGAAATCTTGTGCGATGACAATTATTGAAGCAATGATAATATAAAATACCAACGCAGCAATTATTGAATCAATAAAATAAACTATTGAGCGATAATTCTTTGTAAAAATTATTGAGTAGTGCCTTCTTACGTAAGAATCAATAATTGATGCAATACCGTGCTATCGCGTATTCTTTATGCGACCCGCAGCGTATTCTTTGTATTTTAACCATAAGGGTATTCAAACGATCTTACTTGATAACAACTTCGGCAGTTATTTATAACCACCCAAACTTTGTCGTTTTCCTCATCCAATCTCTTTCCGTTTATGGGGCCCACACATGGGCACTGCGCCAGTCGTACGAATATTCCCGAAAGCGATCTGAATATTCTACTACCAAACGAATATTCCCAAACGATGCAGATATTCCACGACCAAACGAATATTCCCCGACAAAAATGAATATTTTATAACCACTTGCTTATTTTGAAATATTTGCGTATTTAACCCTTTACTATCCACATTAATCAAATCAACCCTTACTATTTCAAAATAATAAATAAAGGAAATTCCTTTTTATTTAAAAAAAATTTCGGGGTCTTACAACCTCCCCTCCTTATGAAATTTCGTCCTCGAAATTGACGTACGTACCTGGTGTTTCGAAAAGATGAGAATACCTCGCTTTCATTTCCATTTCCAATTCCCAGGTCATTTCCTCTATAGCATGATTCCTCCACAAAACTTTAACTTGTGGTATGATCTTTGCGCGTAGAACATGCTCCTTCCTATCCAAAATCTTGTGGTACCTCCTCATACGTTAAGTCTTGACTATCTCGTCCGGTTCTAACTCAATAGCGTGTTGAATTAGTCCACATATTTACGTAACATCGATCGTGAAAAGCGTTATGAACACGCGTCGTACTTGGTGGTAAAAGCGAGTCTATAGGCCACGATTCCTATTCGATCGAGAATTTCAAATGGATTAATAAATCGAAGGTTTGAGCTTTCCTCACCTCACCGATTCTCGCTTTTAAAATAACAACTTCTTGCACCTCCTTCTTTAAATTCATCGACTCGGTGTGTAGCTTGAGCGACTTTAACTTTATCGATTAAAATCGATTATACTCGTATATCATCACGTACTCTCGTATATCATCACGTGGGTACCTAGAGTTTTCATCTCCATCTCTATTATTTGTAAATTATCTGAAATTAGTCTTTGACAATATCGTACTTTCGTGCTTGTATCGATCTTCTACTCAACACGTCGGCTACCACGTTCGCTTTTTCGAGGATGGCATGGTCGAATATGTGCTTAAATGAGTCTCCTCTTGAGTTCTTGAAGCTCTTCCCACATTCCTTGCTCCATTCGAATTTTGTATCTCTCTGAGTTAGCTACGTTAATGGAATAGCGATTCGAGAATACCCTTCAACGTATCTCGATAATAACCAACTAAGCCTGAAAACTACGCATTTCGATTCTGACTTAGGTTGTTCTCAAGCGTGACTCATATCCCAACCTTGGATAAAGACGTCACAATGACACCTATCGATTTACTATCGCACGAATATGGCGTCCCTTACGAGAGAGTGCGGCTTAGGTGAATTCCACAAAGGAAGTCACAAGATAAAGGCTCGGTACCAAATTCTATAATTGAATTTTTAACTCACGAAGTTCAATAGAGCCATTCGATGTGAGATTTTAGAAATGAGTTTTGTCTGGGGTTCAAAGTCGATACAAAATTTAATATCGATCTTTGGGAGTAAGCCAATAAATTCTTGAAATCGTCGGGAAAATCAATAACAACAAGAATATTATTCAAATCGGCGTGTCTTTATTCAAATCCATAACATGGACTAAGAAAACTTGACATCCGTAATAAGCGAATGACTTCATGGCTTGATATGAAAATGTTTGATTACAATGGTTTGATTGCTTGAATTGAATAACGAGTTGCTTAGGAATATGAAAACTAACAACCTTACGAAAGCAATCAATTTGGCATGATGAGTAGTTAACCTTAAAATCACATCAAAAGCAAATATCTCTATAGAAATAAGGTTAACGAGTAATGTGATAGTGCCACTGAATCAAACAAGATTTCTAAACAACGGATGTAATGAAAGTTTCTCTAACGGAGTCTCCATAAATAGGTCAAAGTCTAATTTCTCCGTAGTCAAGTTCAAACGCGTTGGCGCAAGCAAGAGAGATAAAAGAATGGGTAGAACCGGTATCTAGTAAAGGTATAAACTTCGCAAGAATTTATAATTAACTAACCCGTGCTAACCGTTCGGGTTCCTCGTATTTTGACCCGGTCACGACAAACGCTCTTCCGAGAATCGTTGACTTTGACTTTTACGGGACATCCTTTTGAGTCACCGCCCATTGCACTAGGTTTTCGATATCGTCTGATCTCGAGATATGTCCTTCTTTTCCACAATTATAGCATACCTTAAACTGTTGTGGGCGGTTTGGGGATATATCCCTCTTTCCGCATTTGTAACATACTGACCGATGGTCTTTCTCCTCCTTGGAACCGATTGCCACACCGGCGCCGGCGTCTTCACATAGTCGTTGTTGAATCTCCTCTTTTAAAATCTCCTCCCAACTCGCTTCTTCTATTTTCATGGCCACGATTACCACCAGAGTGGTTCTAGCGCTTTGTCCGTATTCTTCTTTCTCCACCGGGTTATCGTTATTACGATGATTGCTATCTTTGGTATGATCCACGGTTATGGTCCCTCGGTTGAGCGTACTTTCGTTATCTCGCTCTAACAATGAGAGCCTGTTTACAACATCTGAATAGAGAAAATTTATGAGAAATGAGATCTTGGCGTATCTTAGGTTTCAAACCTCTCGAAACATCCGCGTCATCGTTCCTCATTCTCCACCAAATGAGGTGCAAACACGGATAACTCATGAAACTTACGCCTCGTCTTTGGGACAAAATCGTGTTATTACTGCTCGATCTAATAAACTCCACTTCCTTCATATAGCGAATACTTTCGAGGAAGTACTTGTCATTGAATCTGTTCTGAAACGTCTCCCATGTCATGCGAGTCTTGGTGAATGGATGCGCTTCACGATTCCCACCGATGTCTGCCTCGCCGCCACGGAACATAAAAGTAGCGAATGGAACTTTCATTCGCCTTCGTCCCAAGACATCGAATATCTTGGTAATTTGCTTGACCCATGTTTCCGCCATGATCGGATCGGCTTTCCCCGAATTACGGTGGTCCCAACTCTTTGAACTGCTTGGCTATGACCACCCGTGAATTGCTATCATCTCCTCACGTATTTTGAACACGAGTCTCCTCATCCGATTTTGCATGAGCTAAAAAGCTTTTAAACATCCCTCGTTCATCATCTGCTCGGTGGTGTTATTCACGGAGGTACATTGCCGACTGTTGCACGTTCTCCTCGTTGTTAAAATACGAGGCATCTCCACGGTCTCATTTACACCACTATTAATATTCTCGATCGACATTCTCAATTCTTGTCATAAAAACAAGGGTTAATTAAGGAAATCAATCACATAATATCCCTATATCTTGACCAACTAACAAATAAGCTTAGGTAGGACACACTAGCAAAAGGATTTACGTCTCTCCCTCCTAGTTCTATTCCCCGATCTCCGCCAGAGATCATATCCCTAAGCTCGATACCAATTGTGGCGCCCCCAAAATAGGTCCATTCCATCCAACCCATTCTGAGTGCGCCAAATACATGAGTGCGAGAATCAACTACAACTTTATTATCACAACAATAAAAGCGAGTTTAAATACAAATATTATCTTCTAGACAATATTTATACTCAAATAAATCCTCATCACATTTATTGATACATTATTTTACAATAATGGTGAGGACTACTAAACAACTCTTTCTAGAACCTTCATTCCATACCCACAAAGTAGTACTCGCTACATTCTAGCCTCACGAGAAGAAAAATGGAACAACAAGGAAAAGGGTGAGCTCAACTAGCCCGATAAAGAATGTTATGACTAAGATAATATACAACAAATTATCGTTAGTCTCCAACGAGGAAAAATCGATAGAATCTGATAGACAACAAGTTTGATCAATATTACAGTGAAATAATAATTCATAGAAGAGTTACGTAGAGAATGAAATCTACTATAATCTATGAATTTAACGATCCATCATCAATATTTTATCCTGTAAACATCAATCAATATTCATCTCTTAAAATCAAATATTCATCTTTTCGCACTTCTGGGCCAAAGATATTCATCGATCGGTCATGTTCATTTAAACACTGCTCATCTTTTGCACTCTGAATAAAGATATTCTTGAAAATCATTCATCTTTGCACTCTGGGCCAAAGATATTCAATAATATCATCATTTATGGTAGAGGATGATGAAAATATTTTTTAAAGAAACGAATCCGGTGAAACAAAATGACAAGGATTAAGGATCAAGGATTAGTACTTGGTTTTATCCACGTCCAAAATACCTCATAAATAATCATAGTGGTGTAAAATTCAAGAATGATCAAAACATGGATACAATCAAAGCTAGTATCCGAATAGATATTTTAGACGAAAAGAAAAATTTTCATTTTTCTAGGTGAATAGTCTTGATATTAAGTGAATAGTCTTCAGTATCGTGAATAGTCTTGAGTATCGTGAATAGTAACTCCGACACCAAAAGATAGAAATTCCACAAAAAAACATTTTCACGCTTCATGAATAGTACTCGTGAATAGTAACTCATGAATAGTAACTCGTGAATAGTAACTCATGAATAGTAACCCCAACATGAAAAAGTTCCAAATTTGATAAAAAGTACCAACCAATATTTCAGCATAATGATATTGAAGAATTAATATCATTTGAGAAGAAAATAACATCCCTTACCTCAAAGAATCAGTACTTCGGAAGGAAAGGTCGGAAGTGATGCTGAATGAAACTTGTACTGAATAGCAACTCTCAAAGTATCTAAATACTCACAAAATCGCTCGATATATAGAGAGAAGAGAGAAAACTTTGTTTACGGTGTGATTTTCAATTCTAACTTAGCCCTCTATTTATAGGAAAATGTTAGCCAGCAAAGCAGGACTTGACTGCTACACGATGGCTTTACCTGCTACTATTGCCACCCACCACATTTGAAATAAAATTCAGCACATTTCTTCACCAACCACAAGTGGGGCCCACTCAATTCTAGAATTTTCCACCAAAATCAATTATAAACCTAATTTCCGAATCAGACACCTCTTAAAATTCATAACAAATCATTTGTGCATTTTTAAACGGTTCAAAATTTGTGGACATATACTCAACTTATGTATGTATAACATACCCAAAAATTACCACAATCAAACGGTCGGATTAAAAATTATAACCCCATGATATATCTCAAAACCCACGATTTAATTTTTTATACCTCGATCGATAAAATCTTGATAAAACACCTCAACATTAATTCATTCATTAATAACCACATAAATAATCAATCATTTATATTCATATAAAATAAATATTTCCTTATCATATGAATCAATAATTAATTATTCACAAATAATATTACGAGAATCACATTTATGACAACCAAACATTCCCGAGAAAGAGGGCTTTCGATAAGGATCTCTCCTTCTTGGCGGCGCAATTAGGTGACCAAACCTCTCCTTAGAGCGAACTTTCTAGACATTGCCAATAATGTTATCTAATAATATTATTCAAATAATATGAATTATTGATCGATAATGGGAAATCTTGTGCGATGACAATTATTGAAACACAATGATAATATAAAATACCAACGCAGCAATTATTGAATCAATAAAATAAACTATTGAGCGGTAATTCTTGTAACAATTATTGAGTAGTGCCTTCTTACGTAAGAATCAATAATTGATGCAATCTGGTGTCTTCTTTATGCGACCACAGCATATTCTTATTTTAACCACGGGTATTCCAACGATCTTAAACAAAGAACAACTTCTGCCAGTTATTTATAACCACCCAAACTTTGTCGTTTTCCTCATCCAATCGCTTTCCGTTATGGGGCCCACACATGGTTGCTTTAGTCGTAAATACGAATATTCTCCACAAAGATCTAATATTCTACTACCAAACGAATATTCCCAAGCGATCTGAATATTCCACGACCAAACGAATATTCCCCGATAAAAATGAATATTTTATAACCACTTGCTTATTTTGAAATATTTGCGTATTTAACCCTTTACTATCCACATTAATCAAATCAACCCTTACTATTTCAAAATAATAAATAAAGGAAATTCCTTTTTATTTAAAAAAATTTGAGGTCTTACAGGTTGATGTATCTCGTCTGCTTTGTGCATACCGTCAGATGTCTATATGCCACGATACATGGACGAGATAGACATTGGTGTCATCATGGCTGTGAGAGCTCTTAGAGAGGGTCGTACCATTGTACCTATGATTGTAGCAGAGACCTTGCGGTCAGCATCCTATTATTGCACTTATCCTATAGGAGTGTTCACTGGGAGTTCGGTCATGCTGTACGTGTGGTTTATGTCACACTTGAGACCGATTGGTACCCTTAGACGGCATGGATATTGTTTTATCCATGATGTAGCTATGTCATACTCCTTTCAGCCATCAGAGTGTATAGATGCTTTGTCCTGGTCCACATTTTTGGCAGATATCAGAGACCTATTTAGTATATTGCTGTGTTCGGGGCTTAGCTCACCATACAGCTTCATTACTCACGCTTCGGGCATGGACTACCTCCCTCTGGTTGGTTTGAGAGGTGTGACTACTTATCACCCATTGGCCGTGATGTCACAGTTTGACCAATTCCAGGACTTTCATCCTTTTGAGGGGGCGATAGGTCAGCGTTCAGCTTCTCGATATCTCTTAGCAGAGGATCGATCCCGCGTGTATGCTTGTTGGGATCAGCATGAGATAGCTTCTTTTTCTGCCAGTCATCCAGGTTGTTCTGCAGAGTGTTCTGCATGGATGGAGACAGAGATTTTATCGACTACGGTAGTGTCCACAGTACCGGATAGTGAGTCAGATGATGTAGAGCCCATGGAGGACATCGATTCATACATCGAGTAGGAGCCCGCTGCTGGGTTGCCAGCATTTCTTCTGGATTCTCCTAGTACTAATACTGTTGTGATTCAGCACTCGGCACAGTACCTAGAGCAGAGTCTTCATCTGATGACCTTCGAGAGAGATCAGGCTTGATCTATGATGTTGACTGCCCTTGATGGGAAGGACGCAGCTCTATTAGAGAGAGACGAGGCATTAGTTCACAGAGATGCCGCTGTTGTTGAGCGGGATGAGGCCATATCAGCCCGAGACGCAGTGATAGTCGAGCGGGATAGTGTTATATCTGCCCGGGATGTGGCCATCATAGATAGTACTGCCGTGAGGTCCCTCACCACTGGCATGATAGCAGAGATGAGCACATATATTAATGATCATATGGTCATCATGCAGATGGCTGCAGATCTGTTGGGTCATGTGGATACTCTTATACAGGAGACCACAGCTTCACCTCCATCCTCTGAGAGGGATGCCATGTTGGGCTTGTTAGCTCTCATATACCCTGACTTGTAGATGAGCTTGTATTTTCCTACACAGACTAGATTAGCCATTTTGTCATGTACAGTTTACATTGTATATATCAAACAGCATTATATATATGACAGGGAAATATATTTTTGTATCACTTCCCTTTTAGATATGCTTTGTTATTTGCTTGATATTTTGCTTGCTGCTTCAGAGCTTGTGGTCTTGATGTATTCTGAATCCCTCCTGGGTGGATGGAAATTGAGTTGTCTTTGGATAGTTCAGAATAGATCATCGATCTCTGTGTATCCCTACCATCTTTGGTGTCTTGGGACTGGTTTCTGGATGAAAAATGTGGAGAGGAGTGTGGTTTTCCTCTCTGAGATTGACCGCACCACAGATGGTTGCCAGTACTTCTATTTAGGAGAAGCCTAGTTAATTCCATCTCTTATGGATTGGTATTACTCTTCAAGGTATGACCGCAGCTTAGATGGTCGCTGAATCTCCTATTTGGGAGGAGTTTAGGTAATTCCATCCCTTTGGTTTAAAGCCGAATGAAATGTAGTGGATTGAAGGATGATCCTAGTACCAGTTGATAAGGGTTTGTGTTTTAGTAGGGGGTGAGACCAAACCATGAATGGCTGCCTACGTACTCCTATTGAAGAGGAGATCAGGTATGCGTAGTTCGAACCTGGTGTAAGAGGTTCAACGTTGTGTATGGCAGAAATGGTGTAGGAATGTTTTTGTTGTTTTTGTTTTTATAAGGGTAGAAATGTTTTTGTTATTTTCGTTTTATTGCGACCGGGCCATGTGAAATGGTTACTTACGTACTCCTATTGAAGAAGAGATCAGGTCGACGTAGTTCGCCCCTCAGGGCGAGACGAAAAGCGTAATCACATGTGCAGGTCAGAGTGCGGGGAGGAGAAAGTTTAATCCTAGGTTAAGGATAAACTACAGGTATGAGAAGTTTGATCCCATGTATGGGTAGCCAAACTGCAAGTGCGAGAAGTTTAATCCGCGGTGGGATGAACTAAGTTGTAGGAATGCAAAGGAGAGCCAGGTTGCTGGCTTGAAATGTAGGTTTCCCTGAGGGACAAAGTGTAGGAAAGTTGTAGGTGGTAAAGGGTTAAAGAACCGGAATGACTGGTGATCTGATGGTTCCATATCTGAGTTGATGAGCTGTGGAAATTCATCGCCATCCATTTCCTGTAATCTGAGAGCGCCCCTGTCAATACTTCTTTGACAACAAACAGGCCTTCCCAGTTAGGAGCGAATTTTCCCTTAGATTGATCTTGGTTGTCAAGAATCTTCTTCAAAACCAAGTCGTGTTGTTTAAACTGCCATAGCCGGACTTTTTTGTTGTAGGATCTGGCGATCCTTTGTTGATATAACTGACCATGAAAGATAATCGTGGTTCTTTCGTCTATTAGAGAAATTGGTGATACCTGTCTTGTACCCATTGGTCTTCATCCAGCTGAGCGTCTATCAACACTCTGAGGGATTCCATTTCAACCTCTATGGGAGTCTTGCTTCCATCCCATAGGTTAATCGTGAGGGTTGCCCGGTGGAAGTGCGCATTGAGGTTCGGTGAGGGCTAACAGAGTCAGAGGCAATAGGTCAGGCCAATCTTTGTGGTTGGCGGACATCTTTTGCATAATCTTCTTGATGTTTTTGTTAGCCGCTTCAACAGCACCATTCATCTTCGGACGATAGGTGACAGAGTTGAGATGTTTGATGTGGAATTTACTGCATAATTCCTCCATCATTTTGTTGTTGAGGTTCTTGGCATTGTCTGACACAATCACCTCTGGTTATCCGTATAGACAAACGACATTATTTCTGATGAAAGCAATGATGACTTCGTTGGTAACCCTGAGGAAGGAGGCTGCTTCTAACCACTTGGTGAAGTAGTCGATCATGGTGAAGATAAACCGATGACCATTACTGGCTTTAGGCTCAATGGGCCCGATAACGTCCATTCCCCACATTGAGAAGGGCCAAGGTGAACACATATTGTGGAGTTCTCGTGGAGGGGCGTGTATAGCATTCTCATGAATCTGGCACTGATAGCATCTCTTGACGTGGTCATTGCAATCAGCTTTGAGAGATAGCCAATAATGTCCCGTCCTGAGGATTTTCTTGACAAGGAGGGGGCCACTCATGTGGGGGCCACAGACTCCGCCATGGATTTCATCCATAAGCCTTTGGGCTTGATCTTTGTCTAAACATCTGAGGAGACCTATTCCTCCATCTCTTTTGTAGAGCGCATCTCCACTCAAGTAGAATTTCATAGCAAGTCGATGGATCCGCCTTTTCTCAGTCGGGCTCGCCTCAGCGGGTGTAGATCCATCTCGCAGATATTCTTTGATATGCTGATACCAAGGATGTTGGATGGGAGGTAGCTCATCCAATACTTCTCCAATGTAATTCCTATAGGCTCCAGCTCCAGAAACTTCCGTGTTAACAGCTCCATCAAAATACATCTTCCATGATTGGCGCGTATTGTACTGATGGTGTTGCTGCACTATCATTACTCCTTCATCGGGAAAATATGTTTCCAAGGGTTTGAAATCCCCTAAAGGTGCGGCGGCCAGTTGATCCGCAATTCCTTGACCTTTGATGGACTTTTGAGTCATATATACGATATCAAATTGTTGTAGGATCAACTACCATCTGGACAGCCGGCAATTCAACATGGGTTTGTTGAACACGTACTTGAGAGGATCCAGGCAGGATATGAGATGGGTTGTGTGACCATGGAGGTAATGTTGTAACCTCATGGAAGCCCATGCTAAAGCACAACACGTCTTTTTGATCAGAGTGTACTTGTGTTCACTGCTACTAAACTTTTTGCTGAGGTAATAGATAGCTCGTTCTTGGCCTCTATTGTGATGCCCCCAAAATTAGGTATACGTCACCCATCTTGGGTCGCCACTTACATGGTACATAAATTCAAATACAAACTTAATTATACATCTGTCGTGTAACATACGACAATACATAAACTGAGAGTTCTAATAGGAATATTGTCATTTAGACAATATCCATACTCAAGGAGTCCTCATTACATTTATTGTCACACTATTTAACAGAATAGTGAGGACTACTAACGCTATCTTCGGGACCATCACTCTTTTCCCCGACTCATCCCAGCTATATTCTCATTTCCTGAAGAGAATAGTGAAAGAAAGGGTGAGCTCAACTAGCCCAGTAAGAAATATTATGACTAAGATAATGCAGAATAAATTATCAATAGTCTTCAACAATGTTAAACTGATAAAATACAATAGACAACCGGTTTAACTGCGGTGAATATCAATCCATTAAAAGAGTCAAGTAGAGAATAAAATCTACTATCTTTTAGGTTTTAAAGGTTTTTCATCAATTTTTATCACTTTGAGACTCGACAATAAATAAACCACCACATCTAATCATCCTCGTACCACGATCAAGGATTTTCATCAAATTATCAATGGTCATGACTATACCGAATCACCCCCACGGTCATAATCATACCAAAACTATTGTGACACCCCCAAAATAGGTATACATCACCCATTCTCGAGTTGTCAATACATGATGCACGAAAAAACTACAACTTTATTATTACAACGATAAAACTATGAGTTTAAATACAAATATTATCTTCTGACAATATCTATACTCAAATAAATCCTCATCACATTTATTGATACATTATTTTACAAAAATGGTGAGGACTACTAAACAACTCTCTCTAGAACCTTCATTCCATACCCCAGAGCTAAATACTTCGCTATATTCTCTAGCCTCCAGAAAAAATGGAACAAAAAGAAAAGGGTGAGCTCAACTAGCTCGATAAAGAATATTATGACTAAGATAATATACAACAAATTATCGTTAGTCTTCAACAGGAAAAAAATCTAATAGAATACAATAGACAACAAATTTTAAATCAATATTCGCAATGAAATAATAATTCATTAGAAGAGTTAAGTAGAGAATGCAAACTACTATCTTCTATGTATGAATTTAAAAGTTCATCGTCTATCTTTTATCCTGTAACATCAATCAATATACATCCGGAATCAAATATTCATCTTTGCTTACTGGCCAAAGATATTCATCGATTAGTCATGTTCATTTAAACACTGTTCATCTTTGCACTCACGGCTTATTAATCGATCGGTCGTGTTCATCTCAACACTGTTCATCTTTGCACTCACTGGCCAAAGATATTCTTGAAATCATTCATCTTTTGCTCTGGGCGAAGATATTCAATAATATCATCATTTAAGACTAAGGATGATGAAAAATTTTTAAAAAAGCGAATCCGATTGAAACAAAATGACAAGGATTAAGGATTAAGGATTAAGTCTTTGTTTTATCCATGTTCAAAAATACCTCAAAAATAATCATAGTGGTGTAAAATTCAAGAATGATCAAAACATGGATACAATCAAAGCTAGTATCCGAAATAGATATTTTGGACGAAAAGAAGAAATTTTATTTTTCGATTGAATAGTGCCGATCGTGAATAGTCTTAGTATCGTGAATAGTAACTCAAACACCAAAAGATAGAAATTCCACAAAAAACATCTTCACGCTTCATGAATAGTACTTTCGTGAATAAACTAGTGAATAGTAACTCATGAATAGTAACTCGTGAATAGTAACTCATGAATAGTAACCCCGACATGAAAAAAGTTCCAAATTTGATAAAAAGTTCCAACCAATATTTGACATAATGATATTGAAGAAATAATATCATTTGAGAAAAAATAACATCCCTTACCTCGAAAGATTAGTACTTCTAAATTTGGAACACCGGGTATAGTCTTTGAAGGAACTTGCACCGTCTAACAATACCAAAAAGTATACTCAAAATACTCACAAGAATACGCTTCGATAATATAGAGAGAAAACTTGATTTACGGTGTGATTTTCAATTCTAACCTAAGCACCTATTTATAGGAAAATGCTTAGAACACCAAAGCGAAAAATTTAATAAAATATTAATATATATTTATTAAATTCCTCGCACTCCAAAATCTGATTCAAACCATCAGCCACCAAGAGTGACTCACCTTGCCTAACTCAAAAAAACGTTTTCTTATTAAAAATATTTAAAACTTCAAAAATTAATTATTTGAGACTTGAACTTCAATAATTCACAATAAATAGCCCTTTTATCAGAAAATTCGAATCTCATGAGTTTTTATAGGAAATTCAATTCTCTACAACTTTACGAAGAAAGTTTTTCCAAATTCCAATCAGAAATTGACCAAGAAATCCACAAGCGGGCAATTTTACAAATTATAATCAAATTTCGATCGATAAATGGGGTCCACCGAGCATGTTTAACATGTTTTAAACATTTATTGCAACAAAAATACTCTTCCTCCTCGTATACTCATATATCCCACATTAGTTGTAAAAATATCACCATTATTATATTATTAAAATATAATAATATATTTAAATGAATTATTTTATCGAAAAGATAAAAAATTTCAATTTTCAACAATTGTCACATTAAAATTTTCTCCATCTATATCCACATAAAATCAATATTTTCCTCATCATATGAATCAATAATTAATTATTCACAAATAATATTACAAAATCACAATATTGATGAACCGGCGGTTCCAGGAAGGGGGGCTTTCGATAAAATTTCTTCTTCTTGGCGCCTTGATTAGGTGACCAAACCTCTCCTTAGAGCGAACTTTCTAGACATTGCCAATAATGTTATCTAATAATATTATTCGGATAATATGAATTATTGCTTCGATAATGAAAAATCTTGTGTAATGACAATTATTGAAACAACAACAATATAAAATATCAACGCACAATTATTAACTCGATAAAATCTTGAGCGATAATTCTTGTAACCATTATTGAGTAGTGCCTTCAATAATTGGTGCAATAATAATTAATGCTTGTGTGCACAACGGCATTTATTGTGTTTTAACCACCGGGTATTCCAATAGTGTTAACGATAACTTCACTTCTGTAGTTATTTTTAAACAACTTATATTTATCGTTTTCTTCATCCAATCGCTTTCCGTTATGGGGCCCACACATGGGCTTTTGAGTCGTATGAATATTCCCAAAGCGATCTGAATATTCCACGACCAAACGAATATTCCCAAACAACAATGAATATTTTATAACCACTTGCTTATTTTGAAATATTTGCGTATTTAACCCTAACTATCCACATTAATCAAATCAACCCTTACTATTTCAAAATAATAAATAGAAAATTAAATTTCATTAATAATAAGTTGGGGTCTTACAACCTCCCTCCTTATGAAATTTAGTCCTCGAAATTGACGTGCGTACTGGTGTTTTTGAAAAGGTGAGGATACCTCGCTTTCATTTCCGTTTCAATTCCCGGTCATTTTCTCTATAGCATGATTCCTCCACAAAACTTTAACTTGTGGTATGACCTTTGCTGGCGTAGGACATGCTCCTTCCTATCTAAGATCTTGATAGGTACCTCCTCATCGTTAAGTCTTGGCTATCTCGTCCGGTTCTAACTTTCAATAACGTGGTTTGGGTCTTTCACATATTTACGAAATGCGGATATGTGAAACACATTATGAACACGAGACATACTCGGAGGTAACGCAGTCTATAGGCTACATTTCCTACTCGGTCAAGAATTTGAAATGGACCAATAAATCGTGGATTGAGCTTTCCTCTCTTCCCAAATCTTGTAACTCCCTTCCATGGAGCAACTTCATGACAATACATGATCCCCTACACTAAATTCCACGTCCTTTCGATGAAGATCCGCATAACTCTTTTGTCGATCTTGTGCTGGTTTGTATCGTTGTCGAATCATTTGGATCTTTTCGGTGTCATACGTACGTACGCTTAACTTCGGGTCCCAACAATGTTTCTTCACCCACCTCATCCCAACATATTGGAAGCGACACTTTCGTCCATATAATGCTTGAATGGAGCCACACTTATACTTGCACGATAAGCTGTTGTTGTAGGAGAATTCCACCATGGTAAATACTTATCCCAACTGCCCTTGAAGTCTAGGACACGAGTCTTAATAAATCTTCAAGAGTTTGAATAGTCCTCTCTGATTGTCCGTCCGTTTTGGGGATGGTATGCGAACTAAATCGCAAAATCCGTGCCCATAGCTTTTTGCAAGCTAACCCAAAATCTTGAAGTGAATCTTGGGTCACGATCCGAAACTATGGATACTGAGGCATGCCATGCAACCTCACAATCTCATTCACGTCATATATACTAGCAAGGCGTTCAAGTGAATAAGTCTCCGTGTCGGCAAAAATGAAGCGGACTTGGTTAATCTATCAACAATAACCCAAATAGCATTGATGCCTTGAGAAACCGTAGGAGGAAGACCCATAAAAATCCATGGTAATGTGTTCCCACTTCCATTTGAATCTCAAGTGGTTGCAGCGGACCCTTAGGTACTAGATGCTCGCCTTTACACGTTGACAAGTTAAACACATTGAGATAAACTTTGCAATCTCTCTCTTCATATTGTTCCACCAAAATGTATGTCGAAGATCACGATACATTTTAGTACTTCGAGATGGATTGCAAATGGTGTATTGTGTGCCTCCATCATAATCTTGTACTTCAAATCGAGTCGTTAGGAACACAAAAGTCTAGAGTGGACTCAAAGTATTCCTTCTTCATCAATTCTAAGCTTAGGAATAGCTCCTTCTTGTACTTTCTTCTTCATACGCATCGGCTCAAGGTCGGTGGCTTGAGCAACCTTAACTTTTTCTATTAAAGTTGGCTCTGTCATATACTTGACATCATCGCACTTTCGTTCCGCATATGATCTTCTACTCAACGCGTCGGCTACCACGTTTGCTTTTTCGGATGGTATTGAATAGTGTGGTCGTAGTCTTTTTTAATAGCTCGAGCCAGCGTCATTGCCGCGTGTTGAGTTCTTTTGAGTGAAGAAATATTTAAGGCTTTTATGGTGCGAATATATCTCCACTTTCTCCCCATATAGATAGTGCCTCCATATCTTTAGTGCGCTTGGCATCTTTGCTAACTCTAGATCATGGTAGGATAATTCCTCTCATACTCTTTAAGTTGTCGCGAGGCATAGGCTATGACTTTCCCGTTGCATGAGAACACATCCTAACCCTTTGCACGAAGCATCGGCATAGATAACAAATCCATCCGAACCGGATGGTATTGTTAGAAACAGTCTTAGAAATAAGTCTCCTCTTAAGCTCTTGGAAACTTTTCTCGCATTCTTCGCTCCAAACGAATTTTGTATCCTTAGAGTTAGGCGAGTTAATGGAGTAGCGATTAGAAAAAACCCTTCCACGAATCTCCGATAATAACCAATTAAGCCCAAAAAGCTACGTGCTTGATCATCAAAACTTGGTTGCTCCCAACTTTGTATTGCTTCAATCTTGGCGGATCAGCGGATACTCCATGTTTTGACACCACGTGCCCAAGGAATGCTACTTCCTCGAAGCGAACTTCGCATTTCTTCAATTTGGCATATAGTTTGTTTTCACGAAGCCTTTGGAGTACCGACTTCAAATGGTGCTCATGATCTTCACGACTTTTGGAATATATAAGGATGTCATCAATAAAGACAACAACAAATGATCCAAATATTCCTTGAATACTCGGTTCATCATATCCATGAAAGCCGCGGAGCATTAGTCGATCAAAAAGACATGACTAAGAATTCATAATGCCCATCTGGGGTTTAAAAGCGGTCTTTGGAATATCCTCGGTTCTAATCTTGGTGATGATATCCGAGCGAAGATCGATTTTGAAAAGAATTGTGCCCCTTGCAATTGGGTCAAACAAGTCATCAATCGAGGTGAGGATACCTATTCTTGATGGTGACATGGTTCAATTCCAGATAGTCGATACAAAATCGCATACTCCGTCTTTTTCTTCTTTTACAAATAAAGGGAGCACCCCGAGGAGATGTCTTAGGGCCAGAATGAAACCGATGTCCAACAATTCACGTAGTTGGACCTTTAACTCCACGAAGTTCAATAGGAGCCATTCGATATGGGGTTTTAGAAATGGGCTTTGTACGGGTTCAAGATCAATAAAGAATTCAACTTCACGTTACGGGGGTAGGCAGGAAGTTCTTGAAAATCGTCGGGAAAATCGATAACAACGGGAATATTATTCAAATTTGGCGTGTCTTTATTCAAATCCATAACATGGGCTAAGAAAGCTTGACATCCGTTTTCAATAAGCGAATAGCTTTATGATTAGATATGATAGTGATTGATTTTAATGGTTTAGTTGCTTGAATTAAATACACGGGTTGGTTAGGAATATGAAAACTAACAACCTTACGAAAACAATCAATTTTGGCATGATGAGTAGTTAACCAATCAATCCCTAAAATCACATCAAAAGCAAGTATCTTTAAAGAGATAAGGTCAACGGTAAAGGTGATGGTGCCAACTTGAATCAAACAAGATTTATAAGCGAGTGGATGTGATGAAAGTTTCTCTAACGGAGTTTCCACGAGATAGGTCAAAGTCTAATTTCTCCAAAGTCAAGTTTAAGCGTTGAGCACATGCGGGAGAGATAAATGAATGGGTATGCACCGTATATCAAGTAAGGTATAAACTTCGCAAGAATTTATAAATAGCTTACCCGTGATCACCTCGTTTGGGTTCCTCGCATTATGACCGATCACAACAAACGCTCTTCCGGAATCGTTGACTTTGACTTTTACGGGACGATCTTTTGAGTCACCGTCCCCATTGAACTAGGTTTACATCTCTTGTACAATCTCGGCGATATGTCCTTCCTTTCCACAATTATAGCATACCTTGAATGTTGTGGGCGGTTTGGTGATATGTCCCTCTTTTCCGCATTTGTAGCATATAATGGGTGGTCGTTCTCCTCCCTTAGAACCGATTCTTTGCCAACTTTATCGTCTTCACATAGTCGTTGTTAAATCTCCTCTTTTAAAATCTCCTCCTCGACTCGCTTCTTCTATTTTCATGGCCATGATTACCACCGTGGTGGTTACCATTTTGTCCGTCTGTTTCTTTCTCTTCATTGGTTATCATTATTACATTGTTGCTATCTACTGAGTACGATCCTGGTTATGGTCCCTCGGTTGAATATACTCGTTATCTCGCTCTAATAATTGAGCCACATTTACAACATCTGAATAAAGAAAATTTATGAGAAATGAGATCTTGGCGTATCTTAGGGTTTCAAACCTCTAAGAAACATCCGCGTCATACGTTCCTCATTCTCCACCAAATGAGGTGCAAACCTGGATAACTCTGCAAACTTTGCCTCGTACTGAGACACCGTCATGTTGTTCTGCTCCAGTCTAATAAACTCCACTTCCTTCATATGACGAACACTTTCAGGAAAGTATTTGTCATTAAATAGTTTCTGAAACGTCTCCCAAGACATCTTTGAGTCTTGGTTTGATGGAGTGCAACCACAGACTCCCACCAGATGATGCGCCTCGCCACGGAACATAAAGGTGGCGAATGGAACCTTCTGTTCCTCCGTGCATCCCAAGACATCGAATATCTTGGTAATTTGCTTGACCCATGTTTCCGCCATGATCGGATCTGGCTTTCCCTTAAATTCTGGTGGTCCCAACTCTTTGAACTACTTGGCTGTGACAACCCGTGAATTGCTATCATTTCCTCCTGTATTTTGAACACGAGTCTCCCTCGTCTGATTTTGCATGAACTGCAAAAAACTTCTAAACATCCCCTCGTTCATCATCTTTCGCAATGGTGGTTGTTGTTCACGGGAGGAACATTGCCGACTGTTGCACGTTCTCCTCGTTGGTGAGTCTGAGCGTCTCCACGGTCTCATTTCCATTGTTAATATTCTCGATTCGACATTCTCAAATCTTTGTCGTATAAAACAAGGGTTAATTAAGAAATCAATATATCACATAATATCCCTATATCTTGACCAACTAACAAATAAGCTTAGGTAGGACACACTAGCGAAGGATTTACTCGTCTCTCCCTCTAGTTACATTCTATTCCCGATCTCCACTTGAGATCATATCCTAAGCTCGATACCAACCGTGTGGCACCCCCAAAATAGGTATACATCACCCATTACGAGTTGTCAATACGTGATGCGAAACAACTACAACTTTATTATTACAACAAAGAAAGCTGTGAGTTTAAATACAAATATTATCTTACAGACATATCTATACTCAAATAAATCCTCATCACATTTATTGATACATTATTTTACAAAATGGTGAGGACTACTAAACAACTCTCTCTAGAACCTTCATTCCATACCCAGACTAAATACTAAGCTATATTCTAGCCTCACGAGAAAAAAATGGAACAAAAAGGAAAAGGATGAGCTCAACTAGCTCGAGTAAAGAATATTATGACTAAGATAATATACAACAAATTATCGTTAGTCTTCAACGGGAAAAAATCTAATAGAATACAATAGAAAACAAATTTTAAATCAATATTACGCGTGAAATAATAATTCATTAGAAGAGTTAAGTAGAGAATGCAAACTACTATCTTACATGTATGAATTTAAAAGTTCATCCTCTATCTTTTATCCTTAACATCAATCAATATACATCCGGAATCAAATATTCATCTTTGCACTATGGCCAAAGATATTCATTAGTTAGTCATGTTCATTTAAACACTTTCATCTTTGCATTACGGGCCAAAGATATTAATCGATTAGTGGTCATGTTCATCTAAACACTGTTCATCTTTGCACTACGGGCGAAGATATTCTTGAAAATCATTCATCTTTGCACTTTACGGGCCAAAGATATTCAATAATATCATCATTTAAGGCGAGGATGATGAAAAATATTTTTAAAGAAACGAATCTAGTGAAACAAAATGACAAGGATTAAGGATTAAGGATTAGTACTTTGTTTTTATCCATGTTCAAAAAAAATACCTCAAAAATAATCATAGTGGTGTAAAATTCAAGAATGATCAAAACATGGATACAATCAAAGCTAGTATCCGAATAGATATTTTGACGAAAAAAAAAATTTTTTTTCGATGAATAGTCTTGGTATCGTGAATAGTCTTGATATCGTGAATAGTAACTCAACACACCAAAGATAGAAATTCCACAAAAAAACATCTTCACGCTTCATGAATAGTACTCGTGAATAGTAACTTCGTGAATAGTAACTCATGAATAGTAACTCGTGAATAGTAACTCATGAATAGTAACCCCAATTTGAAAAAAGTTCCAAATTTGATAAAAAGTTCAACCAATATTTGAAGATAATGATATTGAAGAAATAATATCATTTGAGAAGAAAATAACATCCCTTACCTCGAAAGATTAGTACTTCAAATTTGGAACACCACAGGATATAGTCTTTGAAGGAACTTACTGCAAATCTAACAATACTCAAAGTATACTCAAAATACTCACAAGAATAAACTCGATAATATAGAGAGAAAAACTCGATTTACGGTGTGATTTTCAATTCTAACCTAAGCACCTATTTATAGGAAAATGCTTAGAACACCAAAGCGAAAAATTTAATAAAATATTAATATATATTTATTAAATTCCTCTCACCTCAAAATCTGATTCAAACCATCAGCCACCAAGAGTGACTCACCTTGCCTAACTCAAAAAAAAAACGTTTTTCTTATTAAAAATATTTAAAACTTCAAAAATTAATTATTTGAACTTTGAACTTCAATAATTCACAATAAATAGCCCTTTTATCAGAAAATTCGAATCTCGCGAGTTTTTATAGGAAATTCAATTCTCTACAACTTTACGGAAGAAAGTTTTTCCAAATTCCAATCAAAAATTGACCAAAAATCCACAAGCGGGCAATTTTACAAAAGTATATAATCAAATTTCATTCGATAAATGGGGTCCACCAACATGTTTAACATGTTTTAAACATTTATTGCAACAAAAATACTCTTCCTCCTCGTATACTCATATTTCCCACATTAGATTTGTAAAAATATCACCATTATTATATTATTAAAATATAATAATATATTTAAATGAATTTATTTTAAAAGATAAAATTCAATTTTCAACAATTGTCACATTAAAATTTTTCTCCATCTATATCCACATAAAATCAATATTTTCCTCATCATATGAATCAATAATTAATTATTCACAAATAATATTACGAGAATCACAATATTGACAACGAGGCGGTTCCGGGAAAGAGGGGCTTTCCAATAAGAATTTCTTCTTCTTGGTAGCAATGATTAGGTACCAAACCTCTCCTTAGATAGAACTTTCTAGACATTGCCAATAATGTTATCTAATAATATTATTCAGATAATATGAATTATTGCTTCGATAATGAAAAATCTTGTGTAATGACAATTATTGAAACAACGACAATATAAAATATCAACGCAACAATTATTAACTCGATAAAATCTTTGAGCGAGTAATTCTTGTAACCATTATTGAGTAGTGCCTTCAATAATTGAATCAATAATTGGTGTGCAATCTTGTGGTGCTCAACGCTTATTCTTGTGTTTTAACCACCAAGGGTATTCCAATAGTGTTAATTGATAACAACTTCTGCCAGTTATTTTTAAACAACTTATTTTGTGGGGCGTTTTCTTCATCCACGATAAAAAATTTAATATTCCCCACGGCCCACGACATGGGGCCCCCACAACAATGAATATTTTATAACCACTTGCTTATTTTGAAATATTTGCGAAATATTCACATTAATCAAATCAAATGATACTATTTCAAATATTCCGAAAATTAAATTTCATTAATACCAAACGAATATTCCCAAAGAACAATGAATATTTTATAACCACTTGCTTATTTTGAAATATTTATATTATTTAACCCAACTATCCACATTAATCAAATCAACCCTTATTTCAAAATAAAAAATAATAAATAAGAAAATTAAATTTCATTAATAATAAGTTGGGGTCTTACATATAGGACATGAGGTTATTCCACGTAGTAATAATCTAACGGGGATTGGTAAATAAAGAATGGAATAATGTAAGAAATCACACGACATAGTATATACAAAGTTATTCCAATGTAATAAATAAGAATGGAATAACATAAGGATTTCACCAAGTATAGGTATGCCACCAAGTATGATACAACCAAGCAGATTATTATGTATAGGGTATGCCACTTTTACAAAGTTATTCCAATGTAATAATAATGAATGGAATAATGTAAGTTATCTTCATGAATAAGAAAGAATAAAACCCCTTTACTTACACAACAAATAATATCCCTTACCGTAAAAGACAATCGGATATCAAAGTAGTGAAGTACCGAATACTCTTCTTCTTTCTCTCTATAGATTTTCTCTCTATAGCTTCTCTCTATAATTTCTCTCTAGAGTTTCAAAGAATTCTAAGAAAATAATGAAGGAATGAGCTTCTATTTATAGGAAAATAGAATGCATAGTAATTAATCCATGAACTATCCAGATTGATTTACTTTAATCGATGGTCCATATTTAAAGCAAAATCTTTTAAATAAAATATAATATATTATATTTATATAAAAACATTTTACTATGCAAACACTATGCAACACTATGCAAAAATACTATGCAACACTATGCATAATAAAATATAATATATTCTATTTATAAAATAACTTTAATAAAGTATTCTATTTTATATAAAAGATATTTCGCTTTTATTACGTTAATAATACTGAATAAAACAAAACGTCATTATCGCTATAATAATTCATATTATTAATCGACAATAATGGAATCAAACCGGTGACTTCTCACATAAGCATCAATAATCAATACCGCAGTGTGCTACTATGCAACCACATCGTACATCTTTATTTCTTTTTACTACCGAAAGTAGTTCAACAAGATCAACGGTAAAACTTTCACATGTTATTTCAATAAAATATTTTTGTCGCTTTCTCAATCCGACAATTAATTTTGTCTTGGTCCACCAATGATTGAGTTGTTGTACTAATATTCCCTCGCTAAACCTAATATTCCCAGGCAATTGAATATAATATAACCACTTGCATACTTTTGCAAAATTTATAAATACTACCCACAACTATAATATTATCTCAAATTCACACCATAATATTAAAAAAATTTGACAAAATTTAAATCTTTATTGATAAAATCTGGGGTCTCACAATCTCCCTCCTTATGGAATTTCGCCTCGAAATTAGGGTGCGATACTGGTATGATAAAGAGGTGAGGATACCTTGAATACCTTTATCGTTAAAAATATTAAATTCATCTTCGCAATCCTACCAAAGATATTCATTAACAATTCATCTTTTGCACTACAGCCAAAGATATACAACCAGAAAACCAATAATGCCGAGATGCGACTTAATAGTATCACGACCACGAATTATCCATGCACCAATCGCCAAGGATATTCGTGTTTTCAATCTGATCATGATTATACCGAATAATCCTTGGTCATAATCATACCAAGTCTATCAATGCACTACTACCAAAGATGACTTTTACCACATCCATGAATTAATATTTCATTCTTTGAGACTCATTTCAATAATTAATTCATATCATCGAATCATCCTCGCACTACTACGCGCGAAGGATATTCATTAGTATCACGACCATGAATTATCCATGCGCTTACTACCAAAGATAATCGTGTATTCATTAGTATCACGACCACAAAATTATCCATGCACTACTACCAAAGATAATCGTGTATTCATTAGTATCACGACCACAAATTATCCATGCACTACGTACCAAAGATAATCGTGTATTCATTAGTATCACGACCACAAATTATCCATGCACTACGACCAAAGATAATCGTGTATTCATTAGTATCACGACCACCAATTATCCATGCACTACTACCAAAGATAATCGTGTTTTCATTAGTATCACGACCACTAATTATCCATGCACTACTACCAAAGATAATCGTGTTTTTCAATTACGGTTATGATTATACCCCAACAATCCCTAGTCATAATCATACCAAGTCCATCTATGCACCACAGCCACATACGACTTTCAATATAATATATAACATGAGGATAATGATATAAAGAATCAATCAAATGAGATAAAGGATAAATATTAAACATTTATAATATAATTTATCCGAGATTCAAGAATATCCCCATGTTATCAATCACTTAATAATCTCATAATCTAATATCATTAATATTATAACAATATTTTAATCACTTCTTAAATTTATAAACAATTTATCTCAATTGTTTACGCTTTACCATATAATGCATTTAATCATTCAAAATGTCATACTCATACGATATCATCACCAATTATCAAATCCTCATAAAAAAAATATACATATACTCTATATAGGATTCTCTAGCCATAAAATCATATTTTCAACTTTGTTACTTCACATAACATATTTAACTCATATGTTCAGAATTAAACTATTTTCATGAAAAATACCAAATCAGTCCCAAAAATATTTCTTTTCTGGGATTTAGCATAATATAGTCCCATAATGAAAATATATTTTCTCTTAATTTTTAAAATTCATTTACTATTTTTCAAAATTAATTTCTAATTAATTCCTTAAGAAATTAGCTACCTCAAGTTTAACTCCAAAAATTCCCAAATCTTGACAGGACCTTACACATGTTAACGTGAGCTTCCAGTTTAAATTTCATGGTCATCGGATTTATAGAACTCCGGTTATAGCGTTTTTCGTCAGAAAAATCTAAATATTGAAATAGTCATAACTTGCTCATTTTAAGTCAGAATGAGCTCATTTTTGGACAGGAGGTACTTTATACCATATACCTTCATGTCCCAAAAGGCCAGAATTTTTCTCATAATTTAAGTGGCCGAAACAGCCCCTCTAAAATTATGGCAGCAGCTTTTTTGGTTTTTGCAGCTTTTCACTCCTTTACTAAAATCAGTCCACACATAAATCTACAACACCTTTTCCAGTAATTCCACTTGGATTAGTTAGGTAACTCATAGATCTAACTCTAGGACTTGACCACACTCAAAAATTCAAAATATAATAGGAGATATGGTCAATTGAATATCATGTTACGTTTTTCACCAAAATCTGATTTTCAACTCTTTGAGATTTCTAAGAAACTTTCATGTTTTCACATACTAACCAACATAACTCATCATAAAACTTACTAATACCACATATACCCATGATTTTCATTAGTCCAATGCTTTCATTATGACTTTCATCATAAACCACGTAAACTGTTCATTTTAGTTGAAGAAATATTTGAGGGTTTAAGAAATGGGTTTTGTACTGGGGTCAATACAAAATTCGATTTCACGCTCTAGGGTAGGCTAGGAAATCTTCAAGAATACGCCAAGAAATTTATTAATAATAGAAATATCATTAAAACTGTGACTCTCATCCAAGACTTGGATAGTACGTCACATTGATACCAACTGTGACTTCTATCCCTTAACCTAGATAGCACCTCACAATGATACATATAAACTTGCCATCTTCATTCATGATGTCGCCTACAGAAAGTCTGACTTCGGTGTACTCCACACAAGGAAGTCAACAACGAAAGGTTCGGGGCTCTTTACTTATGGCTTTATATGACAATAATTGACTTTAGTAGTTTGGTTATGAATATAAAAGCTAACAACCTTACGAAAAGCATGATGAGTAATTAACCAATTGATTCCTAAAATCACATCAAAGGCAAGTATTTTCAAAAAGATAAGATCGATAGGTAACGTGAAAGTGTTTATTTGAATCAAACAAGATTTAAAAATAGTAAGCGAATGAAGGCTCCTACTAACAAAGTTTCAACTAATAAGTCAAAGTCTAACTTCTCCGAGTCAAATTTAAACGTTGAACGCAAGCAAGAGAGATAAAATAATGGGTAGAACCCAGATCTTATAAGGTATAGACTTCGCAATTTATAATTAACTAACTTGGTGCTAACTTCGCGGTTTACTCGCTTTTGAAAAGTCATGAAAAATGCGCTTCCTAAAACCAACGACTTTGTTTTGTCCATATCCACCTTTGGTGCCACCGTCCCAGCTAGACTTAACTTTGGTGCACAACAAAATTGAACTAAATGACCTTCTCTTCTTGCAATTTCCACTTCTATTATCTTTGTCATGATTACCACCGGAAGTGGTTACCATTCTTAGCATGATAATTTCCCCGATGGTTATCATTGTTACGATAGCCGCTGCCACCCAAAGATGATTATTATCGTATTGTTGGTCGCTTTACCTTTTGTTTGAAATGAATCAACACTCTCATCTCGCTTCATTGCTTATCTCAAAGATTTTCGGATGTCATTCTCAAACACCGCCACAAAACAAGGGTTAATTAACATATCATATATTATCCTATACTCGACGTGACCAATTAAATACCAAATAAATTTAGGTAGGTCATACTAGATAAGGAATTCTGCCTCTCTCCCCTCTAGTTCTTATCTCACATCTCGGCCGGGGATCATATCCCTAAGCTCGATACCAACCGTGGCGCCCCCAAAATTAGGTATACGTCACCCATCTTGGGTCGCCACTTACATGGAACATAAATTCAAATACAAACTTAATTATACATCCGTAGGTGTAACATACAACAATACATAAACCGAGAGTTCTAATAGGAATATTGTCATTTAGACAATATCCATACTCAAGAGTCCTCATTACATTTATTGTCACACTATTTAACGAATAGTGAGGACTACTAATGCTATCTTTGGGACCATCACTCTTTTCCCCGACTTCGTCCCAAATTATATTCTCATTTCCTGAAGAGAACAAAGAAAGAAAGGGTGAGCTCAACTAGCCCAATAAGAAATATTACGACTAAGATAATGCGAATAAATTATCAATAGTCTTCAACAATGTTAAACGATAAAATACAATAGACAACCAGGTTTAACTGCAGTGAATATGCAATCCATTAAAAGAGTCAAGTAGAGAATAAAATCTACTATCTTTTAGGTTTTAAAAGGTTTTCATCAATTTTATCACGAGACTCACTTAATAAATAAACCACCACATCTAATCATCCTTGTACCACGATCGAGGATTTTCATCAAATTATCAATGGTCATGACTATACCGAATCACCCCGGTCATAATCATACCAAAAACTATCCATCATCGCATTACAGAAAAGCACCGAGGACTTTTTGTCACATCATTTATAGCGGTCATGATTATACCAATGATCCTCGGTCATAATCATACCAAGTTCATCTATGCACGTAAGACATAGATAACTTTCAACATAATATAACATGAGGATGATGACAATGACATAATAATTCAATAAAACAAGTTCAAGAATTAATTTATCCAAGAACCAATAACGCCCAAGTTGTCAACATGATACTTTTTATAGAGTAAAATTCAAGAATGCTCGTAAGAATATTTCCATGAAAAGATATCGGATGAAACGCAAATATCAAGGATATTCTACTAATTTCATGGAGTATAGAAGTCAAAGTTTTAACCAACCCGGGTATAATAAAGAATGGAATAACAAAAGAAATCACCATGCATGCGGTGCCAGATGATAAAAGTTATTCCAATGTAATAATAATAACGGAACCAGTCGGGTGAAATTCACACCGGCAGGATGATCCAACAGTAATAATAAATGTTGAATAATAAACAATGGAACCGTGTCCTGTAAAACACACCGATGTGATATTCAAATGTAATAATAAATGCGGAATAATAAACAATGGAACCAGTCCTGTAAAACACACGCATGTGATATTCCAATGTAATAATAAAGAATGGAATAATGAAGAAGATCACCAAGTATAGGGGATTCACAGATACAAAGTTATTCCAATGTAATAAATAAGAATGGAATAATATAAGGATTTCACCAAGTATAGGTATGCCATTATCACAGGTTATGTATATAGGTATGCCACTTTTACGAGTTATTCCAATGTAATAATAATGAATGGAATAATGTAAGTTCTTTTCATGAATAAGAAAGAATAACACCCCTTACGAATTACAACAAATAATATCCCTTACCGTAAAAAGACATTGGATATCAAAGTAGTGAAGTACCGAATACTCTTCTTCTTTCTCTCTATATATTTTCTCTCTATAGCTTCTCTATAATTTCTATCTCTGAGTTAAAATGAATTTGTAAGAAAATAATGAAGGAATGAGCTTCTATTTATAGGAAAATAGAATGCATAGTAATTAATCCATGAATCGGTCCCGATTGATTTACTTTAATCTGATTCATCCATATTTAAAGCAAAATCTTTTAAATAAAATATAATATATTCTATTTATATAAAAATATTTTACTATGCAAACACTATGCAACACTATGCAAAATACTATGCAACACTATGCATAATAAAATATAATATATTCTATTTATAAAATAACTTTAATAAAGTATTCTGCTTTTATATAAAAGATGTTTCGCTTTTATTACATTAATAATAATGAATAAAACAAAACGTCATTATCGCTATAATAATTCATATTATTAATCGACATAATGGAATCAAACCGAGTGACTTCTCACATAAGCATCAATAATCAATACCGGTATTGCTACTATGCAACCACACGATTCTTCGTACTTTTACTAATGAAAGTAGTTCAACAAAGATCAACCAGAAACTTCCGCCGTTATTTCAATAAAATATTTTTGTCGCTTTTCTCAATCCGGCAATAATTCTGCTTATGGGGTCCACCAATGATTGAGTCGTTGTACGAATATTATTCCCGCTAAACCGAATATTCCCAGACCAATCGAATATAATATAACCACTTGCATACTTTGCAAAATTTATAAATACTACCCACAACTATAATATTATCTCAAATTCACACCATAATATTAAAAAAATTTCGACAAAATTTAAATCTTTATTGATAAAATTTGGGGTCTCACATCTATCGTCTTTTTGTCCCAGCATGCAGCCCATGGCATTGTCACTTATGGACAGGTACATGAATAGGGGAACATCGTCCCTGGGTGGTACCAACACGGGAGCTTTGACTAGCTGTTTCTTGATTGTAAGGAAGGCCTTCTGACACTCATCATTCCATTTCATGGAAGAGTTCTTCCATAATAGCTTGAAGATTCGCTCACAGGTTGCTGTGAGTTGGGAGATAAACCTGCTAATGAAGTTGATTCTTCCCAAAAATCCCCGTATTTCCTTCTCTGTCTGAGGAATGGGCATTTCCGTGATGGCTTGGACTTTGGCAGGATCCAGCTCAATCCCTTTGTGGCTGACTAGAAATCCTAGCAACTTGTCTGATTTAACACAAAAGGCACATTTAGCTGGATTCAACTTCAAGTTGTACTTACGCAACCTATTGAACAACTTCCTGAGATGGTCTATATGGTCATCCTCCTTCCGGGACTTGACAATGATGTCATCCACATAGATCTTTATCTCTTTGTGCATTAAGTCGTGGAAAAGAGCCATCATAGCTCGTTGATAGGTGGCTCCAGCATTGATGAGGCCGAATGATAACCGTCTATAGCAAAAGGTTCCCCAAGGCGTGATGAAAGCAGTTTTCTCACGATCTTCCTCAGCAACCATGATTTGATGATACCCAAAGAAAGCAATCAAAGAAAGGAGTACATATAGTATTGCATGCAAAGATTGTCAATGAGAATGTGGATAAATGGCACGGGAAAGCTATCTTTTAAGCAAGCTTTGTTCAAGTCCCAGAATCCACACAAACTCTCGCACCTTCCCTCGGGTTTAGGCACGACGCGATGTTGGATATCCACTTAGGATATGTAGATACCATGATGATGCCAGCTTGAAATTGTTTCACAATTTCTTCTTTCACCTTTAAACTCCACTCAGGTTTAAATCGCCTGAGCTTTTGCTTGACTGGCTTAAATCCCTCTTTAATGGGAAGGCAATGAAGGACAATATCAGTGGACAAACCCACCATGTCTTTATGAGACCATGCAAACATATTCTGGAATTGGGTTAGTAGCGTAACCATATCATTCCGTTGGTCCGGGGTAAGGTCTGAACCAATCTGGATTAACTTAAGGCTTTCTAAGGTTCCGAGATTGAAAGAATTGGTTTGATCAAGGTTGGGTTTGGGTTTGTCTTTGACCCATTCTTGAATTTCTGGAGGCACCTCAATGTCATCCTGTATATCCATCAAGGCGGAATTCATCTCTACATCAAAGGTACAATCCTTGTGGAGAAGAGGCACCGTATCAGCAAGTATAGGCACATCTAAACTCAGAGTCCTGAAACAAAATATGCTTTCACTTAGTATATACTAAATGTGTTGGTCATACACAGTGTTAGCATATACTAGCAAAATAAACTGCTAATACCGCATGCAGAAAAAGTAAGCGCTATTATATCTACTGAGAGGCATAAAGAGTTTACGCGCTTTTACCCTTGTCGACCAATGCAAGGAATGTTGTTCCAATTGGCAAGGGCAAAGTCTGGGTGGACCACAGTGATGGAGGGATTGTCATCATCCTCCCTGTCACGAATGATGGCCATTACGTCTGGGCAATCATCATCTAGGGTATATCTATTGGTATGTTCATCATGAACGATGATGCGTTTGCCTGACATCATTCGGATGACGTCTTGCTTGATTCTTCGTTCCTCCTCTTCCACTGTGGGATTTGGAACAAAGACTTCTTTCTCCTTTACCAGTACCGGCTTGGTAAATAACATAGCCATTACATTGGCTGGCACCTTTATAGGAGGTTGTGCGGACTCAGAGTTTGAAGGCAAAGATAAACGCCATATGGTTGAAGCTGAAGGAATCTGCTGATGCTTATGAGGATTCCTATGACTAGAACTGGCATAATAGCCTAGCCCAGATGTTCCAGTTTGCTTGGTTAATCGAATTGGGTATTTGATACCCTGGTAATCTTTACCCATCCCTTGTCCCAGTTTATGACCTAATGACATCATTTCTCGAGTAGCCGACATTACCTCGACAGAAATCTTGGGTTCGGGCAATGGCGTTCCAATAGCATGGTATTGGGTACTGCTTATTTCCAAAGCATGAAAACTGATTGGCTCAACGTCTGCATTGGCATTGATGAATGGTATGTCTCTGTGCTGAGGACACTCTGGTTCAGCGTTGACCGTGACCAGGCTATTGTTGATAATGTATTTCAACTGTTGGTGAAGAGTGGAGGGGACCGCCTGACCATATGAATCCATGGTCGTCCCAAGAGCGGGGTTGTATCCCTAATCTATCTTGAGCACATGGAAGGATACGCGAAAATGTATGAGGACCAATTTGATTAAGCACTTCAATTACTCATCTGATTGAATTCCGGCGGGCTCCATCAAAAGCTTTGATGATAGTATGGCTACTCCGAATTCGGTTGAGATTGATATTCATCTTCACCAAGGTAGCGTATGGACAGATATTTAGAGATGAACCTCCATCTATCAAGACTCCAGCTAGCATGTATCCAGAGGACAAGACCGCAATATGCAACGGTTTGAAATGACCGGTCCCCTCGGGCGGTATGTCATCATCAGTGAAGGATATCACATTGTTGTTGAAAATGTGATCAACCATATGTTAAAATTTTTCCGTATCAACTGATGTCGGCAGATAGGCTTCTTCTAAAACATTCAACAAGACTTTCCGGTGATCCTCGGAAGTTAGGACCAAGTCCAAAATTGATATTTGTTGTGGAGCTTCTTTTAAGCTTAAAACCACCGTGGCTTCGTTATGACCCATAGTGCGATGGAATTTTTCAATTTTCTCCATGGGTATTTTCCCCTTTGATTTGGTGGTGGACTTCATAACCCGTGGGGGAAGATACAATGGATTTTCCTTCGACACTGTAGCAGTTGTATGTGAGTTGGATCCTTCACCTTCTCCATAATTCCATGGAACTTTGCGCAAGCTAACAATAGGATATTGTGCTCTGCACGGCAAGTTGATTGGCTCGGGAGCGGCCACTTTCAAAGGATTGTTGCTTCCCTTGAGTTGAATTGTTGGCATTGTGAGTAATGTGTTAATCCCATCAGTTTCAGTGGATATAACTGCTACCACACTCTTCCACTTAGCAGGACCTGAATTCTCACTTGCACGTAACACAGTATCGTCGTCCGCTAGGCGCAGGACACCACTGTCAATTAGATTTTGAATAAGGTGGCGGAGTGCCCAGCATTCTTCTGTGCTGTGACCGCGAGACTGGGAGTTATATTGACATACTCCATTGAAATTGTACCATCCTAAATGGGGGTTGATTGGAGGTAGAAGGGAACTGATCCTTCCTTCATTGATTAACATATGAAGGATTTCCTCCATAGGTTGGCCTAAATAGGTGAATTCCCTTTTGTTGGCAAAATCCCGATGGGCTTTGGCATTTCCTCTCTTGGTCACTTTGTCTTCTAGTATTTCATTTTCTGAAAATGATGAGGGAATATTCATGACAAGAGGTAGGAGACTGGCATGCTCCTGGCTGATTAACTGACGTGTCACTTGATGTTGATAAGTCACCAATTCCGCCAATTGCTCAATTTGCTTGCCTAAAGCTTTTATCTTTCATTCCATTGTGAACTGGAACTTAGCATAATCCCATTTGTCATCACCGTCTTTGAGGGTCTGGGAGGATTCATAACTGAAATTGGAATTCTGTCCATTACTCCAATTTATCATGTTAACCTCTTCTTCTTTGTGTTGAGGAAGAGGGTTGTCTTGAACGTGAGGCTGATCTGGTTCAGGTGTCCACGATCTCTCCATTGTCTATCAGGTCCTGGATCTTGTGTTTTAAGGCCCAACAAAACTGAATATCATGTCCATGTGCCCCGGCATGATAAGCACATTTCCGAGCAGCATTGAAACCCCGTCCATTAGGGCTGGCTGGTGGAAGAAGATGCGTAATTTTCTTCTGTGTTGTCAGAAGATTAAGAATGTTCTCGAGAGTATCCCCTAAGGGTGTAAACACTCGAGGGCATTTGACTTCTCCACCTTTTGGTATTGGAGGGTTCACAAGCTGTGCTTGAAAGGGAGTGTAGTTTCTTCTTTGAAAAGGCATGTTCTGATTGCCTTTTTGCCCCTGTAGTATCAGGGAAACATCTTCCTCTTTCTTTTTATGGACCCTCCAGGGGTTGTTTCCATAATTTCTAGATTGGACGTGATCAGCAACAGCTTTGAATGCAGCTAGGTCTTGAATCTTTCCGGACTTCAATCCCATCTCAGCCAACTCCCCATGTTTGACCATTTCAGAAAATGGTTTGCCGATGCCGGCTAAACCTCTCTCATAGAAAAGAGGTTCTTGTATGTCTATGAAAGTCATGACCATCTCTAATTCTATCATGGAAGGACTAACTTGGTCAGCCAGATGTCTCCACCTTTGAGCATACTCTCTGAAAGACTCATTAGACTGTTTCTTGATCTTGGTAATTTGATACCGATCAGGAGCCATTTGAGTTTGAAAGCTGTATTGAGTAAGGAAAGCATGTGCTAGCTCTTCCTAGCTATGGATCTTTGAATTGTCTAATCTTGTGTACCACGACCGGGCTTCTCCAGTTAGACTTTTTTAGAACAATTGCATTCTAAGCCTTTCGTCCTCTGCATAAGATCCAAGTTCCCCAATAAACACCTTTAAATGTGTGTAAGGATCTCCTAACCCGTCATATTTTTCAAAGTCATGAGTTTTAAATTTTTCCGGATAATGAACACCAGGAAAAATACATAGATAGCATATAAACACTCCCGTGTGTTCCAATTCCTTTGATAGCACGAAAGGTCTCTTCCATTTGGAGGACTTTCTTTTTGATGTCACCAGTGTCTAGATCTCCAGTGGGATGGGCAGCATCATGAGTTTTGTTGGTCGTATCCAACAAAGCAGCTCGAATATTGTAATGACTGGGCTCCTCCTCATGTGGAGGATTCAAATGCACTGGTATTTTCGACCTGAGTAGACTGGTGTAATTCTTTTAGTAGAACAGCCAAATTCATAATTTGTTTGCTTAATCCGTCGAATTCTTTGTGAGAAACTGGATTAAGTTCAGCCTGGTCGAATGACGACATGATTGACTGTAGGCATGTTGCCTTTTTAGACTTTGAACAAGTAGTAGGCCCGATTGGTTCCCTGCGAAAGACTTGCATAGTTTAGTCTTTAGGGGATGTGTATAATAACATGCTATATGATGTGTCCATTTTAGGAATTTTATCCTGCGAAATGGATGCCAGCTGTTTGTAGCATGTTTAAAATATGTATGTGTACACATTTCTTCATATTTCTCATTACATGGAGATAGATATGGAATGTAATTACAAGTAATTGTGTTTACAAGTAATTTGAAATGAGAGATCATGAAGAGACTTTCATCCATGTTGGGTTTATTAGAGACTGACCTATCTTAGGTTACTCTCGCGGCTTTTTGGCATGAAGGTTCCCAAATCATCGCAATCTACTCGACGGGGAGTTAATCCGGTCTTTCAACTGGAGCGAATTTGGGTGGTGTTAGGTTTGTAATATTCAAGAACGCAATCAAATTGCATAAATAAGCGAAAACATGTAAAAATCAGAGTTTAAAATTTTTACAAACCATATACCCGGATCACCATTTATGCATAATTATTAATTAAACGAAAAATTGAAGAACAAGAATCATACCCTTGAAGATCCGAGCTTCCTCAGGTACAAGTTCACCTCCAATTCTTTTCGCGTTCAACTTGAATCCACCGGGTTTGGTTCCTTCCTTTGATCAACGTTAGCCACCCAAGTGTTTGGCCTCTGAGAGGTGATCCACCAAGGAAGAAGAAGGATTCAAGAAGATGGGTGGTTGGCTAAACCCTAGTTTTTCTATCTCTATAGAAAGGAGCGCATTTCTCCAACCATTTGAATTATAACGTAGTCTTGATATCCGATATAAGACTCCTCTTATAAAGATATCAAGTAACCCTATTAAAATAAGGTATTATTTAATTAAACCCTTTTTAATTAAAGGGCTCCCTAATCTTATTAGGGATAATTAATTAAACTCCTTTAACTAATTTTCCTTCCTAATCCAATTAGGAATAAATGAGAGTACTTATATTAAATTAATTCCTAAACTCTTTTAGAAATTAAAATAATAATAATAATTGTAATAATATTAATAATACTCCTCTTATTAATTTATATTTAATATTTCTAAAATATTAAATAATAAATATTAAGCTATTTAATTTATTCTATCACCATAGATTAAATTAAATATACATAACATATTATTACGATTATGCCATTAACTTCTTAAATAATTATTCTTCCTTTTATGGTGTGACCCTTTAGGTTCTCCATATTAAACCTAGGTTGTGAATAAATCAATTAAAACAATTCTAATCTTATTTAAATAAATAAGTTAAACAATTAATTTATTTAAATAAATAATATTTATTCTACAATAAGGATAAGCCTCCTAGCGATCAACGACTTTCTAGATAATATAGATTTCAACATTAATCATAAAAGAATCTTTGAGTAAATAGATAACGATAATTCAATCCTTCCACCATACAATGTCCCAATTAAATATAAGACATGGAATTACCACAAGTCTTATTTTATTTAATTATATGTATTTCGACTCTTAAATGCATAACTCCAAATAATGCAAATTAGAAACTCCTTTCTAATTTCATTCGCTCGCCGCCAAGGACTACCGGGTTGTCAATATAGGACATTTCTTCTTTTAATAGAAGTGGTAGATTCTTTATTGATCATACATTATCTTCATGTACAACTTATTATACCCAAGCATACCCTTTGATATACCCTAAGGGTCTTAAGGAATAAGTCAAAGTATAACTCATCATACACAAGATACTATGATGATCTCAAGTCCAAGGATCACTTGTACTACTATCACTACAGAATTCTATTGACAGCAAGTAAAACTCCATTAGGTATTCCTTAGCGAGCCAATGCTCAATGAACTTATTCTCTAATAAGCACCTACATACTTGCTTTAGTGTCTCCACACAAATGATCATGAGATCAATCATCCTCATCCAATGAGCAAGCAACGTATGTACCAATCTATCCGGATTCACTAATCCCCAATTTAGTAATCCAATGATTGGGAACTATTTTAGTTTTAAGCTTTCTAAGAATTTAGATCTCATTAGAATGATCATCATCATTATTCTAAAAGCATTGCTTAAAACTATGGGTTTATCACATATTATAAAACAAAGATCATGTAGATAATTAAAAGCCTTTAATAAATTAATACTTTTTATTAATAAATGAATAAGATTGTTACAAAGTATATGCTTTATCATCAAACATGATTGGCTTGTGTGCATACTACTTTCAGGTGGTGCCTTTCCTGAGCCTCGAAAATTAGTCTTCTCACGAGTCCAGTAAACAAACACCGACGGGATAGCCTCCTAGTGGAGGGACCACACAACATACATTCACATACATTGCGTCTCACCATATGAAAATGATAACATGTGCGAAGCACTAATATCACAAGCAGTTTATGGTGCGAAGCACTAAGTGCAATAAGGAAATGCATTCGTACACATTCATCAAATGTAAATGCAACATCCACACACAAGCGGATATGATCTTGAAAAGATTGTAATAGCGGCTTAAGTCCTCTTCTTGGAGTCCCAAAGCAGAGTCGCCACCGTCGACGTCCGGGATTTTTAGATATCCTTTTAAGATTACTTGTTCTTTGGTGTTCTCATTTTAGGTGAGATTTGTTTGAAAAAACTAGTGAAAAAGGTCCCATATATAATGTCGACGATGGACTGTTAAGAGTCGCTAGTTGGTTTTTTAAATGGTTGTACCAACACAACCGAGAAAAGGTTTGCACATTGACCCAGTGATGTGACACTGCTAAACGGGTCTGTGAAACCGAGATTCATTAGGGTCCGTGGACTTGGTTATGCGGAGGGAAGGTGTTAGGCACCCCCCCCGACATCCGTGTTACCACGGTGACTACCTCTTTTCAAGAAACTATTATCTGAATGTGTGTGGGGGAGGGGTCAATGTGTTGTTATTTGGAAATAGTGCAAGGCCTCGTTCGCACCTATATACACAGGGTTTGAATTTATGTAAAAATTTAATTTTTAGCAAGATACGGGCGATTGATGTTTTATAAAAGAGGTTTTTCAAACCCCGATGCTCAATAGTAATTGAGACCTTTACACTCCCATTTTATTAAGTGTTCTATTGATTGATTTTTTTTTGACGATCTGACAAGCATCCGCATCAAAATAATGTACAAAATAATGCCGATTTCCTCGTGGGTATGGAAACCATATGAGGAAATTCGTACACCGCAGAATAATTTACAAAAGTCGCTTATAGTGAAAATGTCCATCACGGAACCGAATCTAGATCCAATGATGGGTGAATCAGTGATCACATGATTCCTTAAGCACAAGATATCGTAATTTATATGAAAGCGATGAAGCGGTATATATATAAAAAGTCAGAAAATATATATATATCATGGGATCACCAACCACGAAGCACCTCTATGGGGATCGAAAATGTAAATAAAGTCAGAAAAGCTATCAACCGTCACTAAGAAACTCCAAAGTGACGGAAACGTGAATCAGAATATACGGCCAACCGCCACGAAAAGAAACTCCAAAGGACGAAATATAAATAAAGTTGTAAAATCGATCAATCGCCACGAAGGAAACTCCAGTGTGATTTAAAATATATATATATATATATATATATATATATATATATTACACACACACACACAAAAGTAATAAATGCACCGGATGTAAAATCCAGGCTCATCGAACAGAGTTCGACAACAGTTTATATATATAAGTATATATATAAGCGAGTAAACGCACCGGATGTAAAATCCAGGCTCATTGAACAGAGTCCGACACACAGTTAATATATATCAGTATATATATTAAAGCAGTAAACGCACCCAACCGAAGTCTAGGCTCATCGAACAAAGTTCGACACACGAGCTCATATATATAAATATATATATATATATAGAAATCAAATAAACGCACTGCATCAAGTTCAGGCTCAATCGAGGCATAACTCGATAATGTTAGTCAATATATATAAATATATATATATATATATATATATATATATATATAGTCAAACAAAACCACGCACCAAAGTCCGGAAAATGCGCCGAACACGACTCTCAACGTGAAGAAGGGTGTGTGCGAGATGAAGAGAAAGACTCTAAAGTGTGAGAAGGCTTACAAATGACTTCCAAAGAAGACTTATATATCTTTAGAGTGGGTAAACACTTGGCTTTTGTAGGTACAAAAGAGGCTATATATGAGCTCACAGTGTTTAAAATGAGAAAGTACATCGCGTACGGGTGAGTGCGAGCAAATTGGTGGCTTCCTCATCGTTTTCTCTTTCAAAATGGACAATTTCAAGCCCTCTATTTATAGATCGATTTAGCCAAGCAGTGTACCAGAGGCAACTTTGGGTGGGCCGTGGTTTTTGGGTCGGGTTGTCTCGAAATGCACGTGCACTCGGGCACTGTAATATCCACTCGAACTTTCAAAAGTGCAATCCGCATCCGTTTGAGGTATCTGAAACCTATTTCGAACCGCCGCTGTTGTCGAGAGTTGTGCGATGGCATGGGATTAGAGTTTGTCTGAAAAGTCATTGAAGATGGGACGATGCCTCCTGGCCTTCAAGCTTCAACTTTCATCCTTTACCCCGCACAATAGTCACTCGGGATTGGTTAGTCTTGTGGGATATCGTTGCGTAGATATGTTAAGACGACATGGCGTGGCATCGCGTTGGCGAGATGACGATGTTGCCCCTCACCGGTGTTATCGCCGGATTGGGCTGATAAAGCAGACGTGGCTCAGGCTTCGCTGAGATTGGACTATTGCACTTGTTGAAGGTCCTCAGTGTCATCTCTGAGGTGTGCATGTCTTCCCGATTTTATCGTCGGGTTGGTACAGTGTATCTCGTTGTGAGCGCCGAGATTGAAGCTGGTCGCATTTGAAACAAGCATTTCCCGAGTTATCTCCAAAACTACATTCCTTGGGGTTATCACCAAGGTTGGTGGCTATTCCCATGGTTGGGACTGAGACTGGATACCTCGGGGTTATCTCAAGAGATTAATCGGTCTTCTCCGTGTGTGTTCGTGTATTGGATCTGCATGCCTCGGGGTTATTTCGAGGTTGGTCGAAACTCATTACTCCCGAGTGTGTGATCCGGGGTTGATCTTTGAACTTCCGATAAGATCCTAGTATGGATATGGATTCTCTTCAAGGTTCCTCTTAAAGATTTAATTGCCCTCCTCCTATGTTATTAAGCGGTAAGTATGAAAATTTTGAGTGTCTACAGTAAATATCTCGCATATTATTTTTAAATGACTTATAATAATTTTTAAATATTTATTATAATTTATCGCTGAATTTTCAAACAATCAAATCATTATTAAATTATTTAAATATTAAATAATTCCATTATCATTAATATTTAATTAATATTAAACCATTAATGAAACCATTTCCAAAATGTTAAAGTTATTTATAATAACTCAAAATACTTTTAAAGTATTAATATTACACTTAAATGATTTTAAAAATAATTAAAATTATTTTTAAATAATTATCATTAATATTAAAATATTATCGCTTTATCTATCAAAATATTAGAAGTCATTAATTATAACTTAAAATATTTTAATTCATTAATATCCCGATTAAATGATTTTTTTAAATAAATAAAACCATTTTAAAACTATTTATTTAATATAATTATTAAATAAAATTAATATCATTTATTATTAAATTAATATCATTAATATTAAATTATTAATGAAATTATCCTTTAAATATTAAAAGTTATATTTTATAACCTAAAATATCTTTAAACACTTAATTTTTTATTTTAAATGATTTTTATAATATTAAAATCATTTTTAAACTAACTTATTTAATATAATTATTAAATAATTCTTATATCATTAATAGTAAATAATTAATGAAATTTACCTAAATATTGAAAGTTATATTTTATAACATAAAATAAATTTTAACTATTTATTTTCATTTAAAATGATTTTTCTAATATTAAAATATTTTTAAACTAATTTATTTTATAATTATTAAAAATCTAATATCATTAATATTAAAATATTAATATTTTCATGAAAATATCAAAAGTTATATTTTATAACTTAAAATACTTTTTATAACCTTTAAATCATTTTTCTATAATTTTAAATCATTAATTCTAGTTTTCATAATTTATTTAATATATTCAATAATTAACTTAATTATCACTATTATTAATTAATTAATAAAATTCATCACAAAATATTAAAAGTTATCAAAATAACTTTAATTATTTTACTAATATAATCTTATAATCTAAATGATTTTTAAATAATTTATTATTATAAATCAAATTAAATTTTAAATAATTTAATTAATATAAATTTTTGTAATTTAATTCTTAATATTTATTGAAGTAAATAAATATTTTCGATGATTTAATTATTAGATTAAATAATTAATTGATGCAATTGTGGTAGATTAATTTAATTATATGTGTTACATTTATTAAATTAATGTGGAGAATTTTTATTATCAAAAGTATATGTATTATGTGAGCTTATTAATTAAAAAAAATATTTAATAAGCATAATGTTATTTTAATTAATTTAATTATTAATTAGAGAATTAATAATTTGACATTATTTATTAATGAGAAAATTAATTATGTACTATGTGAATTTATAAGAAATTATTATATTTTATTTAAAATTAAATTAAATAAAATATTGGATTTATTTTATAAGGAGTGTGACATTATTTAAACTATAGTATAAGAGGTTTTATTAAATTAATTGGGTATAAACTTTTTAATGGTAGCTAAACATGGCTTTTAATGGGAGTTGAGGGAAGTTACCCATGATGGATATGGATAATGACCACTTCTGCGTCAGTTCTTCTCCTTGATTATCATACGTCTTCTTTCTTTTCTTTCATTCTTCTAAGTCTAGCAAAAAGAAATCACAGAGAGAATTAAGAATTTTGAGAGAGATTATGAATACTGTGATTGAAGTAGAGAGATATTGTCATCCTTATTCATCTACGCTTTGGGTAATTCTATCCAACCCAATTCTTATTTTACGTCTTTTAAAGTTTTCATAAATATGGCTTAGGTCCTCTGTAAAGTTTCTATAGTTGAATAGGGTAACAATTATGTGTATATATGTAATAATTCGAGTAGCATATCATATCTTATATATATTATATATGATTCCATATCATAAGTTTCATAATACTATGAATTGCTATTTCAAAAATTTACAGAGTTTGGGTTATGGCCATATGGCCTTATACGTGATAATTCATGTGTTGATCGTATATTATCCCTAAATTTTACACTCGTATGTTGTTATGCATGTTGATACGAAGAGACCAAAGTTTAAATAAACGGATTCGGTGTTATAACGAATCCGTAGTGACAATTTTCATGTTTTATTTTCAAAACCTTCAAGAACATCAAAGTCAGTGAAATTGCATGCTTAAATTCTGTAATTAAGTGTTTACATTGGTTAAAGTCATTATATAAATGTTGGGTTATGTTTATGCATGAATTATATCATATGGGTATGATTAATTTCGAGTAGAAAATAAGAAATTGGGAGAAATTGGCATGTTCTACGATTTTTTTCGAATTACCATTTTACAGTTCATGCATGTGCATGATCGCAATACTACCTATTTTACTTCCTTTCACATTGCTTTCACCATGCCATACATACCTTGTAGCAGTGTCAATGCCTGTTAAAGCCATGCGGTCCAGTGCCATGTGCAGCCGCCATCAAGTGAAGACCTAGTATAAACGTGTGTGCATGATTGCCACTCTCAGAAATGGTCCGAAATGTAATTTTAAAAGTGTTAAGTCTAGCAATGTATTGTTAACTTAATGTAATGAACATAAAAATATGTTATAAAGTATAATGAGATGTTAAAATAGATGTTTAACATGTAAATAACATAATTACATGTGGATTGAATTATTGATTTCATAATTAGCTTGTTATTTTGAAGTGATATTATGTGACAATAAATGTGATAATTTGACTAAGTATAGTCATAACCAAAGTTTAGACAAAAGAATGAGTTATGATGATTAGTTAAGTTATAATTAACTGGTATTGTGAATGTGAATGGTATGTAGGATTAAATTCAAAGAACGTGCTTAGTTAAAGTGTAATCTACATACGAGGCAAGTTTCCTAACCCTACTTGTCATTATTGTTCAAGTTTATTATTTACCTCGAGTAAATTATCATTACTATTATTCAAGTTCAAATGTTATATTAAAGATTGATTATCTTTTCAAAGCATGATTTTGTTATACAATAATTGTCTATTGTATACTTCTTGAGATTATTATTCAAATTTGAATATCATTATTGTTGAACCTTATTAGACTAGTGAACTTTATTGATTCAACTAGTCCTTAGTTGATGAAACGTTCTAAATTTCGAACCCTTATTGAATTATCCAAACCAAACTTCCTTTGAGTGCGGACTCGAATGTCAAATCCGAGATGAACAACCTGAAAAGGGATTTACTTATGCGTTAGCGTTAAGATATTGTGCATGATGTGGTACTAAGGGTGATCCCCCAAAATGCGAGAAGAAAGGTCCATAGTCTTATGATTGTTAAAGGTTTCAAGTATAACCCTTGATAACCTAGGACATAGTTCAAGGTCTTATGACCCTCGAAATTCTTTTGATTCTTGTTATTCATTCTTGATTCAAAAGTTGAGCTTTTATTTCGAGATGTCTTTGATTTCTCTCGCATGTTATTATTCTATTATTATTCATTGTTATACTTGTGGGCAATAGTGCTCACTCTTGCTTAATAATAACATTGCGATTAAAAACGAAAAGAACCAAGCGAACCTTCCACTAGTAAAGGCAAGGGCAAAGTTAGCAAGTGATGAAGACTTGTTATTTTATTTGATGATGTATTTATGTTTAAGACTTGAGTTAATGATGTTGTTTAAGACTTATTTGTTTATATTTCCATACGAGATGTTTAAGGTTAGTTTAACTTTGGGATTATATTATTATTATTCGGATGTTGTAACCCTATAAAGGGAAGATTTTATTTCTATCTATTGCATGGTTTGCATTTATTATGGGTAGATAGATAGATGATATTTGTCTGATGAACACCAAATCCCGTGGAATTGAAGTACCCGGATTTGGGGTGTCACAAGTTAGTATCAAAGTCATGTAGGTTATGAACCTTAGGTGGGGGGAACAACCTTAGGTAGTAGCCTTATAGAAAGAAGATAGTGATGGAAAACTCTTATCGAGTTCTAAGAAATGAATTTTGTAATTCATTGAAGATAATAAAAGACTTTATGTGTTTATGTGTTAAAGTATGTGTTAGATGATACGACTTAGTAACTAAAACTTAAAATTTTGTTGTCGGGATGTCGAATGTTGGAGAAGCTAGTCAAGTTTGGGGAGGAAGAACCCGTGTACCTATAGTACCTCTTGAGGAGGAACCCCGTGTACCTATAAATGCCGACGGAGGAGGAGCCCCGAGACATTCATGTCGTTAGGGAGCAATTGGTGCGAGAGGGAATCATCTCCATTGATCACCGTTGTTGGTCGGGAGCATGAACACAGAGGCCCGATCTGAGGAGGATCCCGAGGAGGAATTTGTTGAGGAAGAGGAAGAGGAAGAAGAGGAGTTACCACGGTACACCGTTGATCTTTGAGATGTATGACACGTTATCTGACCAGTAACGTAGAGTTACACGAGATGAGGTCCAAGATTTGGTGAGCGAGCGGTTATTGACATATTACTCTAGAAGCGAGAAGGAGAGGAGATTTCGACTCTTCACTCATGATTGGGAAATGTAGAATGGGATTTGGTCCATGAGAAGGGTCAAACCAAAGATAAGACCAGGAGATAGAAAAGCGAAGAAGGAATGAAGGAAACCTCCGAAAGACTAAAAATAGCGAGAGGAAGGTTTGGGTAAGAGAATCATGTCGTCGGTGATCGTCACGAGGAAGATGATGGTCGTGCAAAGAAAGGCGAAGATTGGGGAGACATATTCTACACTTAACAAGGCAATGAATGAGACCCAAGATCGAGTTTTGAGGTACCCATCCATTCGAAGGACTACCATTGTACATGATGGATCGCGAGAGATGATGTATCGCATCTTAGAAGAGGAGCGTAGCAAGGCTAATCGATACCTTAACCCATGAAGGTGATATGATTTGTTTAATTATGTGAAGAACTTAATTAGTTTTAGATGTAAATTCGACGTGTTTATGAACGAAAGAATATTTGAATGTTTTAAATCCTGTGGATTCTTTATTCGAGATAGTTGATGTAAATAGCGATTATGCTATATCGTTTAATGTTAAAACTTTTGATTTGAATGAAAATATATCAAGTTGTTTGAGATGATGTGTTAAATGAGTATGTTAAATTGTTAAGTAATGCCTTAACTATTTAGAAAATAAATAAAGTTCTAATAAGCGTTTATTTAACGAAAAATATGCCGCCAGAGAGAAGACAACAACGTCAACCGACTCAGGAAGAGTCTACCAATAATAACAATAACGCCAATGCTAATCCCGTTCAGCAATTGGTGAACATACTGACTGGAGCCATGAATAATCAATCTCAAGCTCCACCAAACACAACGTTTAAAGACTTCAAGGCGGTGGGACTGCCAGAGTTCAAAGGTTCCATGAATCCAATCGAGGCTCAAACGTGGGTTATGGAAATGGAGAAGGTTTTCGACCTTGCTAGGGTTAGAGAAGACCAGAAGACCGCTTTTGCAACGTTTATCTTTGAAGTCTGAGGCTAGCTCTTTGGTGGCAAAGCAAACAAAGTCTGAGGAGGTGAAGGTGTAATTACGTGGGAGAGATTTAAAGAGATGTGTTTTAAATGTATTTCCCAACTAGTTCACGAGAATCGGATGGAGGTTCAATTTCTAGAATTGAAGCGAGGAAATATGAGTGTGCGACTATGCGGCTAAATTCAACGAGTTAGCGAGGTTACGCCCGTATCAAGTACACACCGGATGAGAGAAAAGGCGAAAAGATTGAACAAGGACTAAAGCCTTGGGTATCTGATAAAAGTATCAATGTTTCGAGATAAACACGTTTTTGGAGTATTTGGAAAAGGCCATCCTCATTTGAAGGAGGAAGCGATCACGGTGACCAAGTACAATCAAGATCAAAAGAAGAAGAAGAAGAAGAAGAAGGTGAAGAAAAATAACAAGGCCGATGGAAGTGGCACGAGAGGTGGAAATTTCAATCGGAAGAAAAGGTGGAATGACAACTCATCATCGGGAAATCGACAAGGTAATCGAAGAAAAAGAATCGAAGCATGCTCGACTTGCGGAAAGCTCATCTGGGAGTTTGTATGAAAGGAAAAAGAGTGTGCTACAATTGTGGTCGGAAGGCCACATAGCACCAAACCGTCCAACCCAAAGAAGGGTGCTTGTTTTACTTGTGGTTCAAAGGACCATCTGGCAAGAGACATCCCCAAAAAGGGATCGGGAGGGTCGGGATCGGGGAGAAACCGGGAAATAACGGTGGAAATGCCTTAACCATCACCGGACCAACCATGACAAACCGAATAAATAGCGGGACTTTTAACATGACGGTGCAAGATGCGATTCGATCCGTGATGTGGTGTCGGTATCATTCCGATCAATAAAATTAATGCTTATGTTTTATTTGATTCGGGTGCTACTTGTTCCTTTATATCAGATGATTTTGCCAAATTTTAGATTTGCCTAAGGATGAATTGGATTATCCCATGAACATAGAAATTGCGAATAGAGAAATAATCCTGTTTGAATATGTGCATATAAGAAGCGTAGAGTGGATATTAAGGGTAATATCATGAATGTAGATCTTATCCTATTCGACTTGGGGAATTTGACGTTATTTTGGGAATGGATTGGTTATTCAATTACGGAGTCAGTAATTGATTGCCAAAAGAAGCGTATTAACCTTATGACTCAAAATCGAAAGGTTGTATTTTATGGTAGCAAGTCACCTAGAAACAAGCGAGTTGTCGACGATGATGCGAGCCGGGGAAGTTATTAAGACAAGGTGTGTAGGATACTTAGCTTACATAGTCGACAATCGAAAAGAGAATCCAAAGGTAGAAGAATCTGGGTTGTGAGGACTTCGTCGACGTATTTCCAGACGATTTGCGGGACTTCCACCGGATAGAGAGGTAGATTTTGTGATCGATTTGGCGCCGGAACTACTCCAATATCGAAGGCACCATACTGAAATGGCACCAATGAGATGAAAGAATTAATGGTACAATTACAAGAATTGTTTGGACAAGAAGTACATTCAACCGAAGCGTATCGCCGTGGGGGCGCCGGTGTTGTTTATGAAAGAAGGGATGGATCGATGCGACTCTGCATTGACTATAGAGAGAACCGAACAAGGTCACGATTAAAAATAGATATCCATTACCAAGGATCGATGATCTGTTTGATCAATTGAAGGGAGCAAGATACTTTTCAAGATATAGACTTGAGGAGTGGTTATCATCAATTGAAGGTGAGGCGGAGGATGTACCAAAAGGCAGTGTTCGAGAATCGCGATATGGTCACTACTGAATTTTTAGTAATGTCGTTTGGTCTAAACGAATCTCCTGCGACATTTATGGGACTAATGAATGGTGTGTTCAAGCCGTTTTTGGACAAATTTGTAGTTGTATTTATAGATGATATTTTGGTATATTCAAAAACCAAAGAAGAACACGAAGAGCATTTGAGATTAACATTGGAAGTATTGAGAAGGGAAAAGTTGTATGCTAAATTTTCAAAATGCGAATTTTGGATTGAGCGAGTACAATTTCTTGGTCACGTGATCGATAAAAATGCGAATTTTGGTAGATCCATCTAAAGTCGGCCCGTGATTAATTGGGATCAGTAGAGAACGCCGTCGAAGTAAGAAGTTTTCTTGGATTAGCGGGGATATTATAGAAGATTCATACAAGACTTTTCCAAGATCATAACTCAGTTAACAATTTAACTCGTAAAAGGCTGTGAAATTTGTTTGGATGGATAAGTGTGAGGAAAGTTTTCAAGAATTGAAGAAGAGGTTGAGTCGACACTGTGTTATCTCTTCCGGATGATACAGAAAAATTTTGTTGTTTATAGTGATGCGTCGCATAAAGGACTTGGCTGTGTGCTTATGCAAAATGGCAAAGTCATTGCGTATGCATCACGACAATTGAAGGATTACGAGAAGGGATATCCGACCCATGACTTGGAGTTAGCTGCGATTGTTTTTTTTTGAAAATTTGGAGGCACTATCTCTACGGGAGAAGTGTGAAATATATCTGGGACCATAAGAGTTTGAAATATATTTTCACGCGAAGGATTTGAATATCGTCGAAAGAAGATGGTTGGAATTAATTAAGGATTACGATTGTGAGATTTTATACCATCCGGGTAAAGCAAATGTGGTTCTTAACGCCTTAAGTAGAAAGGGTCGTGAGAAATTGATGATGTTGACTGGCTCGGGAGGAGCTAATTCCAAAATGGAGAAACTAGAGTTGGAAGTGAAGTATCCTATGGAGATTGATGAGAAAATATTTTAGATGCAATCTGGTACAACTCTACTAGATAAAGTAAAGGAGGCTCAGCTTCAGGATGAAGAATGTAAAAAGGTGACAAAGAAGATATCTGAAGGAACTGAACCGAGATTTAAGATGGATAAGGAAGGAATACTGAGATTTGAGAGTAGAATTTGGGTACCGCCAGTACAAGAGATTAAGGAAGATATTTTGAGCGAGGCTCATAGTTCACGATATTCGATTCACCCTGGTAGTACCAAAATGTACCAAGATCTTCGACAACATTTCTGGTGGCCGAATTTAAAATGTGATGTTGCAGAATGTGTTGCCAAGTGTCGACACATCGAAAAAGTGAAAATTAGAACATCGAGAGACCAGAGTGGATTGCTACAACCGTTAGAGATCCCGAATGGAAATGGGAACATATTACAATGGACTTCGTGGTTGGCCTTCCGCGACTCGAAAAGGCTACGACAGCGATATGGGTTATCGTTATTGGTGACAAAATCGCACACTTCCTTCCGATCAAAATAAGATTCAACTTAGATCGGTTGGCGAGGCTATACGTAAAAAGAGATTGTTTGAGACACGAGTTAAATGTCAATTATTTCGATAGAGATCCGCGCTTCACATCAATTTTCTAGAAGCGTCTTGAGAATGTATGGGTGCGAATTGCGAATGAGTACAACATACCACCCTCAAATAGAGGACGAAGAAGCGAAGAACGATTCAGGACATTAAAAGATATGCTAAGAGCCTATGTGATGGACTTTAAAGGAAATTGGGATGATCACCTACTGTTAGTAGAGTTCGGCTACAACAACAGTTACCACGCTAGTATTGGTATGCCGCCTTACGAAGCGTTATACGGCAGAAAGTGCAGAACTCCACTTTACTGGGATGAAGTTGGTGAAAGACAATTGATAGGGCGAAATTGGTACAACAGATGGCGAAAAATAGTCAAAGTGATCCGAGCACGTCGGTAGGTAGCGGCTCAAGATCGACAGAAAAAATCTGTTGATCCACATCGTAAAAATATCGAGTTTGAATCAGGTAGTTATGTTTTCTTGAAGGTCTCTCCTTGGAAGGGAAAGATCAGGTTCGAAAAGAAAGGAAAATTGAGCCCAAGATTCATTGGACCCTTTGAAGTACTGAGAAGAATCGGAGAAGTCGCGTCTGAGGTAGCCTTACCTCCATCACTCGAGAATGTCCATAACGTCTTCCATGTTTCTATTTTACGACCCTACAAAAGCCGATTACAAGCATGTAATTGAATACGAACCCCTGCATTTTGAAAAAAGACTTATCTTACGAAGAAATTCTGTTAATTGTCGACGAAAAAAAACAAGTTCTCGAAAATAAAGTTATACCTTACATTAAGGTAATTTGGAGGAACCACAACATTTGAAGAAGCTACGTGGGAACTCGAAGAGAATATGATGAAGAATTACCCTCATTTATTTACTTAATTATGTATGCGATTACGGGGATAAAATCTTTGTAGGGGGAGAATGTAACGGTCGAATTTATTGAGTCGTGATTCTGGGGACAGAATCCTTTTAAGGGGGAAAGATGTGACGAACGAGATTTTTGTAATTTAATTTTAATATTTATTGAAGTAAATAAATATTTTCGATGATTTAATTATTAGATTAAATAATTAATTGATGCAATTGTGGTAGATTAATTTAATTATATGTGTTACATTTATTAAATTAATGTGGAGAATTTTATTATCGAAGTATGTAATTATGTGAGCTTATTGTATTAAAAGAAATATTTAATAAGCCTAATGTTATTTAATTAATTTAATTATTAATTAGAGAATTAATAATTTGACATTATTTATTAATGAGAAAATTAATTATGTGACTATGTGAATTTATAAGAAATTATTATATTTTATTTAAAGTAAATTAAATAAAATATTGGATTTATTTTATAAGGAGTGTGACATTATTTAAACTATAGTATAAGAGGTTTTATTAAATTAATTGGGTATAAGCTTTTAAATGGTAGCCAAACATGGCTTTAATGGGAGTTGAGAGAAGTTACCCATGACTGGATAACTGACCACTTCTGCATCAGTTCTTCTCCTTGATTATCATACGTCTTCTTTCTTTTCTTTCATTCTTCTAAGTCTAGCAAAAAGAAATCACGAGAGAATTAAGAATTTTGAGAGAGATTGTGAATCTTTGTGATTGAAGTAGAGAGATATTGTCATCCTTATTCATCTACGCTTTGGGTAATTCTATCCAACCCAATTCTTATTTTACGTCTTTTAAAGTTTTCATAAATATGGCTTAGGTCCTCTGTAAAGTTTCTGTAGTTGAATAGGGTAACAATTATGTGTATATATGTAATAATTCGAGTAGCATTGCATATCTTATATATATTGTATATGATTCCATATCATAAGTTTCATAATACTATGAATTGCTATTTCAAAAATTTATAGAGCTTGGGTTATGGCCATATGGCCTTATACGTGATAATTCATGTGTTGGTCGTATATTATCCCTAAATTTTACACTCGTATGTTGTTATGCATGTTGATACGAAGAGACCAAAGTTTAAATAAACGAATTCGGTGTTAGAACGAATCCGTAGTGACAATTTTCATGTTTTATTTTTAAAACCTTCAAGAACATCAAAGTCCGTAAAATTACATGCTTAAATTCTGTAATTAAGTGTTTACATTGGTTAAAGTCGTTATATAAATATTGGGTTATGTTTATGCATGAATTACATCATATGGGTATGTCTAATTTCCAATAGAAAATAAGAAATTGGGAGAAATTGGCATGTTCTGCGATTTTTCGCGAATCGCCATTTCGCTGATTTCTGTCTGTATGTACATGCATTGTTTGCCTTATACTTATATTATTTCTGTATTCATATGTGACTATCGATGCATGTCGCATGTCATGACGTCCAATGTGTCATACATTGCCAGAGACCTAAATATAAGTGTGGCATGCATGCTTGCTCTCTCAGAAAAGTCTAGAAATGTAATTTTTAAAGTGTTAAGTCTAGCAATGTATTGTTAACTTAATGTAATGAACATAAAAATATGTTATAAGTATAATGAGATGTTAAAATAGATATTTAACATGTAAATAACATAATTACATGTGGATTGAATTATTGATTTCATAATTAGCTTGTTATTTGTGAAGTGATATTATGTGACAGTAAATGTGATAATTTGACTAAGTATAGTCATAACCAAAGTTTAGACAAAAGAATAATCGTTGATGATTAGTTAAGTTATAATTAACTGGTATTGTGAATGTGAATGGTATGTAGGATTAAATTCAAAGAACGTGCTTAGTTAAAGTGTAATCTACGCACGAGGCAAGTTTCCTAACCCTACTTGTCATTATTGTTCAAGTTTATTATTTACCTCGAGTAAATTATCATTACTATTATTCAAGTTCAAATGTTATATTAAAGATTGATTATCTTTTCAAAGCATGATTTAGTTATACAATAATTGTCCTATTGTATACTTCTTGAGATTATTATTCAAATCGAATATCATTATTGTTGAACCTTATTAGACTAGTGAACTTTATTGATTTAACTAGTCCTTAGTTGATGAAACGTTCTAAATTTTAGAACTCTTATTGAATTATCCAAACCAAACTTCCTTTAGTGCGGACTCGAATGTCAAACCGAGATGAACAACCTCATGAAAGGGATTTACTTATCGTTAAGCGTTAAGATATTATGCCGCATGATGGTACTAAGGGTTGATCCCCCTAAAGTGCGAGTAGAAAGGTCCATAGTCTTATGATGTTAAAGGTTTCAAGTATAACCCTTGATAACCTAGGACATAGTTCAAGGTCTTATGACCCTCGAAAATCTTTTGATTCTTGTTATTCATTCTTGATTCAAAAGTTGAGCTTTTATTTGAATGTTTTATTTCTCTCGCATGTTATTATTCATTATTATTCATTGTTATACTTGTGGGCAATAGTGCTCACTCTTGCTTAATAATAACATTGCGATTAAGAACGAAAGAACCGATGAACCTTCCACTAGTAAAAGGCAAGGCAAAGTTAGCAAGTGATGAAGACTTGTTATTTTATTTGATGATGTATTTATGTTTAAGACTTGATTTAATGATGTTGTTTTAACTTATTTGTTTATGATTCCATGTTGATGTTTAAGGTTAGTTTAACACAGGGATTTATTATTATTTATTCGGATGTTGTAACCCTTAAGGGAAGATTTTATTCTATCTATTGCATGGTTTGCATTTATTATGGGTAGATAGATAGATGATATTTATCTGATGAACACCATTTCTATCAACCTTCAAACAACAAAAACACATAACCGTGAAAGATTAATGGGATCCGACATTCATTTAATGAACAACATTTTCTATATTTTCCAAATTTTCAAAAACATTAATTTCGAGCACTTAGATGATATGGATCTACAAGATACCAACCCAGATCATCTATAAAGACTACAAATAACAAGCTTTAACATTAAAATATAAGATATAACAGAGGATCAAGGTCAGATTTTTGAATAGGGTTTTATACCTCTCATGATCAATTCTTGATTCTAGGCTTCTGATTTGTGAGTGGATTTCATGGGGCTATGTTTTGGGACTGGTATGCTTCAATATTTTGTAGGTTTTAGAGAGAGAGGGTCTTGGATGAGCTTGGTGAGTAAATAAGGCAAAATGATGAACAATGTATTTGGCTGGGGTGCTGCTGATTTGCTGAGATTTAAGGCACATGGGGTGGTTGGATTTGGTCACCAACTTCCCCTAATGTCAAAACCTATATTTTTCGCTTTAATAATGCAAGGGGTATTTTGGTCTTTTCGCTTTTATTTTTAATGGCAATCTTGTAAACTTGTCAAAGCCTTAGGGTTTAGGGTTTGGGGTTAGGATTAGGGTTTAGGGTTTGAACCCATTAGGGTTTAAAAATAATTTCTAGAATTTCCAATTTAGGGTTTGCACAAAAAAAATAAATAAATAAATAAATTTTAGTTTCTAAAAATTTGAAATTAGGGTTTCCTAATTATGATTAATTTTCTAATTACACTATACATGAACGTTAGTGTATTAATTATTTAATAATTAGGGTTACTCTACCCATTTAGGGTTACTTAATTACTTAAAATAAAATTTTAAGTTTAAATATTTTCTAATTATAGTTAAGCTTGCTAAAATTAACAATTAGAACAATTAGCAATTAGGTTTTATAATTACTAATTAGGGTTACCTAATATAGAAATTAGGATTTCAAAATATTAATTTAAGGTTTTCACTTAAGAAATTAGGGTTTCTAATTTCACGATTAGGGTTTCAACAATTAGGGTTTTTTCCTAAATAATGTTAATATCAATAATACCGGTTGTTAATCACATTATCATGATTAAATAACGACTTAACAAATTCATAGAGTCGTAAATGGCCTTCGAATTAGGGTTTCTAGATTTTAATTAGGGTTTACCTAATTAATCATATAATACGCAACATAAATCACATCACACAATCATTGCACAGTCTTAGATCTCCATTTGAGTCTTAAATTAGGGTTAGACAAATTAATATTAGGGTTTGGTCATAATACACTAAAATCGACCTAATACTTAATAGTTCACACATACATCTGATACATATTTACTAAGACCTTTGAAAATAAAATAATATTATAATAAATAACATTAATCACATAACATAACTACTAGACAGATTTTATAGTCTCATTTGACTTCAAACTAGGGTTTATTAGTAACATTAAAATTGTTCCATCAAAATTGATCCTCACATTAACCTTACACACATAGCATACCTAATTATAAAACTGACAAATAATAATATAATATTATTATTCTCATTCCTTGATCAAAGTCCAAAATTAGGGTTTTGGATTCCATATCTGATTTATTCTTCATATATAACATTATTAATTAATTTAAAATAATTAACTTAATTAATCTTGCATAAATTTATATAATAAAATAAATAATTATTATAATTATTCTAAAAATCATTTCATATATTATTTAAATAATATATAATTATATTTTCATGGAAAATAATTAATAAAAACATTTTTGATATAAAATTAATTATTATAAGAATATAATTTATAATAATCAATAACTTTAAAATAAAATTATTTGTAAACATTCATGTAATAAATATATTTTTTATTTATTACATAATTACATAAGCTTTATCTTGTACAAATCCTCATCCTTAAAATAAAAAAAAAATTATACGCAAAATTTTTGATTTATTTATACAAAAAATATCGGGTTGTTACAGCATCCGGAATGGTCCGGTGATGTAAGTCGTTTAAAGCTACTTTAACGAAGGTCAGAGTATCAGATATTGCTAACTGTTGGCGACAACTCCAACGTAGCATCAGGAAAGATCTGATGATGAAACCAATGGAAAACCATCTTCATCGAGGAGGACCGATGAAAGAATTTGTTATACAGATCCCCAGCCGTATAATTTGTTATACAAAACCATCTTCGTATAATTTGTTATACGAAGGTCAGAATTTCCAGATCGTTGTAAACTACTGTTCAAGTAGGCACCGAGGAAAGTTGGTGATGGTCAAACTTCACAAAACTACCGTTCGAGTAGGTATTGTGAGGATGTTATGAAAGTAAGCAGTAAAAATTCTATCTCCAGCGGAGCTATCAGCATCAACCTAATAGAAAGCTTGGGCGGTGGTGACAATCCCAGCATAATGATAAGAAGCATCCACTGATGGCAACCAAGCCAAGCTATCATCAAAATAAACATCAATAATTCCCCGAGAGTTACTTGCAAAAGAGAAGAACATCTTCGATGGAAAGCACATCCAAAAGATAAAGAACATTGGTGACAACCCCAATGTCAAAAACCTACGGTCTCAACCATAGGAAAACCTCTACGGTGGGGGTTTTGAAAGCATCTCTGCAAACTAATCATTGAATCAGTCTCAAATAGCATTGATGGACATTTCAAACCGTTGGCGACAACCCCAGCGTAGCATCGAGAATGATCCGGTGATAAAAGCTTTGTGAACTACCGTTCGAGTAGACATCAAAGCGGTTTAGTATAGACCATCATTGATAACTCCATCCCCATCAAAAATGGAAAGAGCATGCAGTTATAAATTTTTGTTGGAAATAATTCCAACAAAAACATCTAGCATTCATAACATCACATCATGTTGCATTGCATGGCATCGCTTAAATCTTGCCATATTTCAAGTGTCTAGTAATCTTTATCATGTTCATGCCATTACATTGCATAAACATGATAAAGAGGGGCATCTGTAGACACTCCATGCAAAAGGCCAGAGTCATCTTTTGTCTTCTAGAGAAAACCCTAGAAGTAAAAATCATCAAAGTCAAACCCTGGGGATAACCCCGGGATATCAAGTATAACCTCGGGAGATCAAATTTAACCCCAGAAACAACCCCGGGAGATCAAGTCTAACCCGAGAGACAACCCCTAGAGGTTATGTCCAACCCTAGAGATAACCCTAAGAGATCAAGTTCAAAGCCCAAAGACAACCCCGGGAGATCAAACCAACTTTAGAGACAACCCTGAGGACTGTCAGAAGTCAACAGCAGTCCAATCTCGGAAACAACCTTAAGAAAAGACAACTATAATTAAATCAAACCCGGAACCAACCTCGGAGGGGGAAATTACTAATTTTGCCAACTCAACATCAAATTAAGTTAAATAACTACAAAAGAAGTCCTGCAGAACCATAACATCAATCCCGAGTGAAAACAGTACAAAACTGTTCAACGGATAGACTATGAAGACTCAAAGATCTGGTCATAGACCCATCTTCCTGAATTCAAAAAATGTCAAATCCCATGTCATTGTGTAGCTCTCGTCAAGGGCTTTCCGGAAAGGTATAGCACGCCTCCATCGGATTCCCGAATTGAAAGTTATGAAGCTTTGAGCGGACAATGCATTGGCCAGAGTACACGTACTTCGAGACAACGGGACCCGCAGGGCCCGGGGCAACCCAGGGAGCCGCAGATAGATCCGCGGCCACCATTTTCTATAAATAGACCCCCCAGCAGCTCATAAAGAAAAAAAAGAGAAAAACAGAGAGAAAACTATATCCATTTCTGCCCTTAACCTCTTCTAGAGTGTTCCAAACTTTGTTATTCTTCTTTCTAAACACTTGTAGTCATATATTCTACAACATATCAAATTTTAACCGATGGATACTGAGTTTTCAAGCTCCAAAAGCGATCTGAAGTCTTCTTGGCAGTCCACTGTAAGATTTTTTCATATTTGAAGCTTTCTACTACTTTGGTATATATATACATATATATATAAATTATTATAGATTGTTTTTGCCTGATAGCAAGAGCTCGTTAATCTTTAATATATATATATATATATATATATATATATATATATATATATATATATATACTTGAATCGAACAATTGAGCCTGGATCGACTATCCGTGACTTTTACCGCTTTCATATTTATATAATATATATATATATATATATATATAATAAGGATTAGGTTCAGACTCTGCACTGATTAAAACACTTTACCCAATTTTTTTAATTTTTTGCTTTTTTTAAAAAAAACAACTAAAAAGTTTAATATTTAATGGGCTCGAATTTTTTATAATACAAGAAGTTTTGGGTGTGATTTGGATATATATAACAAAAATATGTATGTACGATTATACGATGCATGCATATGTTTTGTTATATGTATCCAAATCACATTCAAAACACTGTATTATGGAAAAATTTCAGTTCCATAAAATATTTTAAAAAAAAAATTAGTTGTTTTAAAAAAAATCAAAAAAAAATAAAAGTCTGGATGATACTAAAATCCGGGAGTCCGGACTGGAATCAGACTCTATATATATATATATATAGTAGTAAAAAGACCATAAATTTGAATCCAGACCAAACTATTATATATATATATATATTTCTTACTACTTTTAAATATTTGTTTTAACTGCTTATTCATTGTAAATCCTTAATATTCCAGTCTGTGGACTAGATTTATCTAAATCTATTCATCTCTAACTTTTAACCGGTTCAAAAGTTGCAAAACTGGAACCGTTGAGCTAGAATGGCTAAGATTTATTTAAATCTAGTTTTTTTATAAATCACAAGATCTAAGATCCAACTGACAGATCTAGATCTGGTTCCCATGATGGATCTTTTTCAGCTGTACAGTTAGCTTGTAAATCATATTTGTGGTGTTTGGACATCCTTGGATGGCTTTTATGCCCATAAGGAGCCAGACACTTATATGTATATTATTGTGTCGAAGATGGTTCGCATCTCGAGAATAAAATCAAATCAAACCGAATACGAAATAAAATGGAAATATCAAAGGCCTCAATTACAATGTGAGCATAAGGGTTTGAAAACCTATTTTCAAAACATCATTTCTGTACATTTTGCTTAAAATTAAACTTTATACAATTCAAACCCTTTGTATATAGGTGCAAACGAGGCATAGCACTACTTCCAAATAACTGCACTTAGGCCCAATAAACACACACACATAATTCAAACAATTAGGGAATTGAAAAGTTGAGGTAACTATATTTGCACTGAAGTCAGGGGGTGCCTAACACCTTCCCCTCGCTTAATCAAGCTGATGAGTGGGATTTATACCTACGAATCGACTTCTAATTCGGACTTAAATGGTGTTGATTTTGTATATTTCTGTTCATTTTTACTTGTTTTGTGTTTAGGATTGCATTATGTGGCATGGTGGAATAATGGCGGCATTACGGCAAGACTTCGCATCAAAAGGCGATTCAGAGGAATACCCCCAATCAAGCGGCATAGATACAATGGAATCCCCACCGACCCGGGGTACAAGGCCAACTACAGAATCACCCTCCGCCGGGGGCGGGCTTATCCAGTTCAAAAACCCCCGTCGGGGCGGGGGTGTCGGGACGAAAAAGGAATATTCAGAATTTGAGTTCAAGGACTTCCAGGAGGACTAAAAGACATATGAAGAGACATATAAAAAGAGGAGAATTGTAAGGATAAAATAAGGAGGATTCCATTATAGTAGATTAAGACAAAACCCTAGTTCTTATTAGTTTTGGAGATTGAAGCAACTTGGAGACCATTGAAGATCAAGAGCAGGATCTTGAGGAAGATGGAGATTTGTTGACAACATATTTATTCTTCACTCTACTCTTATTTTTTCCTTTTAATGATTATTCAATTGTGGATTATTGGTTTTAATTCATTAATCATGAACTAAATCTTTTGTTTAAGATTACAATGGAGCTTATTGTATAGTTTATTTTAGTATGCTTCTCTATCAATTATTGTGATTATTCTCGGATTGTCTATTATGATTTGTGATGAATTGATTAATTTCCTAGCTAATAATTATCGTGATAATCTATATGAACTCGAGAAATGAATTATAGATTTAGATCTGATCATAATAGCATGTGATTGTGTTTTCTGCATGGCGTTGGAATACATAATTGATGTCTAGGATAGATATATACATATACATCGCATGTAATTAGATAAAGAACTTGTGCTTAAAATCCTTTTTAATTATAATTCACATAGAGATATAGTGAATTAGTTCATTAGGGTGTTCTTCTTAATTATATCATCTGTGGATTTAAGTTGATTTGAGTATGATGCATTGAGAGATGGTCATATTTACTTATGTGTTCTTGATTAACAATTCAGAATAGTGAGCATACTTGATAAGAAATATATTAATTTAAGTGAAGCAATAAGTGAAGTTGTGATCTTAAATCTCCATAATTTGATTTTTAATTATTGGTAATTAGAATTAGTATAATTAAATAATTTAATTCATATTCTTAAATTGATTGTTTAAATAAAATTAGTTTGACTAAGAGTTAGTATTTCGTAATTTGTATTAATTATTCCTCATGGGAACGATACTCTACTTACACTTTATTACTTGTTGACCACGTATACTTGCGTGTAGTGCGTAATTAGATTTTACCCAACACAAGCCCCCGAACTCTATGAATCTCGGTTTTCCAAGGCCTGTTAAATAGAGTCCGACCATTGGGTCTTTATGCAAACCTTTTCAAATTCGGTTGAGTTGGTATAACCATTTTAAAACTTGCATTTTTAAACAAAACTCAACACACAGAGAACATAAAAGGTAAAAAGAAAAGAGTAAAAAATTTCCCGACGTCGACAATTGGAATATAATAACAACTTATTGACTTAATAGACTTGCCCGTAGGCAGTGCTAAACGATAAGTTCTTATAGCTAATGCAGCAACCTTTGCTCCATTTCTCACTCTTAAGATGACCTCATCCTTGTTTAGCTTTCTACTTCTGCTTGGTCCTTGCATAAATCTATATTTATGAGAACCACAGCCAATATCCAATACCCAAGTAGAAACTTGACTTGCAGAATGATTTATTTCAATCATGAATAAAACTGTATATGTAACCGAAGCTTCACTAAGCTTCTTCTGGTTAGCTTCTGCAAGATGTTTCTCGTAGTTTCTTTTCCAGTGTCTAAGTTTATTGCAGTGGAAGCAAACTCCTTTGTTATCCGCATCAGTTTTTGTTCTTATTATCCTTTATTTTTTTCCTTTCTATGTACCCTCTTTGAATTTTTCCTCTTTTTAAAAATTCGTTGGCCCTCTTCGGTTTCCTAGAAGAATCATCTACCAGTAAGACTTGGTCTTTCTTGGTTGGAAAGTGACTCTCATCATTTTAAACATGTTAAAAAAATCAGCTAGGCTGACATCTAGCTTGTTCATATGAAAATTCACAATAAATTATGAGGAGTCCGGGAGTGACTGCAAGATCAAATCTTGTCTCAACTCTCCATCCATTACAAAACCCTGTTATCCTAATTATTCAATCAAATTAATCATCTTTAGGACTTGTGTCAGTACTATAGTGTCATTGGTTATTCTAGATTGGAAGAGCTCCTTAGATATCTGATATCTAGCAGTCCTCCTTTCCTCACCATCAACTACTTGATGTGCAGGATAATAGTAGAAGCATCCATAGTTTCATGTTGACACTGAAGCTCGTTACTCATGGATGCGAGTATGATGCATTGAGTCGATTGTGCATCATCTTGCTACTTTCTAAAAGTAGCAATCTATTTCTCAAAGGCATTGTCTGCAACCATTGCAGGGATAGGTGTATTAAGGACATAAGATAGTTTTTCAGCCTTGAGAACTATTCTCAAATTCCTTAACCAATCCGTGTAATTCGGTCCTGTTAAATTAACATCTAATATGTTCCGCAGTGATAGTAATTTAGACATTGTAAAATTATGTAAATGAATTTGTAATTAACAATATTTTAGCATACATTCTACAATAAATAAATAACATTTATTCTACAATAAGGGTAACTACAATAAGGGTAAGCCCCTTTAGCGATCAACGACTTTGAAGATAATATAGATTTCAACATTAATCATAAAAGAACCATTGAGTAAATAGTTACCGTACAATTCAATCCTTCGAACATATAATGTCCCAATTAAATATAAAACGTGAAATTACTATCACGTGTCATTTTATTTAATTATATGTATTTCAATTGTTAAATGCACAACTCCAAATAATACAAATTAAAAACTCCTTTATAATTTCATTCATCCTTAGCCAAGGATTCCTGGGTTATCATTTATAGAATCACATAGGACATTCTCTTCTTTTACTAGAAGCGGTAGATTCTTTATTGATCATTCATTATCTCCATTTATAACTAATTACATCTAAGCATACCCTTTAATATATGATAAGTAGGTTTTATACCTACTTATCCGGTATCTATTACTTGAATTAGTTGTTTAATCTCATGTTTCTTAGTTACTTTTAATTAATTTTGTGTTCGTTTTGTAGATTATATGCTTGGGAGCTAAAATTGCGAAGAATTGGTATGAAATCGCAAAGAAAATCAATCCGGACATCATTTGGGATTTCATGTTTATTTCATGTTCTTGGCTTGGAACTTGAATTATATTGTAGAGCTTCTTCTTAGCTTTCTGAAACATCTTGAATCATTTCAATCGGAATTCAGATGCAAGAGTTATGACATTTGTACCAACGGACGTTGAACTTCACTGTTTTGGGTGGCCATTTGCATAGCAGCCCCTTCCAGACAAATTTTGATCTACATCCGTCCATTATTTCTCAATTATTAAAGAATGAAAGTTGTAGAGCTCGTCAATATCTTAGATTTGATAGGTGCCAGACCTCATAACTCCTCTCGGATCAAACGTTATGGTCATTTTCTCAAAAGCCATCAAAGTAGAAAAAGGACCCCCGCCGGGGTGGGCTTTCTCTTCACAAAACCCCCGCTGGGGTGGGTGTACCAACTGTAAAACAGAACCCTAGCCCACCGAGGCGGGCCTATTTAGTGTATAAACCCCCGCCAGAGCGGGGGTACGCGCAGAAAAGACATTTTTTGTCCAAATTTGAGTCCAAGAAGGATTGGCTTGATCCGATTGACTCAAGGACTTCCAAGAGTACTTAAAAACATATAAAGAGACTTATAAAAGGAGGAGAATCACAAGAATTATAGGGGAGGGAGAGGATTCCATTATATTAGATTAGATTAGAGTAGAGTAGATCAAAACCCTAGTTCTTGTTAGATTTGGAGCTTGAAGCAACTTGGAGACAATTGAAGATTCAAAGTAGGAGGGAGCTTCATATCTGCAGACAACAGATTCTATCTTCTTATCTTCTTCTATCTTTGTCTTTTAATATGCATTCAAGTGTGGATTCTTAGTTTTAATTGAATGAATTAATTCTTTGTTTGAGATTACAATGGATCTTATTGTGTAGTTTATTTTAATATGCTTCGCTATCAATTATTATGTTCTATTGTGAGGATTGTCTATTGTGATTTGGACTTAATTGCTTAATTGCCTAGCAAATTATTGTGATAATCTATATGAACTCGAGAGATGAAGTTTAGATTTAGATCTGATCATGATAGCATGTGTTTGTGATTTCTGCATAGATTGAATTCATGATTCGTGTTTAGGATAGAGATATGTCTTTACGCCATATGTAATCTTATAAAGAACTTGCGCTTTAAATCCTTTTTAATTGTAATTCACATAGAGATATAGTGGATTAGTTAATTAGGGTGTCTTGCTTAATTATATCATCTGTGGATTTAAGTTAATATGGGTATTATGCATCGAGAGGTAGTTTTATCTGCTTTAGTGTTCTTGATTAACAATTCGGGATAAAGAATAATTGATGAGAAGTGTGTTAACTTAAACGAAGTAATAAGTGAAGTTATTATTTTAAATCTCCGTAATCTTAATTTAACTAGTGGTAATTAGAATTAGTTTATTTATAAATTGAAATTCATTCGTTTAAATAAGATTGAGTTGGTTACGGGTTAGTACTTGGTGATTCTTGTTAAATAATTCATCGTGGGAGTGATACTTTACTTTCACTTTATTACTTGTTGACCACGTATACTTACGTGTTGTGCGTAATTAGATTTTACCCAACAATATACCCTAAGGGTCTTAAGGAACATGTCAAAGTATAACTCATCATACACAAGATACTTAATGATCTCAAGTCTAAAGATCACTTATACTACTATCACTAGAGGAAATCTTATTTACAGACAAGTAAAACTCCATTAAGTATTACTTAGCGAGCCACGTTCAGTGAACTTATTCTTCAATAAGCACATACATACTTGCTTTAGTATTTCCACACAAATGATTATGAGATCAATCATCATCTTCCTAAGAGCAAGCATCGTATGTACCAATCTGTCTGAATTCACTAATCCCATTTTTAGTAATCTAATGATATTGAACAATTTTAGTTTTAAGCTATCTAAGAATTTAGATCTCATTATCATGATCATCATCATGATTTTAAAAGAATTATTTAAAACTATGGATTTAACACATATTATAAAAAATAGTACCATGTAGATAAATTAAAAGCTTTTAATTAAATAATTATCTTATTGATAAATAAATAAGATTATTACAAATTATATGTTTTATCATATCAAATATGATTGGCTTGTATGCATACTACTTTCATCTACATGACTATGGTCCATCTCAAATTCTGAAAAGAAAAAAAATTCATGTAACAGCTTATTATCAGTGTATCAGATTACATATAGGTCCTATACTTCATATGAAGTGTACATCCGATCTATGTATAATTACATCAATAAAACCTATACTCATTAAGAGTTCATATACTATCTAAACTGCAGAAAAATTAAATTACTCACAGCAGAAGTGTTACAACTCAAAATCAAAACAAATAACTATTTAATTAAAACATACATTCATACTAGTCATAAGAGTATGTAACAATCAATTATGCAAAATAGAAGTTAGAACAATAATATATCCTACTGTGAAACGTAAAGAACACTTTAATACATCTCATGCATACTTTAATTCTATAACATAAATAAATAGATTACTTTATTAAAATCCTAAAGCAGCATATTTCGAAAATCACCTATACACATATATATTTATGTTATTCATATGAAAGCATAAAGATTGCTCTGATGCCAACTGAAGGAAAAAAAATTTAAAAATAGGTTTTTAAAAAAAAATAAATAAAACTAGGATTATCTTTATGGTTTTATGCGAAACAACAAATATATATACCATGTATCTAAAGTATGAATTTGTTACCTAGTGCTTGGTTGGATTAACACGATTTGAATCTTTGAACAGTCACTTATATCCTCAAGATCTTCCTTCCTATGACCTTATATTGAACCTGGAGTGTAGTCTCCAAAGCACCCTTCTAAAAAAAACCCTAACTCTATTTTTCTTAGACTGAAAGAGAGAATACGTATTTTTATTTTTTTAATAGAAAAAATCTCACAATATGTTTCTGATCAATGATATATATATATATATATAAATAAACATTGATCCTTCCCTCTCTTAAAAATTTGGTCCATATTAGGCTAAGAAAGGGATCCAATGGATTCCTCTTCTGACTCCAATACTTACCTATATATTATTATCTAATAATAATATTCAAAATAAATATTAATTACAATTAATTCAACTACATAATTATAATTACACTTTAGTCCAAGAATTAATTAAATAAACTTTTTACTAATAAATTGAAAATATTTTCTCTATAAATGTACATAAATATTTTAGAATTAATTAATATAATTTCGATACATTTAAACTAATTTCATAAGTCCATAATTTATGTTTCTCTATTTGATCATAAATTGATTTAACAATTAAATCAATCCTTTTAATAATAAATATTAAAAGACTCAGTTAAGATTCTATGTGTTGGGTATTGCATATTTAAATTTGATGTTGAAAGTAAATAATCATGGTTATATGTAAAGTCCTTCAAAGAACATATATACAAGGACTTTAGATGATAGATCAAAATTGTTAGGTTGATCTGTGCTTTATGTTTATCATTCTGTAAATGAATGTATAGAAGAAAAGATCAAAGTTGTTAGGATGATCTATTTTGAGATGTAATAAATAGGCATCAACAGAATCGTAGTCTGTCGAGCCAGACGAGGGATTGCATAAGCCAAGGCAGAATCGTAGAGTATCAAGAAAGTTGCTACAAAATATTAGTCTGTTTTGGAAGGCCTCACTCAGAATCGTAGAGTTGGTCCAAACTCCTACTGAGCCAAATCAAGAATCGTAGTGAGTACACAAGGAAAAGCTGAAGAGCACTCAAATGCCAAACTCTACAATCTGTAAAGAAAGCTTGCTCAGCTACTCAGTTCTTTTGAACACGTGTTAATCTAAGAATCGAGTAAAGACAACTCAAGAACTCAACTCTTATAAAGTGAAGTAAGAAGTTCCAAGTCTATTGGACTTGAAGAGTTCTAAGTGAACTAAGAAGTTCCAAGACTGTTGGTCTTGAAGGAATCTAAGTGATTTGAAGATTGTAAAGATATCTTTAGTGGATTTCCTACTCGAGGAGTAGAAGAGTGGACAAGGAGCCTTGAGTGCTCTAAACTACTTAAAAACACTGTGTCTTTTATATTCTTGTTATAACTGTTATATATGTCATAACTTCTTATCACCTATTAACTTGGTTTATCTTAAGGGAAACAAATAAATTTCAAGTTCCTCTGTGATTAATCATTAACAAATCTGACAAGTATTTTGTAAAAGAAAATTTTAAAATATTTATTCAACCCCCCTCCCCCCTTCTAGATAAATATTGTGCCTCTGGGAACTAACAATTGGTATCAGAGCAGGTTCTCTGAATCAGCCTATAAAGCTTGAGTAGATCAAATGGCACATCTGATAAGCGAATCCAAGACTGGAGGAGGCAGTAAGCCACCAATGTGCAACAAAGACAAATTTGTAAACTGGAAAGTTCGTATGCAAGTCTACATGGACTCAATAGATGAACAGTTATATGAAAATATTATGAATGGGCCCTACATTCCAAAAAATCTTGCACCAACTCCAAACGATCCAAGCAGAGTTCAAATTAAGGTCAAAACAAAATGGACTAACAACGAGAAGAAAGTTGTCCAACTCGACAAAAAGGCCAAGAACATTTTATTTCAGTCTTTAGAAGATGATCTGTTCGAAAATGTGGTCAACGACAAAACTACCAAGGAAGTCTGGGAATGGCTCATTATGCATGAAGGAACTGAAGAAGTCAGAGAAAACAAGCAATCTCTTCTGACTCAACAATATGAAATTTTCGTCCATGTTCCAAGAGAAAACGTCACTTCCACTTATGAAAGATTCAATGTTCTGCTCAACTCTTTTCGAGCCTTTGGAAAGATCTATCCAAACAAAGATCTAATTATAAAATTCATGAGAGCCTTACCAAGAAAGTGGGATGACAAGACCACCACCATCAGAGAATCAAATAATCTCCATGAAATGACTGTTTAACAACTCTATGGCAACCTTCTCACCTACGAACTGGAGCTGACTTAACGAGCAGAGACTCTATATGAAGGAAGGAAGAAGTACAAAGGAGTTTCTCTCAAAGCAACAGAAGCCATCTTCAAAGCTCATACTGAGAATGACTCTGACTCTGACTATGACTCTGAAGAAGATGATGATGAGGACATTGCAATGCTGGTAAGAAGACTCAAGAGGTTCATGCGTCAAGGTAGAAGCAGCAAACCTAAGAGATTCAACAACAACAACAGCCAGGAGCAGATCAACGACCTATGCTACAACTGCAAGAAGTCTGGCCATTTTATTGCAAACTACAACAAACCTCTTAGAGAATAACTCAAAAGAAAAACAAATCCAAAGAAAGAGTTCAAAGGCAACAAGAGGCACCAGAAGAAAGACAAATGTCTTATGGCCGGAGGATCATGGAGTGACTCAGACAACAACACAACTCCTGAGTGTGGAGATGATGAAGATCCTCAAGTAGAAAATCTGTGTCTAATGGCCAAAAATGCAAAGGATAAGAAAAGCTCTGACCATCATGAAGTAAGTATCGATGAGGTATTTGACTTTAACTCTCCTAATGTAGATATTGATGATTTAAGAACTGCACTACATGGCGTAACATCTGATCTGCATCAATACATGAAATGGTTCAGAGTTCTGTCTAAATATTATTCTCTTCTTCAAAAAGAGAAAGAGAAAGGTCAAGAAGAATTGGAAACAGCTCGTCTAAGTGCTAACTCTATCTCTAAAGTTAAAGCTGAGAATAAACTCTTAAGACATACCAATGAACTTAATACACAAAGAGAGACACATCTAATTTCAAAGATTGGGGAACAAGAAAAGGCAATCTTAATGTGGAATAGATCCTCTTCATCCATGGACTCCCTGATCTCCAGTCAGAGAAGTGCATCTAACAGAACAAGTTTAGGTTTTGGGAAATCCACCTCAGAACCATATGTGGAAAAGTTAAAGGAAACTAACATCAGTAGTGCTTCAAACTTCAATAGAAGCATTGCATTTGTGAAATCCTCACAGAAGGAAGAACCAGTCCACCCCTGCTCTTGTAATCCAATCTATGCTCCAAGGCATAACAGATCTCATGTTGGCCTAGGGTTCAGAAAAGAGAAGAGTAACTTAGTCACTACTCTCCAACCTCGAAGGATCGTGAAATCGAGAAAAAAATTAACTCCACGAACCAACCAGTAGAATAAGAGAGTTAATTTCACTCTTCACAAATCATAAATCACAAGGATACATGGAAAAAGAAGAATCAGTATAAAGGAAGGACTACCAAAAATCCACATAATCCAAATGGAGAAAGAATCCACACACACACACAAGCATGCATCATGCTAGATGTTTTGTATGTGATAAAATTGGTCATAAGGCTGCAGTATGCTACAATAATCTTCTGCATATTGAACCCAAAATCAAACAGATTTGGGTCCCCAAGGGTACTAACAAGATAGGACCCATGCAAGTGTGGGTACCAAAATGAGAGCTTAAACCTCACTGCAGGAACAGAGCTCCACAATCACAACTTGGTATCTGGACAATGGATGCTTACGACACATGACTGGGAACAAAGCCCTTATGTTTAACTTCATGGAGACGGAGGGTTTAACAATCATCTTTGGAGACAATGGCTTTGGCAAGACCAGAGGTTATGGCTCAGCTGGGAATGGTGCAGTGTCCTTCAGGAAAGTATCCTATGTGGAAGGACTAAAGCATAATCTTCTGAGCATAAGTCAGCTCTGCGACAAGGGCCATCAAGTTACCTTCCATAACAATCAATGTCAAGTCAAAGATCCGAAGACCTCTTCCATAAAGTTGATCGGAACAAGAGAAGGGAACGTCTACACTGTTATCTTGATCAACTAAGTTCTGACGAAACAATATGCTTTCTTGCTAAAGCCTCTGAAGAAATAAGTTGGCTATGACATAGAAGGTTATCTCATCTCAACTTCAAGAGTATGTCAAAACTAGCCTCCAAAATCTAGTAGCAGGATTACCAAAGCTCAGTTTTGTCAAAGAAAGGTCATGCAACATCTGCCAGCTTGGAAAGCAGGCTAGGAGTTCCTTTAAAGGCAAGACGATCAACTCAATTCATAAGCCCTTACAGTTACTTCACATGGATCTCTTTGGGCCAATTCCAATAACAAGCCTTGGAGGGAAGAGATACTCATTGGTCGTAGTGGATGACTACACCAGATTTACATGGGTGTTCTTTCTGAACTCTAAAGATGAAACAAGCTCCCAACTCATCAAAATGTTCAAACTGGTAATGAATAAAAAAGGAGAAAAAATTAAGGCTATAAGAAGTGATCATGGTAGAGAATTCGTCTTCTTTGAGATGGATTAATTTTACACAGACAATGGCATCAGTTACAACTTCTCAGCTCCACAAACTCCACAGCAAAACGGAGTGGCTGAAAGAAAGAACAGAACGCTGATTGAAGCTAGAAGAACTCTACTAGCAACAAATACTGCCGCTCAATACTTTTAAGCGTATAAGCGATCAACATCTTGCGTATACACTAGATCAGTCTCTTGTGCACTCTACATTAAAGAAGACTCCTTATGAACTATGGAAATGAAGAAAGCCAAATGTCACTTATTTCCATATGTTCGGCTGTGCATGTTACATTCTCAACAATGGAAAACAATATTTGACTAAGTTTCAACCCAAGTCAGATGAAGGAATCTTTCTTGGATATGCCACAGATAGCAAGGCCTATAGAGTGTTCAACAAGAAGACGCTAAGTGTTGAAATCTCTATTCACATAATCTTCAATGAAACGGACTTAGATAAAATTATGCCTCAAGACACTACGATCGATAACTCAGACACTACGAACGAGGTGGTCGAGCTCGACACCACGATTGTAGCCCCAGAAGATGAAATCGTCGAGCCTGAAGATGAGATCGTAAAGAGAGCTACACCAAACGACGAACCTCTACATTAAGAGTCAGAAGTTGATCTTGAAGAATTCAGACAAGAAGGCACTAGAATTGATGTTCCAACAGGGAATAGATGGGCAAGATATCACACTCAAGACTTGATCATTGGAGATCCAAATGCAAGAGTCAAGACAAGATCTGCCACCCAGAATGAGTGTTTCTACTTTAGCTTTCTATCCCAAATGGAAACCAAAAAGATAGAAGGTGCTATAGAAGACTCGAGTTGGATAAAACCCATGCAAGAGGAACTAAATCAGTTTGAAAGAAGCAAAGTATGGAGATTAGTTCCAAGACCAAGAAGTCACCCAGTTATTGGCACCAAATGGGTCTTCAGAAACAAGATGGATGAAGATGGAGTAATCACAAGGAACAAGGCAAGACTAGTAGCCAAAGGTTATTCCCAAGAAGAAGGCATCGACTACGATGAGACCTTCGCACCTGTTGCCAGATTAGAAGCCATCAGGATATTCCTTGCGTTTGCTGCCACATAAAGTTCAAAGTCTTTCAGATGGATGTCAAGAGTACATTTCTGAATGGTGAACTTCAAGAAGAAGTATATGTGGAGCAACCTCCAGGTTTCATCAATCCAACTCTCCCTAATTATGTCTATAGATATGGACTTAAATAAGCACCTAGAGCATGGTATGAAACACTAACTAACTTTCTTATTAAAAATGGTTTCACTAGAAGTAGAGTAGATACCACATTATTTCTTAGTAAGCACAAAAATAAAGTCTTATTGGTTCAGATATATGAATTTAGATGACATTATCTTTGGTTCTATTGATAAAAATTTGTGCAAGAGATTTGTCAAGCTTATGCAGAACAAGTTCGAAATGAGTATGATGGGTGACCTGAATTTCTTCCTTGGATTACAAGTAAAGAAGACTGATAAAGGTATTTTCATTAACCAAGCCAAATATATTAAAGACTTACTTAAGAACTATGGCATGGAATCAGCCTCTCCCATGAAAACACCAATAGCTCCAGCAACCAAACTTGACAAAGATGAGAAAGGTAAATGTATTGATATTACTCAATACAGAGGTATGATAGGCTCTCTTCTGTATCCAACTGCCAGTAGACCAGACATAATTTTTGCAATATGTATATGTGCTAGACTTCAAGCTAATCCTAGGAAATCACACTTAACTATTATAAATAGAATTTTCAGGTATCTCAAAGGCACACCTCACTTGGGACTTCTGTATCCCATGGAGTCCTCCTTTGAACTAACAAAGATATACAGATGTCGATTTTGCAGTCGCAAGATCAATAGAAAAAAGTACCAAAGGGCACTTATCAGCTTGCTAGAAATGCATCTTGTGTCCCGTTTAGCAAGAAGTAAAATTCAAGATTCACCTTAATAAATGAAGTCAATACATTGTTGCCGGGCAACATGCTACATGCTCAAATCTTATGGATGAAAAATCAGCTAGCAGACTATAGGTTTGATTTCAAATCTATACATGTTCATTGTGATAACACAAGTGTCATAGCAATTACATATAATCATGTCATGCATTCTAGGACTAAGCTTATAGAGATAAGATATCATTTTATTAGGGATCATGTCCAAAATGGAACTATATCTTTACAATACATCCCTACTAAAAATTAACTTGTTGATGTCTTTACAAAACCTTTAGATGAATCCAGATTCAATAAATTGATAAGTGAGTGAGGTATGTTAAATCTACAACCATAAAAATCTATGCTCTAGTTTATGCTAACCATGCAGATAAAAAGGCTATATTAAAATCGTAGAGATGGCTAAAGAGAAACCACTATCGTAGAACAGACTCGAGATGGCATAGAAGCATCATGTGATGACATCATTACCATCAAATCCAAGCAACCCGTCTGATAAGCGCCTTAGGGATAAACCTAACCCTTAGTTCAGTCTAAGAGGTTGGCTCTTCCTGAGCTACCTTAACCTAGAAGGAATTTTAAGTCAGAGTTCATCACTAGGACCAGGATAGACAATGATTGTAGAGTAGAATCAGCAGTGAACTCAACAATCGTAGAGCAGCCTCGACGATCGTAGTCTTCCCAAATGATACACTAGCTCAGGGGGAGCTAAGGGCAGATCAGTATTTTCCACATTATTTAAAATCGTGGAACCCGACAGAACTCGACACGTGCCCCACTATGCAAATCGTGAGGATGGAAGTTACAAATACAGATTGAAAATGTTTTTGAAAATTCACCTCAAAATTTCAAAAGCTCATTTCTCTCTCTCTTTCTCTCAAAAGAAAACCTAGCTTTTAGAAAGATCAACCAACCTCTGTTCAAGAAAATCAATGGTTGCTTCCAATGTTATATCTGGAAACCAACTCTGCTTCGATGAATTCAAGACAGTTGACCCTCAGTTCCACAAGATTATATCTCTTCTGAAGAAAGATGGTCTTAAAGAAGCTCTGAGCACCAACACATGGATCTACCCCAAGCTGGTGAAAGAGTTCTACAGCAATGGAGTCTTTGAGGATGACATTATCACTACAAAGGTCCAAGGGGAACAAATTAAACTCAAAGCTAAAGATATAAACCTATCTCTAGGTTTCAAATCAAAGGGACTCGTATCTATGGATGTCATCGACTTCCATGAAGGTCTGAAGAAGATGCACCACACGAAGTTTCAGAACGTCAAGGGGTACAAGAAGAAAGAGTTTCCCCAGAAGTATGAATTTCTGGCTGACATTGTTGGGAAGTGCATATACTGTAAAAGCTCTGGCCACAAATCTGTGATTGAAATTCAACTGATGTTCATGACAGCCATCTGCTTCAAAATTTAACTCAACTATGGGGCTATGCTCATAGATTGGATCAGGAAGTGGATGCTCAGCTCCAAGAAGACAAAGAGCTCTGGAAAAATGCTCTATGGGAGGTACATAAGCTTAATTCTGCAATTGGCTCTAGGTGACAAAATTGGGGACAAGGAAGGTGAACCCATCAATCCCAATAGAAGAATAACCCAGTAGCTATTTCAAAACTAGAAAAGAAACCCTACAAAAAATGTAAAAATGATGTCTGAATCCAGTGGAAGAATTGGTGAAGCAAAGGTGTCTGAACTGCCAGGAAACATGTCGGTTGTGAAGGAAGATGATGAAGAAGAAGAAATTAATCAAGAAGAACCTATTCCTTTGATCAGAAAAAGTAAGGGTAAGAGGAAAATGAAAATTCAAGCAACAGAAGAGCCTCAAGGCTCAACCACTGATGCGCCCCTAAAGAGTTTGGGCTCTTAAATTGTAAAGGAAATGAAGAGGAATGAGCTGCAGTTTGAAGAGGAAGAAGACAGAGCCACCATCTCTCAGCTACTTAAAAAGGGAAAACTCAGCCACAAGACAAAGAAGTCTTCACTCTCCTCGATCGTAGAGTCCAGACTTACAATCACTCCAGAAGTGGATGCTACAGCAATATCTGAGCCTGAACCAACTGTCAGGGCTGAAGCTGAAGAGAGCATTGAGGCTGCAGCTCAACCCATAAAAACAAGGAGAAATCTTGTCAAGAAATATGTTCTTGAAAATGAGAAAGCCTTGAAGGAAGAAGAAAGAAAAATAGCTATAGAAAATGAGCTTTTTGAAGTCCATGTACTAGTAAGTGCTCCAGCTGAGGGGGAGCTACCTGAAGAAAAAATGACTGATCAGATTGAGGGGAAGACTCTCAAAGTCCATGTGCCAGAAAGTGCTACAGCTGAGGGGGAGATACAAGAAGATATGGAAATCGAAGGCATAAAAGCCATGGAGGGAAAAAGGGATAAAGATCAGACAAGAAATGAGTAGATATTTGAAGTGGTGGAAATTTCAAATGAAGATCGGGAAGAAGAAGAGGATGATGAAGTTGAGATTATAGCAGTGGGCTAGGATAGATATAGGAGAGCAAACTACAATCAGTTGTTCTCCTACTTACCAATGATGCCCTATCACAGAGCCCAAATTCCCAACTCCTGGGATCACATGTTTTGGACTTTCAAAGCCTATCCAGCAATCTCAGTGCTTGATCATGGATTCCCAAGCAACCTCACATTTGCTCAGAAGCTGATCACTAACCATCCTTCTTCAGAGACTGGGCGAGAGGTACAATCAATTCACATCTCTTTCAGAGTTAATCACTGTCCTCCATCAAATTTCAACCAATTCTACGAATTGCCAAGATGGCTGGAAGTGATTCTTCATCCACTAAACCAATTTCCAGCTACAGAATCCCAACATTCTGTAACTGATGAACCAAATATACCTAACTTTATATTGATACAATCTCCCACCATTTCTCACTCTACGAATATCGATTCTACTTAAATCGTAGAGTCACCCACTCAACCAGCACCAATAGTCTCTCCTCCCACAACCCAAACCCCAATACATGCACCTCTTTCGGATATTCCTCCTCAACCAATAATTATTTTGATCTTGATCTTGCTCTCTACAATCTGTAAAAACAAAATACAAGAGCCTCTCCTCAAGACACTCAGAAAATTCTTGAGCTTCTCTCAGATCTTCCTACCAAATCTAAGTTGACTAGTGCATCACAGGAAGTGACTAAAGATATTCAAGAAGATCTTGAAACTCACTCTCTACTTGTTCATACAAGGCTAAACCACTTGATCGATGCTGCCAACACTCTTCCTCGTAATATGATTTCTAAGCTCACAAATAAGCTTAGGGAGATCATCAAGGAAATGATCCACAGTATTAATGAAAGGGATCAAATTCACTTTCAATCTTCCCGGAAGCACAAGGAAGCAGTTATCCTTCTGCAGAAGACTCAGGAAACTCAAAACAAACTTGTTATGGAAAGTCTCTCAAGTCTACGATCTTCCATTAAAGAATTCAAAGATTACTCTATGAATCAGATACAACAAACAGACACTGTCTTAGCCATTCTACAAAAGCACAACTCTTAAACTGACTCACTGGTTAAAGAAAATCATGAAGACATTACTCAATCTAGGAATCAGCTCCACGAACTTATCCAAGGCATGAATCATCTATCAGACGACATTCGAACCCTTGATGCTGACATAAATGGGGAGAATAAAGGGGAAGTAGAGAAAGGCAAAGGAAGAGGAAAACAAATTGCTCAATCCTCAAGGATTCCTCCCACAAGACAGCCTCACTATCAGACTCCACGATCCGAACAGTAGCAACGCCAACCAATTCTAATGGTGCAACCGCTAAGGAGTCGAGAGCCATCTCCTAGCTCACAAGGAGTAACCACTACTGGCCTAAACATGCCAGTTGGAGATCCTACATTTATGAATAGACATGATCATGGAGAATGGATAAGTCAAAGCGAGATGGAAGACAATGCATGGAGAGATGAAGCTAGCAGAAGAAGGAGAGCTACAGAGCAGGCCAATCCTCCAAGAAGCAAAAGACAAAAGAAGTTGAGATAAGTTGAAATTTATTTCTTATTGATGTAACTATGCTTTATTGTAATATCTGTCTTTTCAAACATCAATAAATTCATGCGTATTCTCTAGCGATTTTAGCTGCTCACTGAAAACACCAAGTCATATTTACCTTCCAGTAACTGCATTTAGAAATTGAAGATTATGATACAAATCTCCTTGGTTATGTCAACATCAAATAGGGGGATATTGTTGGGTATTGCATATTTAAATTTGATGTTAAAAGTAAATAATCATGCTTATATGTAAAATCCTTCAAAGAACATATATACAAGGACTTACATGATAGATCAAAATTATTAGGTTGATATGTGCTTTACGTTTATCATTCTGTAAATGAATGTATAGAAGAAAAGATCAAAGTTATTAGGATAATCTATTTTGAGATGTAATAGATAGGCATCAACAGAATCGTAGTCTGTCGAGCCAGCCGAGGGATTGCAGAAGCCAAGGCAGAATCGTAGAGTATCAAGAAAGTTGCTACAAAATCGTAGTCTGCTTTAGAGGGCCTCACTCAGAATCGTAGAGTTGGTCCAAATGCCTGTCGAGCCAAATCAAGAATCGTAGTCTCTTTTCGGAAGCGTAGAGTCTACAAAATCAAGCAAGCAAATAACGTAGTCCCCCAATGCTTAAGAGAAATCATAGTGTTCTCCTCTATCAGTCCAGATCAAGCACGAATGTGGCAAGACACCATGATCATGATCGTAGTGTATCATATATCTGCATCAGAAGTATCGAGCTTTGTCCATTTGTTAAAGAATAAAATACAACAAATGAGGAATGGATTATAGACGTTGAGACTCTCGGGAATCCCAATGACCCAACACTCATCCTTAGTATATAACGAAGAAACGTATTGAAGAAGCTAAGGAAAGTACTACATGTCAGCTGAAAACACCTTTTCAGGTGTTAGGTGAGATAGCGATCACCGTGTTAGTGGATCGATTTACCGACGTAAGATTTCCAGGAAGTCACCATCAGTGCTCAAAAATGTCAAATACAATTAATACTTCAATGGATGCCTTCAAACGGACATATTTCAAAGGCACCTTATATACAAATAAGATGCAGATGCAAGAAGACAAGCAAGTACACAACAAAAAGCTGAAGAACACTCAAACGCCAAACTCTATGATCTGTAAAGAAAGCTTGCTCAGCTACTCAGTTCTTTCGAACACGTGCTTAATGGCAACTGAGTAGCACAACTCAAGAACTCAACTCTTATAAAGTGAAGTAAGAAAAGTTTGTTGGACTTGAAGAGTTCTAAGTGAACTAAGAAGTTCCAAGACTGTTGGTCTTGAAGGAATCTAAGTGATTCGAAGATTATAAAGACATCCTTATTGGATTTCCTACTCGAGGAGTAGAAGAGTGGACTAGAAGCCTTGAGTGCTCTGAACTACTTAAAAACACTGTATCTTTTATATTCTTGTTATAACTGTTATATATATGTCATAATTACTTATCACCTATTAACTTGATTTATCTTAAAGGGAAACAAACAAATTTCAAGTTCCTCTGTGATTAAATCATTAACAAATCTGACAAGTATTTTGTAAAAGAAAATTTTAAAATATCTATTCAATGAAACAAACCAATTTCAAGTTCCTCTGTAATTAAATCATTAACAAATCTAACAAGTATTTTGTAAAAGAAAATTTTAAAATATGTATTCAACCCCCCCCTTCTAGATAACTATTGTGCCTCTAGGAACTAACACTATGATCAATGATAAATTATCTTATGAAAAATCTTATATATGTTTTGACAATAATAATGTTCGTAATATTAATTAAATATATTAATCGACATTCGAGGTATTAATTAACGAGGATATAATCTAACTCATTGGAACATCAAATTTATATATATAACAATATTAAGTCCACTATAATTTCAAAATTAAGAAATTTTACTAATTAGTATTTATGTTAAAATATTTTATAAATAAAATATTATCATGTGGTCCGCTTAATACACAATTGTTAACACATTAGTACTTTAATTAGAAGTCCAACTTCCATGATCAAGATAAATCATCTCTATTAAAGTGTTATAACCTACAGGATAATATCTCCAAATTATCCTAGATTATAAACTATTATTTATTTATTTATATATTACATATGATTTATATCTTACATATATAACATTTAATATGGAGATATATATAAACAAACTAAATGATCATATAATGAATGATGAATGATGTAATTTAATTAATAAATCAATGTACAATATAAATAAATAGATAAATAGGATTTTATAGCAAAAAAAAAATCTAACAAAGACAAATGATATAGTAATTGGGGGAAGTGTTGTACCAAATTCGTTAACCAGATACAAATGTTAATTTTTATTTTATTTTTTTAATTTTTTTTTAAAGCACAATTATCAAAATAATAAATAAAAAATAATAGAAGATGATTTGATCGCAAAAAATTGTAATTTATATTTTTTTCTTTTACTTTTTTTACAATTTTTTTGCTCAAACTTATCTTCTATTATTTTTTATTTATTATTTTGATAATTGTGATTGAAAAAAATAATTAAAAAATAATAATAATAACACATGTGCCCGTCATTAATCCGATACAATGTGTACCGGACGCCCCCGGACCCATGATATAGGGACTGTACTTCTATTTCTACATACAATCTTAAAAGAACACAAGTGGAACCTAACAGAGGAAAATACACACATTTTCTTGTCCTCTCCCGTCTAAGACGGCAATTCCCTTCAAATTTCCTTTCCTTTAAATAATTTCCATGGAAAATGACTTTTGACTCGATCTCCCTATCTATATAACCACTACACCTGCCTCTTTCACCCTTCAATAGTCAGTATTTCCTTCTTCCAATTCCAACCATGCCTTACAAGGACTTGTTACGAAAAGCAAGAGCATTAGCACGAGAACAGAGTTGGAAAAAAGATCTAAAAATTATTGCAATAATCATGTTGGTTTAAAGAGCTCTCAAATACAATTTCAAACTAAAACGGATGAAAATAGTGCTTATTCACCTCCTTTCTGATCCAAAACATCGCGTTTACAAGTGATACCAGATGGTAGAAGGGAGCTAATAAAAATGGTGCAGAACATGCCTGAATCTTCATTTGAATTATCTCTAAAGGATATAGTAGAGGATCGGATAAATGTGCAAGAGGAACTAAAAGAAGTGGCAAAAAAGATTGAGCAAAAGAACAGAAGGTTTAGGAGGAGCCAAAGTGTGGATAGTGGAGGTTTCCTTCTTAAATTTTTTCTCCCAGCATGCCCAAGTTTGAGGAAGAGATAGATGATAGGAAAAAGCTCAAAGGTTTCTCAGAGCCCATTGTTTGATGGATCCAAGAAGGAGGTGGATAAGGAATGGTGGAGTGTGAGGTTTCTTGTTTCAGGGAAGAGTAAGAATAGTTATAGTAGTAGCAGCAGCAACAACAATTTTTGTGTTGTGAAAGTATATGCACAAAGAAGCATTTGAATGGAGCACATTTATTAGAACTGTGCTTGAAAATTGATTATATCCCAAGCAATTACTGAGTTATGACTTGTGATTGAAATGTGATTGAAATGCCTCTAGGGCTTTCCTTGCATTTTCATGTGTAAAAAATTATCCTTTTGGTGTATGTATTGACTTATATTTTATATATGGAGAAAGACTCATAACCACAGTTGGCTAGTAGCCAACGATACGCCAAACAATTTGGTGCACAACTCTCTTACCACAACACAGTGTTGTTTTAGGAGGCTTTTCTACTGTAACACAATGTTATTGAGGGAGGCTTGCCTACTGCAACACTGTCCCGAAAGGCTCCAGGTATTTTAAAATTGTGTTCGCAGATCTTGCAATGAACGGTGCAAGATCTGATAATTATATAAGCTTTCTATAACCACCATTTTCTATGTATCAAGTCCCTTATGCATATATAATTTGAATATAGTTGGAAAATGCATCAATGCTTACCCAATTTATATTCTTGTCAAGCAGGAACAGCCATAGCAGCTTCACACCAGGTTGCTGGCCATCGGACTGACTTGTATAAATCAAGAAGATAGAGTGTGCTTATTCTGAATCTAAAATTCATGGATATTCATGCTTTAGTAAATGAAGGGTTTCTAGGAAAATTATACGCAAGAGATAATCTTGCAGTCCAGATTCTGCAGCATGGATTTTTTTAATTTGATGCCTGTGTAATGCTATGTAGATATTTTCTGTTGGTTGATTTTATGATGTTTTGAATGATGATTAATTTAAGTATATTAGACATGTTCATGGTTCATGGTTTGTTATAATATTATAATTAATATGCATGGGTTATGGTTATTACATGAACACTTGTTGCTGATTTTCTTCTGTTGGTAAGTTGGAATGTTTTAAAATCATTTCAAATTTGATTTGGAGTTTATTAAGGAAGATTTGATTTGGAGTTTATTAAGGAAGATTTGACTTGGAGTTTATTAAGGAAGATTTGATTTGGAGGATTTGAATTGGAGTTTATCAAGGAATATTTGAATTGGAGTTTATTAAGAGTATTTCGTGGGTGACATTTTGGTATTCTATTTTGAAAAGGAGACTTACAGAAGCTATTGGGTCTTATCCTTATTAATCTCCTTATTCCTTTATTTAAGGTGTTTTGGTTTGACTTGAAAACATATCCTTGATTTGTGACACCCCCAAAATTAGGTATACATCACCCATCTTGAGTCGCCAGATACATGGTACAGAATTCAAATACAACTTAATAATACAACTATCGTGTACAATACGACAAAACATAAACTGTGAGTTTGAATACAAATATTGTCTACTAGAGAGTATACAAACTCAAAAAGAGTCCTCATTACAATTATTATCACACTATTTCACAGAATAGTGAGGACTACTAATGCAAACAACTAGGACCATCACTCCGTTCCCCGACTAGTCCTAGCTACGTTCTCATTTCCTGAAGAGAACAGTGAAAGAAAGGGTGAGCTCAACTAGCCCAGTAAAAAATATTATGACTAAGATAATGCAGAATAATTTATCGTTAGCCTTAAACAGTGTTAAACTGATACAATATAACAAACAAGTTTAATTGCAGCGGAACAAGCAATCCATTAAAAGAGTCAAGTAGAGAATAAAATCAACTATCTTTTGTGATTTAAAAATGTTTTTCATCACTTTTATCGTTGGGACTCAGCTTAACAAATAATCCACATCATCGAATCACCCCTGCACTACGGCCAAGGATATTCTTTAGTATCACAACCACGAATTATCCATGCACTACAGCTAAAGATAATCATGTTTTCATCAATGGTCCTGATCATGCCATAAAACAATTCATCTTTGCACCCTTGGTCGAAGAGAATCCATAGCCATAATCAAACCAAAAACTGTCCATCAATGCACTACTACGCCAATGAGGACTTTTTCCACATCATTTGTAACATTACGGTCTTGATTAGAATCAAATAATCCTCGGTCATAATCATACCAAGTCCATCTATGCACTGAGCCCACGAGATGACTTTTAAAAAAAAAGCATGAGAGGATGATGACAATGACGTAAGAATTCAATAAAACAAGTTCAAGAATTAATTTATCCAGAACTAATAACGCCCAAATTGTCAACAGGATACCGCTTTGTAGAGTAAAATTCAAGAATGCTCGTAAGAATATTTCCATGAAAAGATATTTGGATGAAGCGCAAAATATCAAGGATATTCCACTAATTTCATGGAGTATGGAAGTCAAAGTTTTAACCAACCGAGTATAATAAAGAATGGAATAACAAAAGAAATCACCATGCATGCGGTACTTGCATGTAGCGAGTTATTCCATAGAATAATAAATTAACGAAACCAGTCATGCGTAAAGCATGCATGTGATGTTCCAAATGTAATAATAAAGAATGGAATAATAATAGAAATCACCATGCATGCGGTATTGCATGATGACAAAGTTATTCCAATGAATACCAATAAAAAAGACGGAACCAGTCCCACAGAAAACGCATGCATGTGATATTCCAACCGAATAATAATAAAGATGTAACCAGTGTCCCAAAGAAAAAGCATGCATGTGAGGATATTCCAATGTAATAATAATAAAGACAAAACCAGTCCCACAGAAACACATGTATGCATGGATATTCCAACAGAATAATAAAGAATGGAATAATGTAAGAATTTCACCAAGTATTGGGTAGCTCACATTATCTGAGTTATTCCAATGTAATAATTAAGAATGGAATAATGTGAAGTTCTCTTCGTGGATAAGAAAGAAATAATACTCCCTACCTTAGAAAAATCGGATCTTTGGAATAGTGAGGAGGTAGCGAGACTTCTCTTCTTCTTTCTCTATAATTTCTCTCTATAATAATCGCTCTAAAGCTTTTGTGAATTGGTGAGAAATGAAGGAAGAATGAGCTTCTATTTATAGGAAAATATAGTTTCGATAATTGCACGTTTTGGGGCTTGAAAAATTACAGTACAATACCTCCAACTTTTCTTTCATTTTTAATTTAGTCCTGCAAGTATTATCAATCTTGCACCAACTCCCCTAATAGTAAATAATGTGAATCAATAGTAAATCATGTGACTCAATAGTTCTAATCATGTGATAAAAACAATTACAGTATAGTACCTCCATCTATACCTCCATTTTTAACTTAGTCATGCAAGTATTATCAATTTTGCACCACCACCCCTAATAGTATAAGAATGTGAATCAATAGTACCCCGTGAATAATAACTCGTGAATAGTACTCCGACACGAAAAGTGCTCCGAATACCCGAGTGAACAATATAACCTCCAGACATCAATTATCATCGAAATAAATGTCAATTTCCACTAACACTAATAATCCCAATACAATGGAACAATCAATTTCATCTTTAATCAACACAACTTATTCATCATTAATATTATAACTCACAATATTTAACAACTAGATCGTTTCCAGGAAAGAGGGGGCTTTCCGATAAGGATTTCTCTTATCATGCCAGCGCAATTAGGTGACCAAACCTCTCCTTGATAGAACTTCTAGACATTGTCAATATTGCAAATAATAATATGAATAACTTTGTCATCTCAATTATTGATTTAATAAAATAACATTTTATGCAGATGATACTGACAATAATTGAATCCATAATATGATAGATATGATGCAGCAATTACTGTAGCAATAATTGAGTATAACTGAGTGACTTCTTACGTAAGCATCAATAATCAATACCGGTGTACTACTTAACCACCCAGTATTATTCTTTGTACTTTACTACCGAGTAGTTCAACAGCTTTAACGGTAACACTTCCATTGTATTTTTATAAAAAGATAATTACGCTGCTTTTCTAACTACGACAATACTTCCGCTGTGGGGTCCACTAATGATTGTGACGTCGTCATTTAATATTCTCCGACAAAAAGAATATTCCCCGACCAATCGAATATTTTATAACAACTTGCATACTTTGAAAAAATTATAAATACTACCCACAACTATAACATTATATCAAATCCACACCATAATATTCAAAAAAATATTTCGATAAATTTAAATCTTTATTCATAAAATCTGGGGTTTCACAATCTCCCCTCCTTATGAAATTTCGCCCTCAAAATTTACGTATGCACTTGATATGCCAAAGAGGTGAGGGTACCTTGACTTCATTTCAGATTCTAACTCTTGAGGTATAACCTTTGAGTGTTGAATACGATCCTTCTTATCCAAGATTTTAACACGTATCTCCTCATACGTTAAATCTTCTGCTATATCGTCTAGTTCTAATTTAATAATATAATTCAGGTCGTCCACATATTTACGTAACATCGATATGTGAAAAACGTTATGAACACGCGACATACTTGGCGGTAAAACGAGTATATAGGCCACAGTTCCTACTCGATCGAGGATTTCAAATGGGCCAATTAAATCGAGGGTTAAGATTTCCACTCTTCGTTGATTCTTGCTTCTAAAATAACGCCCTCTTAAACCTTCTTCATTCATCAGCTCCGGGTGTGTAGCTTGAGCGGATTTAACTTTATCGATTAAAGTCAATTCTAATCGTATATTCGTTATCTTCACGTGGGTTCCTAGAGACTTTAACTCTATCTTCATCATTTGTAAGTCATACGAAATGGGTCTTTGTGTTAACAACATCGTACTCGTAAACGGATACGATCTTCTACTCAACGCGTCAGCTACCACGTTTGCTTTCCCACGATGGTATTGAATGGTACGATCGTAATCTTCAACAGCTCGAGCCAACATCTTTGGCGCGTGTTACGTTCATTTTAGTTGAAGAAATATTTGAGGATTTTAGAAATGGGTTTTGTACTGGGGTCAATACAAAATTCAATTTCACGCTCTAGGGTAGGCTAAGAAGTCTTCAAGAATACGTCAGAAAATTAATTAACAATAGAAATATCATTCAAAACTATGACTCTCATCCAAGACTTGGATAGTACGTCACATTGATACCTGTCAACTTGACATCGCGTCATTCACGACGTCGCTTTATAGAAAAGTCCGGCTTCGCATTCCACACAAGGAAGTCAACAAACGAAAGGACCGGGGCTCTTTACTTATGGCTTGATATGACCATGATTGACTTTAGTGATTTGGTTGCTTGAATTCGCATAACAGGTTGGTTAGGAATATGAAAGCTAACAACCTTACGAAAAGCATGATGAGTAGTTAACCAATCGATTCCTAAAATCACATCAAAGGCAAGTATTTTCAAAGAGATACAATTGACAGGTAACGTGAAAGTGTTGATTTGAACAAGATTTATAAATAGTGGAGGTAATGAAGGTTTCTCCCAACTGAGTTTCAACAGATAAATCAAAATCTAACTTCTCCGGAGTTAAATTCAAACATTGAACACAACTAGGTGAAATAAAAGAGTGAGTAGAACCGGTATCTAACACGGTATAGACTTCGCAAGAGTTTATGACTAACATATCCGTGATAATTTTATTCAGGTTCCTCATCACGAAAAAAAAAACGTTCTCTCTTAAACTACCAAATTTTGACTTTTTTCCGGGACGACCTTTGGTGCCTCCATCCTAGTTGAACTTGTCTTCTGGTGAATGACAAAATCGGCTAAGTGACCTTCTCTTCCACAATTATAACATGATTTGGACTAAGATCGCGCTAGATTTGACCGATGTGTCCCTCCCTCCGCATTTGAAGCATATGATGGGTGGTCGTTCTCCTTCCTTAATAACGGGTCTTTGGTCTTGACGTCTTTCCATCATTGTTGAATCTCCTCTTCTTGAAATGTCCATTCTTATTGTTTTGACCATGATTACCACCGAAGTGGTTACCATTTCTAGCATGTTGATTCCCTCCATGCTTATTGTCACCGCTTTGATGACTGTTATCACTAGTATTATCATTTTGCCGGCTGCTCTCTTTTGGTTGCGTTGACTCGTTATCGCGTTCCACTAACTGAGCCCTATTTACAACATCTGAATACAAACACAATTTATGAGAAATAAGATATTGGCGTATCTCCGGCTTCAAACCTCTTAAAAACATTTGCGTCATTCGTTCCTCATTATCCACCAAATGGGATGCAAACCGGGATAACTCCGCAAATTTAGCCTCGTATTGCAACACGGTCGTATTGTTTTGTTCCAACTCGATAAACTCCACCTCCTTTATGTGACGAATACTTTCGGGAAAGTACTTGTCGTTGAACAGCTCTTGGAACTTCTCCCAAGACATCTTGAGTCGCCAGTCGTAGTGCGTTTTACAGATTCCCACCAGTGATCTGCCTCTTCACGGAACATAAAGGTGGCAAAGGGAACCTTTTGTTCCTCGGAGCATCCCAAGACATCAAATATCTTGGTGATCTGCTTTAACCACGTCTCTGCCTTAAGTGGTTCTGGCTTTCCCAAAAACTCTGATGGTCCCAGCTCCTTGAATTGCTTAGCGGTGACTTACCGTGGGTTGCCATTGTTTACTCCTGTATTATGAACAGGAGTGGCCTTCGCCTGATGTTGCATGAATTCTAAAAAGCTCCTAAACATACTGTCGTTCGTCAATTGATCAGTGTTGGTGTTTACAAGAGGATTATCGCCATCCTGTTGCACATTGTCCTGATTATTGATCTGTGGAGACTCAACGGTCTCCTGTGCTCCATTGCTATTCTCAACATTCTCGGATGTCATTTTCAAATACTGCCACAAAACAAGGGTTAATTAACATACAACAATATACTCTGACCAACCAATTAAATACCAAATAAAATTAGGTAGGTCATACTAGCGAAGGAATTCCCCGTCTCTCCCCTCCTAGTTCTAGTCTCACATCTTAGCCAGGGATCATATCCCTAAGCTTTGATACCAACTGTGACGCCCCCAAAATTAAGTATACATCACCCATCTTGAGTCGCCAGATACATGGTATAGAATTCAAATACAACGTAATAATACAACTATCGTGTACAATACGACAAAACATAAACTGTGAGTTTGAATACAAATATTGTCTACTAGAGAGTATACAAACTCAAAAAGAGTCCTCATTATAATTATTATCACACTATTTCACAGAATAGTGAGGACTACTAATGCAAACAACTAGGACCATCACTCGCTCCCCGACTAGTCCTAGCTTACGTTCTCATTTCACTCAAGAAACGGTGAAAGAAAGGGTGAGCTCAACTAGCCCAAGAAGAAATATTATGACTAAGATAATGCGTAATAATTTATCGTTAGCCTTAAACAAAGGTTAAACCGATACAATATAACAAACAAGTTTAATCTGCGGTAGAAACAAGCAATCCATTAAAAGATCCAAGTAGAGAATAAAATCTACTATCTTTTATGATTTAAAAGGTTTTTCATCACTTTTATCATTGGGACTCGACAATAAATAATCCACATCATCGAATCACCCCTACACTACGGCCAAGGATATTCTTTAGTATCACGACCACGAATTATCCATGCACTACAGCTAAAGATAATCATGTTTTCATCAACGATCCCGATCATGCCATAAAACAATTCATCTTTTTTGCACCTTGGCGAAGAGAATCCATAGCCATAATCAAACCAAAAAGCGGCCCATCAATGCACTACGGGCAATGAGGACTTTTTCCACATCATTTGTAACATTACGGTCATGATTACACCGAATAATCCCTGGTCATAATCATACCAAGTCCATCTATGCACTACAGGCCACAGATGACTTTTAAAAAAAAATAAGCATGAGGATGATGACAATGACGTAAGAATTCAATAAAACAAGTTCAAGAATTAATTTATCCAGGGACTAATAACGCCCAAATTGTCAACAGGATACTGCTTTGTAGAGTAAAATTCAAGAATGCTCAGAAGAATATTTCCATGAAAAGATACTGGATGAAGCGCAAATATCAAGGATATTCCACTAATTTCATGGAGTATGGAAGTCAAAGTTTTAACCAACTGAGTATAATAAAGAATGGAATAACAAAAGAAATCAACATGCATGCGGTACTTCGCATAGACAGGTTATTCCAATAGAATAATAATTAACGGAACCAGGTCATGCGTAAAAGCATGCATGGATGTTCCAATGTAATAATAAACAACTAATAATAATAATGTAAATCACCATGCATGCGGTACTTCGCATAGACAGGTTATTCCAATAGAATACCAATAAAGACGGAACCAGGTCCGACGTAAAACGCACAAACAGGATATTCCAACCGAATAATAATAAAGACGGAACCAGGTCCGGCGTAAAATGCACAGACAAGATATTCCAACAGAATAATAAAGAATGGAATAACAGAAGAATTTCACCAAGTATAGGGTAGCTCACGTATACAGGTTATTCCAACAGAATAATAAAGAATGGAATAACAAAAGTTCTCTTCGTGGATAAGAAAGAAATAATACTCCCTACCTTAGAAAAACTGGATAATGGAATAGTGAGGTAGCAGACTTCACTTCTTCTGTCTCTCTATAATTTCTCTCTATAATAATCGCTCTAAAGCTTTTGTGAATTGGTGAGAAATGAAGGAAGAATGAGCTTCTATTTATAGGAAAATATAGTTTCGATAATTGCACGTTTTGGGGCTCGAAAAATTACAGTACAATACCTCCAACTTTTCTTTCATTTTTAATTTAGTCCTGCAAGTATTATCAATCTTGCACCAACTCCTCTAATAGTAAATAATGTGAATCAATAGTAAATCATGTGACTCAATTGTTCTAATCATGTGATAAAAACAATTACAGTATAGTACCTCCATCTATACCTCTATTTTTAACTTAGTCATGCAAGTATTATCAATTTTGCACCACCACCCCTAATAGTATAAGAATGTGAATCAATAGTACCCCGTGAATAATAACTCGTGAATAGTAACTAGTGAATAGTAACTCGTGAATAGTACTCAAAACCACGAAAGTGCTCCGAATAATACGAGGAGTGAACAATATAACCTCCAGACATCAATTATCATCGAAATAAATGTTAATTTCCACTAACACTAATAATCCCAATACAATGGAACAATCAATTTCATCTTTAATCAACACAACTTATTCATCATTAATATTATAACTCACAATATTTAACAACCAATGTCGCTCCCGAAAAGAGGGGCTTTCCGATAAGGATTTCTCCTTATTGGCGCAGCAATTAAGTGACCAAACCTCTCCTCGACAGTAACATCTGTACATTGTCGATATTGCAAATAATAATATGAATAACTTTGTCGTCTCAATTATTGATTTAATAAAATGACATTTTATGCAGATGATACTGACAATAATTGAATCCATAATATGATAGATATGATGCAGCAATTACTGTAGCAATAATTGAGTATAACCGAGTGACTTCTTACGTAAGCATCAATAATCAATACCGTAGTGCTACTATGCAACCACGCCAGACATCTTGTACTTTTACTACCGAGTAGTTCAACGGTTTTAACGGTAACACTTTGGTAGTTATTTTTATAAAAGATAATTACATTGTTTTCTAATCATGATAATACTTTCGTTGTGTCCACCACTTAATGATTGTCTTGTCGTCTTTAATATTCTCTCGACAAAAAGAATATTCCCCGACCAATCGAATATTTTATAACAACTTGCATACTTTGAAAAATTTATAAATATTACCCACAACTATAACATTATATCAAATCCACACTATAATATTCAAAAAAATATTTCGATAAATTTAAATCTTTATTCATAAAATCTGGGGTTTCACATGATTTACCAAATCTGTTGGACTCTTTAATTGCTAATATGATGGGGTATACACCAACTGTTATATGAGTTTCCAATTCTATCTTATGTTCATATCCGTTGGTCAATATTGTAGCTTTAATTATGGGATTTAAATTATCTGATTTCTTGCTAACAAATATAGCCGTTGGCCTTTATGTTATCTAAAGCTTCATCATGCTCGGTTATGTGAGAGCCCAACAATTGGAAAGCAGCAATTCATTCTTCTTAATCCTTATAGCTTTCAAATAGTCTTTCTAGCAATCAATGTCTTGTTATTCTTAGGCTAGAAAGTTGATATTCCATTGGAATCACCGTCATTGTAATCTGAAAAGCAAAACTGTTAGTTTTGGTGGTCTAGAGTTTCTAGAGTTTAGTGGGTCTGTTCAAAGGAAGCTTCAAAGGTCTCAGAGGTGAGAACAGGTGCAGAGGTGTACAAGTTACAGAGGTGCAAAGGGGGCATTGGTGTCCAACATCAGAATTGAAGCTTCTTTGTAACAGGGAGTTCTTTTTATTGTATTTAATTGAATATTAAGTTTAATAAAAAGAGTCTTCAATCCTAGTTGGGATTGGACGTGGATTAGGCCACTAGATTAGAGGATAGGGGCTGAACCACGTAAAAATCTTGGTGTGATTTTTACTTCTGTTTATCTCTTTAATTGTCATTCACGTTCTGTACATTTTGTTATTCACGCCACTATCCAGACACTAAAGCAGACAGGTCTAGCTATCTGATAATAAAAAACGAAGAACATAAGCTAAAGCAGACACTAAAGCGCATGTGCGAAATGCCTCGATTTATACTGCTGCTGTAAAATTTCAAAAAGTTTTCACCGTTTATCACTTTTAGCTTAACCACCTATTCACCCCCCCCCCCTCCTCTAGGTGTGCACATACATAGAATTATATTTGGTATCAGAGCGAGGCTCTACTAATATTAATCGTTGCAGGTCGCAGGGGAAGATCCTATGGCACACCTAAACTTTCAAGAAGGTCAGTCCACAAGTAGGCCACCGCTGCTGTTCGGAAGTGAAAACTTCAACTTTTGGAAGTTCAGAATGAAGATTTTTCTTAAAAAAAACCAATGGGAATGGTGGGTTGTTGAAAATGGACCTATCATTCCTAGACATGATGATGGCAAACCAAAGGCTCTCATGGAGATGGATGCAAACGAAAGCTATATGTTTTCCTACAACTCAAGAGCCATGAACACCTTGCTAAGCGGAATGGTCCAAGCTGAAATTGATAAAGTATCATCGTGCAACACAACAAAAGAAATGTGGGATACAATCATCATGAGCCACGAGGGAACTACTAAGGTGAAGGAAGTCAAGCTAAGTATGTTGATGCAAGAATATGAACTCGTCAAATTAGAAAAAGATGAAACAATTAATGAAGCTCAAGGGAGATTTCTTACTCTAATGAACTCTCTAAGTATGCTGGGACGGAAAATTGATCAGAGGGAAATTAATAGAAAGCTGCTAAGAGTCATGCCCAAACGGTTTGCTCCGAAAGTCACAACTCTCCAAGACTCACCAACAATTAGTACCATGGAAACTCTTACCTTGTTTGGAGAGCTTGAAGAATTTGAAAATCAACTCAAGAGGTATGATGAAGAGGATGAAGCATTAATAAAGAAAACATTGGCACTTCAAATCGAGAGCAACGATGAAAGTGATCACGAAGATTTTGATGAAGAAATTGAAATGCTCTCAAGAAAACTCGAGAGACTAATTCAAAGAAAGAAACAAAAGAAAAATCAAAAAGGTAGCTCAACTCAAGTGAGTAAGTCCAAAACGGAACAAGAAGAAGAAACTGTCCAACTCTGTTTCATGGGACTAGAAGATGATGATCAACTTGAGGTAACAAATTTTCATGAAGCTTTTGAAATATCTATGCTTGATTATATTGCTTTAAAAAATGAAAATCAACAGCTCAAAAAGAAAACTGCTTATTTTAGAAATTGTGTAAATGAGCTAATGAATGAAGTTAAGTCGCTTATTAAAGAGAGAAAAGAAAATGAATATCTTAAAAATGAAAATGAAGTGTTAAAAGAAAATTTGAAAATGAGAGATGCATGAATAGATGCTTTTAATGATGGAAAAATGATGAATGTTCAACATGATGATAATATAACAAATGCAGAAATAACATCTTTAAAAAATGATCTTGCTAAATTTGTGCAAGGAGAAGAGAACCTAAATGTTATGTTAGGGGCACAAAGGTATAGTCTTGATAAACAAGGAATTGGGTATAATCCTATTAAAAATGTGGAAAATAAGACTAATAATAATATTAGAAAGATTAATAGTAAACCAAGGTTTAAGCCACTTTATTGTTCACCATTTGTTACTTGTAAAAAATGTGGTTTTAAAGATCATTTTGATTCTAATTGTAATAAAATTAGAATAAAACAAATTTGGGTAAAGAAAAGTGATTTATATGCTACTAACCAAAAAGGACCCAAGAAGATTTGGGTACCAAAAAGATAGAGACTATTTGTTTGTAGGTGTCTCAAGATCAAAAAGGAGATGGATGATTCTTTACTTTGAAAAAGTAAGTTACCTATAAATTATTTGGCGAAATCTGTAAGTACCTCATGTTGTTTTTTAAATAGAGTTTTAATTAGATATATTATTATAAAAACTCTATGGATTTCATATTACAAGGGTTCATAACATCATTTATTATGTCAAATGCTCCATACTTAATATACATGACAATCTTAACAAAAGGTTGATATAAAGGTAACAAATTGCAAAGGTATGATTATATTGTTTAGTTGCTATATGTGATTTTGTTATAACCTTGTTCTATTGTCATTCTTTATGCTTATTTTTTTAATTTGGCAAATGGGGTGAGATAACTAACTTCAACTAAATTGATATGAATTATTTTTTGTTGATGACAAAGGGGGAGAGATATAACTTGATGATTTATTTCTTTTTGATAATGACAAAGGGGGAGAGATATTTGGGTATATTTAAATTGATTTGAATTGGCATTCATGTTGATATTGAGATACTATATTATGTTGGAATATGCAATGATGGTTATTTGGATAAAGTAATTTTCTTTTGATCCTTAATATGTATAAATTTATGGGGAGCCATATACTTAGGGAGAGCATGTTGGTGGATAAATTGTCATCATCAAAAAGGGGGAGAATGTTGGTTTTTGATTTTATGATGTTTTGAATGATGACTAATTTAAGTATATTAGACATGTGCATGGTTCATGGTTTGTTATAATATTATAATTAATATGCATGGGTTATGGTTATTACATGAACACTTGTTGCTGATTTTCTTATGTTGGTAAGTTGGAATGTTTTATAATCATTTCAAATTTGATTTGGAGTTTATTAAGGAAGATTTGATTTGGAGTTTATTAAGGAAGGAAGATTTGATTTGGAATCTATTAAGGAAGATTTGATTTAGAGGATTTGAATTGGAGTTTATCAAGAAATATTTGAATTGGAGTTTATTAAGAGTATTTCGTGGGTGACATTTTGGTATTCTATTTTGAAAAGGAGACTTACAGAAGCTATTGGGTCTTATCCTTATTAATCTCCTTGTTCCTTTATTTAAGGTGTTTTGGTTTGACTTGAAAACATATCCTTGATTTACCAAATTTGTTGGACTCTTTAATTGCTAATATCATGGGGTATACACCAACTGTTATATGAGTTTCCAATTCTATCTTATGTTCATATCCGTTGGTCAATATTGTAGCTTTAATTATGGGATTTAAATTATCTGATTTCTTGCTAACAAATATAGTCGTTGGCCTTCATGTTATATAAAGCTTCATCATGCTCGGTTATGTGAGAGCCCAACAATTGAAAAGGAGCAATTCATTCTTCTTAATCCTTATATCTTTCAAATAGTCTTTCTAGCAATCAATGTCTTGTTATTCTTAGGCTAGAAAGTTGATATTCCATTGGAATCACCATCATTGTAATCTGAAAAACAAAACTGTTAGCTTTGGTGGTCTAGAGTTTCTAGAGTTTAGTGGGTCTGTTCAAAGGAAGCTTCAAAGGTCTCAGAGGTGAGAACAAGTGCAGAGGTGTACAAGTTGCAGATGTGCAAAGGGGGCATTGGTGTCCAACATCAGAATTGAAGCTTCTTTGTAACAGGGAGTTCTTTTTATTGTATTTAATTGAATATTAAGTTTAATAAAAAGAGTCTCCAATCCTAGTTGGGATTGAACGTGGATTAGGCCACTAGATTAGAGGATAGGGGATGAACCACGTAAAAATTTTGGTGTGATTTTTACTTCTGTTTATCTCTTTAACTGTCCTTCACGTTCTGCACTTTTTGTTATTCACGCCACTATCCAGACACTAAAGCAGACAGGTCTAGCTGTTTGATAATAAGAAACGAAGAACATAAGCTAAAGCAGACAGGCGTAGCTGTCTGATTTATACCTGTTGCAGAAAATTTCAAAAAGTTTTCACCGTTTATCACTTTTAGCTTAACCACCTATTCACCCCCCTCTAGGTGTTCACATACATAGAATTACATTTTCCTGGTTCAAATAATTTTCATTTCATTCAACTTGGAAATGAGTGAAAACCCAGGAGGAGAAACAGTAGTAACAGGGCAAGAGAAAGGAGCTACTTGCCTAGTTATCTAGTTACCTTATAACATGATGGTTAGAAAACTAATACAGAAAAATTATAAATAAAAAGTTTCTGAGAGCTTTTAGTAATGAGAAATAGAGAATGAGTGCAACTTCCAAATTACAGATTTATTTTCATTTTCAGTCCGTTACAAAATTAAATATAAATTTTTATGTAGACTTTTCACGCATATTAAGAAGATAAATAAAATGACAAAATTACTCATAATAATGTCATTAAATATGGAGAGAGAATTAGAATAAAAAAAATATGAGATATTTAATGCTACAGGTATAATAGAAAAATATATATAAAAGTTTGGTTATTAAAGAAAAATGGACATTTAACATGGAACTACCCAAAATAGTAATAAGGACTTTTATCATGGGACGGAAGAAGTATTATATTTTTACTACTCCCTCCGTCACAGGATAAAAGTCATGTTTGACTTTTTGCGCATATTAAGAAAGATGATAAAATAACAAAATTGTCCATATTAAAATATTCATTTAATTGCATAACTTTTTGCACATTACTAGTGATGCTCCATAAATATGCATAGAGGATAGAAATATAACAAATAATAATAAGAGTATTATAGGCAAATTATTGTAAAACATAGATCATTTAATGTAAGTAAACATTTAACTGGGAACTACCTAAAATTGTAATAAAGACTTTTATCCCGAGACAGAGAAAGTATCTAATAGAACAAACTGACAAAGATAAAAAATCAACAACAAATACAGAAATAAGAACACAAGATATACGTGAAAACCCCAAATCAAAAAAAATATTCACAAGCAAAAAGTAGTTATATATCACTATATCAACTGTGGAGAATACAAGTTGTGAATCTCTCTATCAAAAAAGGGCTAAAACTGAGAAGGAAAAAAAATACCAAAACCCTAACTATAATAACATATATAGTCAAGCTAAAAATATGATGGTCCCAGAAATCACAACTAGTTCATACCGTCGGCCTCAATCCTGCTATCACCACTATACCTCATATTTCTTTCCCTTTTATCCGCCGCACAATATTTCGAGTCAAAAGAATAAATCTTGGCAGACAGGTCCAGTGAACCGGAATTTTAGACCGGTTCCAATTTTTTTTATTTTTTTTTGCTTTTTTTGTGACTCCCAAAAAATGTTTAATATTTGTTCTAATTGAATTTTTACAGAATACAGTATTTTTAGGTGTAATTTGAATACATATACAAAACAGGGTTGTACAGTCTGTACAACCACGTTATTGTATATGCATCCAAATTACACATAAAACAATATATTCTGTAAAAATTTCAGTTAGAATAAATACTATACATTTTTCTTAGAAGTCACCAAAAAAATAAAAATTAAATAAAAATGTTCAATAATCCGGTCCCGGACTCCGGGTCATTTAGGGTCTAAAGTCCAATACCGGACAAATTTGAGAGAGGCACAACACTATCATTCATATGTAACATCACACCCGCCACTGCATTTGAAAAACATAAAACCATCCATTAAAAACATTGGAGTTCAAAGTTAAATCACTTTGTTCTAAACATGCTATCCTTCCAGCATCTTGTGATCAAATACTCCAATCAACAACACAAACAATCCTTTCCCCATCTTCTGATCAACGCCAATCAACTACACAATCAATAACCATAAAAAGTACTAGACAAGAGTAAAAAATATAAAGGTTTAATAATGTACTAAATAAACCAATCTGTAATATCATCACAAAATGACTTTTCTTTAGAAACAAACCCAGCTCAGTAGAATGTACTTTAACAAATACCTGTCAGGCATGTACAAAATATAATGGGACACTTGAAACCCCTATTACTTTCCTTTCGGTATTGACAAATATTAGTTGGTAATGGTATAAACCTATACTAGAACTCTAAATGTGAATCAATGTGACAAATTCTTCTAATTATCAACATCATCTTCAGTATCTTGCAAAAGAACTCCTCGAACTTTTGCCCTGCCAAAGATCCTTGTTATTCAGAGATGACCAAGTTTATATATATTCCCTCCGTTCCAAAATATAAGATAAAGTTTGGCTTTTCAAAGTAAATATGAGATATTTTTAAATTCAAATTGGTGTGATTTATTTTACTTGTGAAACGAGATAAATGATGCAAGTAGTAGTACTTTTTACATAGTTCATAATTTTCATAATTGAATTGTCTAAAATTAAAAGAATTCAATACACCTTTGAATTTGAAAATATCTCAAATTGACTTCAAAAAGTCGATATTGATTATATATATATATATATATATATATTGGAATGGAGGGAGTATCTTTCAAAGAACTTATGAAATTGCTTAGTAACCTGCGATATGCCGGCACAACACGGTTAGCGACATTTGTCGAGACCAAATTATGACCTACTTCCTTCTCTGCGGCTGAAAATATGAACAAAGTACTTCATTGCAACTGTCACTAACATAAGATTGATAATGCAAAATTTGACAAGACATTACTCAACCAGAGCCTTAATACCAGGTAAAAGTACTGGTTGCACTTAAATATTTAAACTGTAAGAAATAGGGTCCAACAATGTACATTATGCTTTGAAATAGCTTTGAAATACTAGGAATCAAGTTAAGAGAGTTTCAAACCCACAGCTCCTCACATAATTTATCTCTTTCACTATCAAACTGCAATAAAATTATGGAAGTTATTAATCCAGATGGATCAGATCCTCTTGCATCTTCGTAAATCAAATTACTTTTCTAAATACAACCTCCGTCTTCAAAATAATGACCTAAGTGAATATATTTTTGTCCTAAAAAAATAGCTGAAGTCAATGTTATAAAGTTTGTGAACCCCTATATAGAAGTACTTCATCATTAAAATAACTAAATATACATTTTGTTGGGCCCAACTGAAGGAAATTCTATCCAGAGTTCTGTGTATTGAAAAATTTCAAGGGATCTCTTAAATCAGAGATTCTTGCTGAGAGTTAACTGTAAGTCAGCCAAGGAAGTTCTGAAGAAGGATGTTAAAAACATCGCTTCTAAACAAATATTTGCTAGATGGCAAGCCCTATTATTTGCATTCGATTTCAATATTGAATTCATAAAAGGAGAATCAAATTCTCTTCCATACTTTTAAACTAGAGAATTCCTGCAAAATGCTCCTAATGTTTGTATCCTTATTTATAACAGGTCTCTTAGAAGAGCAGCAAAACCTGCGATGAAAAGATCCAAGGAGATTCTTAAAGGACAATCATCATGATCTCAAAAATCTAACAATAAAGGAAAAGCTTCTGAACTCAAAGCTCCGTTGGAAACGCAATACATCGACACTATGATTAAAGAAGTCATAGTAATTGAGGATGTTGATGCAGTTCGTTCTCCTGAACAGGTGGCAGAGTTGTATTTATCATATTCATATGACCTACCTGTTTTTCTCCCTAAAACAAGGAAACTCTTTGAGAAAATATTAGTAAAAACCGATTACATTAAAGTTTCTCATAAGCCCCAAGATCGCTATAATCTAGCCTTATCTAAAGTTAAGATCTTAAAGGTCTTGCGACTGGGTGGGTGATCTCAGAATCCATAGGTATTTTGAAAATAAATTCATGATTCCAAAAACTTATAACTATCATGATTATATCATTGCCTGCAAAAAAAAATTATTATATCAAAATGACTTTTATAACCATAGTTGGTTCCTTCACCCTAGATTTTCAAGAACATGAAAACTCAGGATTTTCCTGCTTGGTTTCAGTCCTGGTTTTACTATTGGGGTCCAGTACCTAACTTTTTTCAAGCCTTTAGAAGCCTTAACGATAATCATGCTTTACTAAAATTTTGTTACGTATGAAATTTCATGGATCTTTAAATGATCATATGTCATTGATCAGCATGCTGAAAATGGGACTAATCGTCTTCTTCGACAATTATCTGTAAAATGGTGGGCTAAGTTTAATGAAGAAAAATTTGCTAGCTTAACCTTTCAACCAGAGGATATTTATGATCCAGATAAATATGATGCTTCTCAAAAGAAGTTCAAATATGTTCTTAAAGAAATTCCGAAGAATAAAATTCTAGAATTCTTGAGGACTCATGAGGACACAGAGACTATGTTGGATAGCGATGAGGAAGCATCAACAAAAAATCCTTTTGGTGGTCCCTGCTCCCAGCCTAAATAATTCACGCTGCTTAGTACTCAAAGCATCTTCGGATAAGGCCTTAATAATTCAGGCTTTTTATGTTAGTGGTAAGAATCTTTTTCTTTAAGAGGTCCCAGCTGTTTGTTTTGTCTGTCGTCTTTTCGACTCCAGCCTATTCAGGACCCGAGTCGACAACATTATCTCCAACTTTATTAAAGTAGGAATCTGCTTTTCCCTAGTTATCCTTCTTTTGTTAAAGTTGTTTGTTTTCTTGTAATAATTATGTTCATCATCATGCCTATAAGAGGACTTGCTTTGCTAATCTGTTGGAGCATCCGATTTTTTAATTCTCAGTTTATATTTGTAAGCTTTTGAGTGTTTTCTTTCAAAGCCTGAAGTTTCATCCGACTTAAACTTTATGTAAGTTTGTTTGTGTTGCAATAATATTGATCCGGGCTGAAATACTGATTGTTTAGAGTATAAATACCCTTAGTGTAGTCAAAATCAGACGTCGTTGTACTTTGAGCCCCTGGTATGTCAGACGAAATTTCCACATATATGTTGGTCGGCTGATCGGATCATTTGGTTTGTAAATAACTCCTTGGATTGAAGTAGACCGTGATGATTCTTCTATATTCCTTTGAGGAACGATAGAAGTGCTTCTTCGTCTTGGTTCGTCTAAATTGAGACGAATGGAACTGCTGTTGCCAAATCTAATTTTTACAAATCCATTTTTTTGTAACATTTTCTAAAGTATGATTAGCTCCTTGTACTCTTTTAGATACTGCATCTTGAAGTGTCCAATTTTCCGGAATAGTTAATTCATTCCACTTTAAAGTTTTAAGAATCGAAATATTTGCTTTCAACTGATTAGTTTGGAACATCGTGGTTTCACCTCGACAATCTTTAATAAAATTACTCTTTAAATTAATATCAAGAATAATAGTATTCATAACTTTAACATAGATCCGGTATATTAAAGCCATGTTAGATGATAGAGGGTCCATTTCAAACCAGACGTTTGCAAAGTCAGTGTTAAGGTTTTGAGAATTGTTGGGTCTAACAGAGATACTGAAAAATTAGGAAAACTATTAAAGTAAACCGGTCCTTCTGATAAGGACGAAGTAATACATCCTAGCAAAGAAACGTTAAACTTTAAATGCCCTTTATCTCTTATACATAACAATAAAGAAGTGGGTAGCCCAGTTCTGGTTAGCGGTTTTACCGCAACTTGGACTAGACCAATATGTAAATATTTATAGCCTTTTCGACGGCTTCTTCTAATAATCTCTTAGGTAACATCTCAACAGTCATATGACCTTGAGTTATGGGAAGAGATTGTTGTACAAATTTAATAATATAATCTGATTTAAACAAAAAACTACCTTTATTATACACTTGAGATATAGGGGTTTTTGGAATAGATCAATTTTGTAAGTGGTTTCTATATCTCTGATGGATACTACATGTTTAGTAGTTGAATCCAAAGAAGATGAAAGGGATGAAGAAAATGAAGAACTCGTTGATCTAGACAGATTTCTGAATAGGTTTGTCATTAGTTGTATAAACTGTATTTAAAACAAGATAAGTAGACAAGGTTTGAATGAATGGGAAGTCCACTACATAATTTATGTCAACACGGCGTAACACATTTTATAGCCTAAACGACAACCAACTTACCCAATTAAAACCTTAAGCTTAATTTATAATAGTATTTAAATGGTGCTTATAACAAAATGAGCAACTATCAAAAATTACACAGAGAAAATAAGTTTTCAAACTTCAACAAGGTCTAAACTCTATCTTGGCTCTAATACCAAATAGGCCAGGATATTATAGAGATTTTGAATAATGAATTGTACAGAGAAAAGCGGAATATTATTGCAACATAAACAAACTTGCATAAAGTTCAAGTCGAATGAAACTTCACGCTCTGAAAGAAAACACTCAAAAGCTTACAAATATAAACTGAGAATGAAAATTAGAATGAATTCGGATGCTCCAACAGATGAGCAAAACAAGTCCTCTTATAGGCATGAGAATTAACATAATTATTACAAGAAAACAAACTACTTTAACAAAAGAAGGATAATTAGGCAAAAGTAGATTCCAACTTTAATAAAGTTGGAGATAATGTTTCCGACGCAAGTCCTGAATAAGCAGGAGTCGAAAAGACGGCAGACAAAAAAAACTGGGATCTCTTAAAGAAAAGATTCACATACCACTAACACAAAAAGCCTAAATTATTAAGGCCTTATCTGAAGATGCTTTGAGCACTAAGCACGCCTGAATTATTTAGGCTGGGAGCAAGGACCACCAAAAGGATTGCTTAATGATGCTTCGTCATCCCTATCCAGTATAGTCTTTGTGTCTTCATGAGTCCTTCAGAATTCTAGAATATCATTCTTCGGAATTCCTTTAAGAACATATTTTAACTTCTTTTGAGAAGCATCAAATTTATCTGGGTCATGAATATCCTCTGACTGAAAGGTTAAGCTAGCAAATTTTTCTTCATTAAACTTAGCCCACCATTTTATAGATAATTGTCTAAGAAGACTATTAGTCCCATTTCCAGCATGTTGATCAATGACATAGGACCATTTAAAGATCCATGCAATTTCATAGTCAACAAAATTTTAGTAAAGCCTAATTATCGTTAAGGCTTCTAAAGGCTTGAAAAAACCTATCAAAAACTCTTCCGTTTTTGGAGGGAAGAAGTTGGGTACTGGACCCCAATAGTAAAACCAGGACTGAAACCAAGCAGGAAAATCATCTAGGGTGAAGGAACCAGTTATGGTATAATGGTCATTTTGATATAATAAAAACTTTTCCCAAGCAATGATATATTCATAATAATTATAAATTTTGGGAATCATGGATTTATTTTCAAAACAAAACATACTAAAATTTCCTTTTTAATGGTTGAATAATTTATCTGTGTAGTGTCACACTTTCCCGAAATAAAACATACTAAAATTTCCTTAGAATTTTTGATTTATTTCAAAATACCCCCATAGCCTTTGTCGGAAGCATATGTTTCTATAATTTTAGGGGGCTTCGGGATCAGAAAAACGCAGACATGGCAAGAATTTTGCTCGAAGATTAATCTTTTTAATTGCCATAGTACAATCATCTATCCAGAGAGTAGGCTTTTTATTTAGCCTTTTATAGAGAGTCGCTGCCTCTATTGCCAGATCTTTGTAAAAATCTGCAATATAGTTAACGCTTCCCATAAATTTTTGGAGTTGATTTTTTATCCAAGATTTTGTCTGGAAACTTGTCGGCGAATGCAACGCTCTATCTATAGGAACGTATCGTCCTTGAGTAATATCAAATCCCACAATTCTAATTTTAGTCTAGAATAACTGCATCTTTTTAGCTGATACCACAAGACCTTCTCTCTTTACTACCGATTTAAACACATTTAAGTGTTTCCAGTGTTGAGCTATGTCCTTTCAGAACACAAGAACATCATCAATATAGACGAGCATTAAATCCATAAATAGATTAAAGATCTCATTCATAATGTTCTGGAACTCAGAAGGCGCATTCTTTTAAGCCCGAAAGGCAGCACGTTCCATTCATAATGTCCAAACGGAACAGTAAATGTTGTTTTGTATCTGTCTTCTTCCGTGATCTGGATCTGCCAGTCTCCACTCTTCATATCAAATTTTGAGAAGACATTTACTTTAAGTAATTTGTTTAGCAAATCCCTTTTGTTTGGAATTGGATATCTAATCCATCTCAAAACTTTATTTAGGGGTTTGTAGTTAATCACCAACCTTGGGACACCTCTTTCAAGTTCCGCTGCGTTCTCCACATAGAAGGCCAAATATGACCATGGTGAATAACACTTTCTAATTAGTCCCTTATTTAAGAGATCAATTATCTCTTCTTGGAAAAGCTTTAGAACCTTTCATTCATTTGAATATGTCTAGCTTTAGTGGGAATGAGTTTTTATGGAAGAGAGATAACATGCTTCTTTCTTTTCCAAAAGACTGTAAGATCCGTAGAGCAAATTTCTTCGCTTAATTCCTCCTAGTAAGTTATAACTTTAAGTTTGAACTTTTCATCTTTATGATGCTCTTCAATTTTCTTGATTTCTAACTCTTTTTTGAGAAAGAACAAAAAATCTTCTTTGCGTTTAAGCAAATAGTTAACTCCTTGAAATCTTGGTTCCGAAATAAAATTGAATCGGACTTTTATCCCCTCCTTATTATTGCTAATACCCTTTTTATCTGTGGACAAAGGGGAAAGCAAACTAATAAAAGGTGTACCCAGAATAATTGTCTGGGAGATGTTCTTAATTAGTAAGAATGGTGTTTCAAAACAAACTCCATTATTACTGAACCACCGTGATTCTCAAAATGGCTCCCATCATCCAGATTTCGGCCTTTGAAATGCTTTTGGAGTAATATTTTGAAAGAATCAAACCTTCTGCTAGACAATTTAAGTTTGCTCCAAAATCAATTAAGGCCTCTGTAGTGACCGAGAATTCTCCTTCAATAAGGATGGTAATCATGACATACCACTTTTGAGTTATAATTCTATCAATCATATTGATTTTTAATCCTTGTGAACCACTAGATTCTACTAGGATTATACTTCTGTCTTGAGTAGCGAACTCGTGAATTTCATCATTAAGATCTTCACTTTCACTATCAATAATTGGGGAATTCGGTTCTTCGACTTTTGATTTTCCTTTATCATTTCTGCTTTTAAGCCAGCGTATGTCCTTCTTGACTTCCTTAATCTCTTTCTGGAGATCAACAATTATGACTTTACGGGAATCATTATTCGCCTGAAGATTAATAATCATAGCCTGCAATTCCTTAAGAGTACTCTTTCTGATCATTAATCTTGTCAAAAATCTTCTGTAAAGAATATTAACTAGGGTTAAACCATTAGTCGTCGTCATCAAAAGACCTCTTCTTACCTTTTGTAAGATTAATATATTTTTCGATCATCTGCCTCTTTTTAAAAGAGTTCAAGTTGATCGATGATATCCAAAATGAGATTATCTTCTTTAAATAGCACATTTAAGGAAAGTTCATTTAAGGCACGTAAACAGGCTTTTCCGTCTGCACACTGGCAATCTTCTAAATCAGCACATGACACTTCATCATTTCTTGAAGATGAGTTGCCAGAGTTAGAATGACTATTTTCTTAGTTCGAACTAGAATAACTATATTCTTCTTAGTCCGAGTTAATAAAGACGGCTAGAAGTTGCTTCTTAAGCCCTTCATCTTTAACCAGTTGGTTAATTTTCTTTTTAGTTGTGCAGTCAGGCTTTTATGACCTATCTTGCCACATTTATAGGAGGTTTTGGACTAATCACCTTTCTTTTAGATGATTTTTTCCCTTTAGGGTGTTCATCTCTAGTCTGATGTTTAGACCTCTTTAGATCTCTCCTTTTAGATCGTTTTCCTTCGTTATGGCTAGTGGATTCTTTTAGAATCTTTCGCTCACGCTTTTCTTTAAGAATTTCATCAAGTCTGTATTGCTCACAAAAATCTCTCAGATCTCACTTTCCTCTAGCTCTTTCTTCTGAAAGTTGCTTCTGTATATTTAATATGTTGCACAGATCTTCACCTTCAGCAATAACTTCTGAAGCTAATTCTCCATAGGTATATTCGTCCCATGGGATAACTCCATTTTTGTTTTTTAACCTTGTTTTGACTCTTTGAGAAAACAAAATAGGTAATCCTTCGACGAACTTCTCTTTCCAGTAATCGTTGTTGCAATCATTTCTGGCAAAGACTTTTGAGAAGGACGTGTCTCAATAAAATTTGAATTCAAAGAGCGACTTGCACTTTAAGTTACTAAGTTGCTCACAAGTCCTTGAGACTATAAGCTGATTATTGCCCACAAAATGGCGCATGATAGTGTACATTAAAGTATTTACTGCATCTTCGGCGAAGATAGGTTCATTCATTTCATTGACTCCCTTTTGAACTTGGAAGTTAAAAATATTTTCCTTCATTTCGCTGGTCAAAAGATTATCCCATTAAAGACCTAACTGGCCAACAAAGTCAGATGCTAAAGCTTGAGAAATTTTCTCAGAATTAGCCTTTATTCTAGTTGCTTGGGCAAACATTGTTGGTTCTTAACCTTTTCCCATTTTATCCTATTTATTTGAGGGTTTTCTTGGAGTTTATTTAAGATCTCCTCCAGATCTACTCCATCATTCTTCAGAACCGATATCAATGGGCTTTGGGATGTTGCTGCCGATTTCGGCTTTATGAATATTAATTATCTAAAAATAATAACAATGATTTCAAAATCATTTGAATGGATAATTAAATGTTTAAAAATTATTATAAGCTTCTAGAAATTATTATAAATGATAAATAAATTATCTAAAATTATAATAAAGCATATAATTAAAGTTTAACCGTGATATCTACTTGATAAATATCCGGTAAGGTTTTAGGACATCGAAATCATGTCGAACATAGACCGAATTTAAATAATTTGAGTAGTTAGGTATTGTTAACAATACTAGTGATCTATATAAATATGTTTTAACATATTAGGTGTCGTAAACACTTCGAGTAGCGTTATTTAGACGTTCTTCGCACATGCAAGTCTTTTAACCTATCTAGTTACTTTACGCAAGTTCTTGAACCCTACTTTTACTTTGACCAAGATTTCTATCCTGATTTCTTTTCGATATATTATACCGAATCAATTTGTTACCGATTATTGTGAAGTTATTGCTATAACTTCAGCATAACTAAGAAATGAATTACTTATTCATGTGATATTGAACTTTGTTTGTCAAGCATAAACTGTTGTGTCAAACCAAATTGTTTTGGTAAGACATCATATACCGAGTTAAAACTTCCCTTGAGGGGACTTATAATTTGTTGACAAACTGACACTATGTGCATGTGGGCACGATTAAGATGATACGCATACTCCTAGGATACTGAATAGGCTGATCCCCTATCTCATATCCAAACTAAACAAGATTTCTAAGTCTTTGTGACTGACAGAAATGGTTGATATAAAAATTCTAGAAATGGTCATCAACACTCAATTGAGTAAAATTATTGAACTATCGTTTCTTCAAATCAAACATTATGTTTATAAATATAAACTTGTTGCTCACAATGTTCGAAAAAGCTAAAATCGGTACGGGGCGTTTTTCTCTGGGCTATGCGAGGCGTAAGCCTCGAGGCGGAGCGAGGCGGAAGCCTTGATTTAAAGACCTAAAAGTCCCCAAAAAATTATGAAAAAATACTAATTAAACCATGTTAACAAAATTATGGACAACACTAGTCATGTACTCATGTTCTGTTCAAAAACTGAATATAAATTTATGTTTGATTGTGATTCAGGGACTGAAAGACAGTGGAATCGGTTCAAGACCACAAATTTATAAACTCGCCTAACTAATTAACCAGAAAACATTAGCAAATATTTTGGAGATGATCAAATTTATAACCAGAAAACATGATGATCAAGAGTCCAATCCTAAGTCCTAACTAATTATTTTGGTGGCATTAGCAAATAGCAATTCATGTACACAAAAATTTATAGTTATTGACAGTCTAAAAACCAAATGGAATTATCATTTGCTATCTTTGTTCAAAATTCTATACAAACACTATTGGTAAAATCACAACAAAAACAAAACACAATAAAAACAATGCAGATACATTATTGTACACAACAAAAACTTTTAATGCTATTGTGATACACTTTAGTCACTAGACTCACTACATTCAGAACTCAAAACAGAAAAAAACAAAACAAAAGAAAACAAAAAAGAAAAAAGAAAAATGTATCTGCAAGAAAACAGAACCAAAGAAGAAAAGAAAAAGAAGAAAACAGAACCAAAGAAGAAAAGAAAAAGAAGAAAACAGAGTCAAAGAAGAAAAGACGAAATCAGTCGCAAGAAGGAGAAGAGCGAGAGCCCAGAGGAAGACAGGAAGAAACGACGACAGTCAGAAGCAGGAGAACGAGTAGAAGAAGAAGAAGAAGAAGAAGAAGAAGAAGAAGAAGTAGAAGTAGAAGTAGAAGTAGAAGAAGTAGTGAGGCGGAAGGAAGATACCGAGTCAAGAGCGATCATGGCCTTCTTCATCGTCATGCGGTCGAGAGCGATCGCGAACTCTTCGCCTCTTCGTTCGCCTCTTCGATAATGGTAAGTGAAGCCGAATTTGATATTTAGGGCTATTTTTTAAGTCAAATCGAGGCGCACGCCTCGCGACGCCTTGAGGCGCAACGCCACGAGGCGTAAGCTTCGTCAGGAAAAGGCGTAGGTTTCTCCGATTCCAAACTAAGCGGACGCCTCGCGAACTCTTTCTTCCGTCTCGCTACGAGGCGTACGCCTCGAGCGCTATTTCGAACATTGGCTGCTCATTCTTACAAATCATTTCCTTTACTGTATTAGATGGTAACCCCGACACATCTGGAACCAACAATGAAAGGAGGTCATGTTTAGATTAGTTCTAAATTATTGTCTAGTGTAATGCAAGTCTTGTAAGACTTATGCAATAAAGAACTGTATATTGAGAATCCTGCAACCGAACTTATGATATGAAATGTATTATCATCTTTATTTTCGCAACCGTATTATATTTACATTCTTAGATGATTTAGCAATATTATTGAACTAGTACAGTATCCTTAGGAACTATACATCTGAGTGAGGGTATTGGCAATATGGACTGATCATGTTGTTGCTGATACTCTGGATTTCGGATAGATAGGTACTATTGATATGAAAGAGATAATCATAAGATACAGTCTATACATCCAAGTGAGGGTATCCAAACACAGCAATAGTTACGACGAGAATCAAGTATCTCATATGGGATATCTTGAACCTTGGATAGATAGGAATTATATCTTGTCGAATATTTATAGTTAATCAGTTAGATATGAGCACCGAATCGGATACCGAATCGATTATGGACCGATCGATCATGATGTTTTTGGAGTTTATTATGTTGTTTATGCCAATTTCGGCTTTCCACGGCACGCTTGCGTGAGATGGTCGTCGCCCGATTCGTTTCTAGCACAATTGATAGTGGAACTCTCTCGACACCTCAACCCAACGTTTATATTGAGACGAGAACCTTGATACAATCGATAAGCAATGAAGTCTGTGTTAAATGGAACACCGACGACGCCTAAACCCCGTGTTTATATTGAAACAGGAACCTCAGCACAATCGACGATTGATGCGATAGAAGACGCTACACACAACTATGAATTGTTGTATAATAAGTCAAATTGAATATCAAATAACTAAGAAATTAGCTTAGGAATTCTTTAAAGAACCAAAAGTAGAGATTATCTCATAGGAATTAATAAATCTGAATAATATTGATTGTGAATGTTTTACATCAATAAGCCTTTAAATAATAATAATTTGAAACCCTAGAATCCCAATATGGAATTACAAGTGTTTTAGAATCAAAACTCTAATCTAATATCCTAGTTATAGTAGAAATCTAATAATAAACTGAAAAGATTGAGTTTAGGAAAAATCCACGAACCAAATCTGTCAAAACGTGCATGGCTCGAAAAACGCGCCAACAAAATTTCCCTACAACAGTGTGGCCAAGACCGAAATGTACTAAGGCATCTTGTGCATTGCTCGCAAGGGGTGGTTTAAGCTCGAACAGAGAGAGGAAGGCGTTGGGGCGAGTTTAGAAGGCGTCAGGGCAACAAAATACAGAGAAGAACTCGCTAGGGCGAATTCAGAAGCCTTGATGAGCTCACCGGTGCGAAGTCCTTTATTTTCCAAATCTGCAAAGGCCTTGCGCCACCTTTGCTTTTCGGAACACGACGCTGTCGCTACCGGTCAGTCATACCGATTCTCAATCCTTTAACTCAGAATGCATGTCTTGACGTGATCCACCTGATCCGATATCTTTACTTCGACCACATTGATGACCTTAGGATCACTTTCAACCATCTCAGAGCATGTTGTCAAACCATTCTCAATCCACATTGCTTGCAACAAGCCCATAAGACCTTCCTTGAACTTTTTAGCTCGGCCTCTCGTCACAAGTTCAACAGGCACTTGCACCGGATCCGAACACCTCCATTTGAATTCAAGTTAGGCACGTCCTCATCATCGTATGTAGTCTAAGGAACAAATATTACTTGCGAACAATCTCAACGTCCAATTTACAACTAATCAGTTAATCTGAACATGTAGAAGTAACTACCCAGTTATACCAAAAGAATAAGAACTAGGCATAGAATAGATTATATTGCACCTGGAGAATCTTGCAAAGATGTAGAAGTAACTACGCAGTTATACCAAAAGAAATAAGAACTAAGCATAGAATAGATTATATTGCACCTGGAGAATCTTGCAAAGAAGACACTGATATAGAATCTGAGGCTGCCTTCTCCTTCATATGTTGTGACTTATGCCTTTTCGAAGAACAAACTGAATCAAGTTTCCTCAGGAGATTTTGATTCTTTTCCTTGCAAAATAAACAGTTAGACAACACACATGAGAACTAATCAGTTTTAGTACATAAAAGAATAACTCTTTTTTAATGGGTGAAGTATTAGTACATTAATTGAACAGACATGATGAGGAAACTCCCCACCAATGATAGTGCAATTGACACGCATGATATCAATACTAGCAATTAAGTATTCAAGTTCAAGATGTATTTGGGCCCAATTAGTGTTTACTAGTGTCTCCCAAGAGAGACTATCAATTGTGGAAAACCGACCAAACCACATAAACAACACAAATCTAATCATTTTAGGATGCCTCGTGGTTTGTGATTTGGGTTGGTTTAGAAATTAGGAAAACAATGGTGATTTGATTTGGTTACCATTAAACCCCAAGACAATACAAAATAATATATATGAAATATTGTATAATATATATACAGACTACATTTTGGTATGGCAGTTTGGCTATAAGAAGAAGGCAACGACTTTAATGGGCTTCAAAGTCCTTTACTGGAAGAAAGTTATATTTATAAATTGACAAATAATAATAATAAAGGAATATATGCACCTTCTTTCTATACAAGTAGTGACATTCATAAGTTTCAATACCTGGGGAGAAAAAACGATTGAATATGGTGAAACTGGCACATTTATATCTGTTAGTTTCCAAACAAGGGCATACAAATCTGCCAAAAGAATATATCAATTAGCACAAGAAGACAGATAAACACATAAATCACTGACAAGCATTTCTTAGCCAAATCCATGGGAATATAATGCATTTTTCTTTTGGCTAAGAAATGCTTGTCAATGATGCATGTGTATTTATCTGACTTATTGTTCTAGTTCTTATATTCATTTTTGGGTAGTAGACCGGTATGCCTAGGAAACTACCATATCTAGACGAGTCAGGTTCATCATATGCAATTGATTTTTTTTTTCCAGCTGTTCAAACTTATGAATATCACTACTTGTATGGAAAGAAGGTACATATATTTCTTTTTTTTATTTTCCTTGTTAATTGAGCAATTTAACTTGTCATGCGTTCCGTTAACCGGGTACTATAGTTCTGAATCATGCTACGCAAACCTAGATGACTTGTGAATTCCATCATAGGTTGGGTTTCTGACCGTTTTCGTTCCACGTACCCAAGCAATCCGCTTAATCCTGGAAACCATTCCTATATCATAACACAGCTAGCCTATATGTTTACGTATAATTCACAGCAGGTAAACTGGCAGCCACTGCTCAACTTAATGTTTGTATATGGAATAGTCGCAAAACTACAAAAATATATATAACATGTGAATTAACTTGGGATAAACAATAGCTCTAACAGCTTAAAAATGTAAGCAATAATTAGGGATACCTGTTCAGCTGATATCATTTCCATCAGTTGGTACCGGCCCTCTTTCTCTGAAGACGTGATCAATGAAGAAACATAAAAGAAAAGTAGAAGGAAAGATGAGGACGATTATTGATAGTGAATATAAGAAGACAAAGTATGATCTACATATTTGCAAACCACAAAGTTGTGTTATGGCTTATAATTACAACAACAATGTTTATCTACAATTATACTTAAAACAACACACAGACTATAAATATATATAGATAGATATATAATTATGTATTATATACATATATATGATAACTGCTAATTAACACCAAACAAATCAGTTCACTTGATTATTGGATGCAGGATAAAGTCCCTGATATATCCATTCTTTTGTCCAAATATAAGAAACGGACAAAGATGAGATACACAACCTTTTGCAAGTAATTCATGGTTCGTTTTGAGTGCTCTGTAAAGTTCTAGTGAAACATTCCCCATGGCCTCATTAGCAGCACCACCCACAAGTTTATCAAGAGAAATAGAAATTCGTGGCAATCCTTTTGACTTCTGAGCAACTAGTTTTGCATATGCAGGACCTGTAGTTAAGAAAGGCACATAAACTACATGCATTAGACAAATATGCATCCAACTGAATAGATTTCTACTGACATAATGGGGTGCTGAACCAATAATGTCAATTTCAGGTCATTCTAAAAAACATGTAGATTATCCAAAAAAACTGCTAACCACTTAGCCCTCATCTAAGATACTACATATAATCATAGATTACTGGCTCCGCAAACAGGATTTAGAATAATAACTCATAGTTATTGTCAAAAATCTAACCCGTGATTTAGAAAATAAAAGCAAAAGTATCAGTCAAACAACATCTCAGAAAATATCTAACAATCAACTGTCAGTCTGGCACCCAAACGAGAAAAACTCAACTTCAAAGCTAAAATACTACTTATCTGCAGTAAAGTATAAACCTATAATTTTCCGTAAAGAAACCATACTTAGAAACAAGATATTGGAAAAAGATAAACGCAAGTCTTATCTAAAAACATTTCAAAATTTAAAAGCATTCTAGGAAAAGAAAGAAAAAAGAAAAAGAGTTCATTCAGCAGTCTCAAATTAATCATTTATTAAAAGGAAAGCACATCACCATCTTCTTTTGATTGCCCTTCAAAAACAAGCTTCACATCTTCAGATTTGATGGAAGCAATGATATAATCCACAAACTCGGACCATGGTCCCCCAATTCCAATGTTATCCCTCTGCAAACAAGATTAAGAAACATAGATGGAAAGTTGGACACATCGAAGTGGGAGGGAGAGAGTACAAACTATTTGAATTAGTTGATGCTTCTCTTTTTTTAACTTTTGTAGTAACCTCTTCTTCTCTTGCCTTCTTTTCTCTCATTTAACTCGATTTGCAAAACATTGATTTAGACTCTTCAGATGCTACAAAGATAGCTAGTAAACCATTGTATTCTGGTTCGATTCTCACCAATTGTCTAAGTTTGTATTTCCCCTTTATTATGGAACTTTCTTCACTCCCTTTTCTAATGCATTCTTTCCTCACAACAGTGAAGTTTGTATTCTCACCCACCCATATAGTGTGAGGTTTTAATGATATCGTAATTGATATTGATTATGGAATTCATTATATATTACTAATTTAGTAATTTACTAGTGTTATAAAGTTGCTATCAGTGGAGGAGGCGCCTAGGCATTTTTCTAGACAGACGAGGCATTTATTAGGCTGCCTCATTTATTATTTTTCTATTGTATATTCTTAAAATGCTATAGTACATGTAATTTTTTAAATTTTACTTGAAAAATTACCAAGAAATCAATCTTGTTTATCAAATTCATTTCAAGTATTGTAGAGCTTCGAAGCATTTATTAAATATGCGGTAGAGGTTTGATTCCTCCTAGACGAGGGCCTAGGCCGGAATTATGCAGACCTAGGTGGAGATTTTAGAACACTGATTTACTATCAGTCTATCCCTCTAAAGTGGTATCCAGTGCTATAAATAATCCAAAAGTTCCTATGTTTCTCTACATTGCATTTTCAATTCCCCTCCCTCTTCCTTTACCCACCCTCTTTCTCTCACAGTTACAATTACAATCACAGCAGTCAAAAACTAACATATATACAAAGCAAATCTGAACTTAAACAGCTTTCGGTTATATAATCCCCTCAGTTTTTCCATCAACCAAAATGAGGCAAAAAAGTAAATAAAAAAACCTGAAAGCTCACCATGTCCTCAAGCTGTGAAACAGACCGGACAGCCACCCAAGTATTGGAGTCGAAATCAGTAACATGGATTCGGAGCTTAGAAGAGTCCAGCGCGTGCACATACAACAAGAATGGAAGCAGACGGGTCGAACTCGGATCTACCCCCTCCGTCTTGGGTTGACCGAATATCGGTTCAAAATCCTCCAACCCCATTGAAGTCAACAAAATTTCTCTGCAAGTAAAAGTAAAATAGAGTACAAAATGGTTAACTCCACTGATATAAATGTGGAATATATGTGAAATTTGAAATTTGGGTTCAGCTTCTTAGCTGAAATTTAGGGTTTAAGGAGTTCTAGGGTTTTAGAGAAAAGCAAAAAAGGATGGCAATAAAAAATGAAAACAGAGAGCAGAAGATTTTAACAGCAAATAAAGCTTATGTGCTTTGAATCTATACAATATAATCTGGAGAAACTTATATATGTGTGTAGAAAGAGATACCCGGTAAAGTTTATCAAACGTGGAAGGAGAAGAAAATGAGTAAGTTATATACACAGTAGTGGCAATAATTTGAGCCAAGTAAAAGAATGGATTTCAGCTCAAAGTAACAGAAAATTAGCAATAACACATCAATGTTGTCCCATAGTACATGAGTTGTGCATAATAATTAGAGTAAAATATATCACACAACTCGAACATAACCATAATAACAGTCCCCACAGCTCTAATTTTTTGAGTTAACATTTATTATCCGGTTGAGCAACTAATATCCACAAATTTTTTAATATAATATCTAATACATCTTTTAAATTATAATTTTTAATTTATCTACTAAATCTAAATTTGTATATTATAATTTGAACTTAACTTGATCTAATTAATTAAATTATAAACTTGTGCAATAAATAATATAAATGTCAAAAAATAATAAAATTCATTTTATCGGGAAAATAAAGTCATACAATTTTTTTCTAATTAAATTTCTCAAAGATTAAAATTTACGTGATATATATTCAAATATTTTTTGTAATTACAAAGTAAATTTTAATACCCATAAAAGTACAAATTAATGCAATAAAATTATATTTATTTTTTTTAAATATTAAAATTTACATAAAACAAACTTATTATTACAGAACGAACCTTATTATTCAAATAAAAAAATATTTAAAATTATATTAATTAATTTTCTCATATATTAAACTAAATGTAGACACTCAAAATTTTATTTTCTTTAGACTAACCATGCAGGAGGGTAAAAGCGTATTTTTACACCCTAGAGATAACCCCGAGGGAAGACAATTTAACTCCTGAAGACAACCCTGAGGGAAGACAACATCACAACTTCAACTCTGGAGATAACCGCGGGAGGGAAAAGATGTCATTTTCACAAACATAACATAGACAACAATCATCCGGCTGAGGATAGGCTCACAAAGAACCACCGCAGCAATCCTGAGTGCAAACTACGCAAAACAACTCCACGGACTACCTTCAGATACTTATGCAATTATGGTCATGGACTAATCTTCTCGGATTCAGAAATGGTTAAGCCAGATGTCATTGTGTAACGCTCTGAAATAGATTTCCGGAATGGTATAACACATCTCCCAACTATTCCCGGATTGAAAGGAGAGAGTTTTCCAGCGCACAACAAGGCGAATAACTAGTTGTCATCTACCTATGGATGGTCTTTCCCCTTTTCTCTGGCTTCCCGAACTCAGAATGGGCCAAATAATATACCATTGCGAAGCTATCGGAAAGAGATTTTCGTAATGATATGGTACGTCTTCTAACTCCTCCCGGATTAAGAGTTATGGTCGTTCCAGTGCGCAGCATGAAAAAACCGACTTTGTGAGACGAAAATCTAGCAAGTGGGGCCCACTTTAGGGCTACCTCCAATACACATGTGGCTCCCCCTAATTCCTTTACAAAAAATAAGGATTTCATCTCATTTAGAGGGAGAGAGCATTGCTAGAGAGAGATATCCGAAAGTTAGAGAGAGAGCTCAGATCTTGCTTCTAAACACTGTAAATCTTAGTTTTATACACTTCTATACATATAAATCTTGTTATATCAGGTTTTTACCAATTGAAATCATGTTCTTTAAAACTTTCAGCTGTTTGTTTGCAGATCTCGTGTAAATACGTGAGATCTTCTCAGATGTGTGTTCATTTACTGCTTTAATAAATATAAGTGATATATATATATATATCAGGTTTTTATCGGTTAAAATCAAGTTCTTTAAAACTTTCAGCCGTTCGTTTGCAGATCTCGTGTAAATACTTGAGATCTTCGTTCATTTACTGCTTTAATAAATATAAGTGATATATATATACTACTTGGTTGTGCATAGATCTATATTTTTACCAGTCGTTTTGTGTAAATAGTTAATATTTATAGTGTTTTGACTAGATCTAGCCTAATCTAGCATTTAACCGGTCCAAAAGCTTCATAACTTGACCCATTGAGCTAGATATGCACAGATCTAGGTAGATCTAGTTTATTTTCAAGTTTTGTAAATATTGTTGCTCCTACGCTATCTTAGATGTAAGACCCCACCTTTTTATGAATAAAAATTTAATTTCTCTAATTATTATTTTAAATAATAAGGTGTTAATTTGATATAATACTTTAGTTATGGGTGATATGTGCAAATTTTACAAAGTAAGCAAGTTGTCATATAATATTCGTTTGGTTGGGAAATATTCTTTTTGTCAGGGAATATTCGTACGATGACGCAATCATTGGTGGGCCACATAACGGAATAACTATCGGATATAGAATGTGACGCCCCCAAAATAGGTATACATCACCCATCTTGGATCGCCAGAAAATACATTACTGACAACTCCATTTATATAACTGTCGTGCAAAATACGACCAAAGTTAAACTGTGAGTTTTAATACAAATATATGTAACTCTAATGGTGCCTCGACCACAACACCTTACAATGGTACCTTACATAAAGGTACAGTCAATAACTGTTTTAAAAATTAAAATCTTTGGAAAATGCTCAAGGAAACTTTCGTATATGGGAGACCATACGTCTAAGTTATAATAGATATCATATGTCCAGAGAATTATCCTTGGTTGACCCAATAGTCCCCAAAGAAAACGAGAAGATTGTTATCATGTTATTTCTAATGGTGAGTCTTCTCTTGCCATATAATTATCTCCATTGTCTCCAATTGAGAATTATATTTCAACCAAACTCCAAGATTATATAGGTAGTGCTCATAGATATAATCAGCAAGTGCATGTGCTCAACCCTGTCTTATGATAACACGAAGTCGTCTATCATTAGACATCTTGTATGATAGTGGAAAAACACCCTTCCAAAGTTGGGTTCACCTCACCCTATTCGGTTCACCAAAATCAACGGTTAAAATGACGTATAAAATACGACACACTTATCTAAAATTCTCAATAAAATTATTTCCATACTGCTTTAGGGAAACCTCAACAAATATAGACCATCGTTCTATTCCCTCATACTCTAAATTCGACCCAAACACTCTTATTACCTGAGAGGAATTGTGAAGTAAAAGGGTGAGCACAACTAGCCCAATAAATAATATCATGGCTAAAGATAATTAAATTATCAATAGCCTTCGTCAATAATAAATCAGAGATTTAGAACATATGGTAGATGATAAAACTTTTCAACCATAATTGCAGCGGAACGAGAAAACCATTAGAAGAGTCAAATAGACCATAACGTCTATTATCTTCTCCATGTTAAAAGTTCACCAATAATATTTTATCCTTGTAACATCAATCAACAATTCACGTCTACAATCATTTGAATAACTCATAATCATAATTGTGGTTCTAAATTCCTCTTCGCATCCAGGACGAAGATAATTTTCATCACCTGTCTTTACCTGAAACATCAAAGATCATTGTTATACCAAATCACAGTTCTTGTTCATAATCATACTAATAAATTCATCTTTGCACTCCGGGCCAAAGATATTCATCAACAGTTCATCTTTGCACTACATGCCAAAGATATTCAACAACAGGTCATCTTTGCACTACGACCAAAGATATTCAACAACAATTCATCTTTGCAATACAGGCCAAAGATATTCAACAACGGGTCATCTTTGCACTACGGGCCAAAGATATTAATATCTCAAAGAAATATATAATCATTTCAGAATTTATATAAACAATAATTATAACCATGTTGATCAATTCACCTTTACACTTAAGCTAAAGATATTCAATTATAAATTTAATGGTCATGATCATACCAGTCAATAATTTATCTTTGCACTACTGGCCAAAGAGAACCCATAGTCACGATAATACCAATAATCTACCGATCTTTACACTTAAGTCAAAGAGAAATTTTATCACCAGGATTATAAAAATGTTATATATGATAATGAAAACAATATGATCAAAACATGGATTTAATTTCAAGAGTAAGATTCATAAATCAACGATAATTTGGTCAAAAAAGAAAACAATTTTGTCATGAATAGTACCCCCATGAATAGTAACTCGTGAATAGTAACTCATGAATAGTAACTTGTATTCATAAATAGTACCGTATACGTGAATAGTACCCATGAATAGTACTCCGTGAATAGTACTCATAAAAGGAAAATACAAAAAAAAACGATATTCCATGACGAGTACAAAAGAAAGGATATCTCATACAAATATAATAGAATACACGAAACTGTTAGGTTTGTAATATTCATGAACGCAATCAAATTGCATAAATAAGCGGAAGCGAGTAAAAATCAGAGTTTAAAAATATATTACAAACCATATACCCAGATCACCCTTTATGTACAATTATTAATTAAACGAAGAATAAGAAATTATGAAATCATACCCTTGTAGAAACGAGCTTCCTCGTGCACGAGTTCACCTCCTACTTCTCGCGATCTCCTTGAATCCACCGGTTTGGTTGGTTCGCTTCCTTTGATCAACGTTAGCCACCCATGTGTTTGGCCTCTAGAGGTGATCCACCAAGGAATAATAATGATTCAAGAAGAAGGGATATTGGCTCAAACCCTAGTTTTTCCTATCTCTATAGAAAAAGGGCGTACTCTCCAACAAATTGGAATTATTACGTAGTTGTCAAAGTCAACAACCCCCACACCCATAATAAGACTCCTCTTATTATTAGATGTGGGCAACCCACCTTAACAATTAAGGAATTGGGTTTTATTTAATTAATTAAATTCTTTTAATTAATTAAGCTCCCTAATCTTATTAGGGATAATTAATTAAACTCCTTTAACTAATTTTCCTTCCTAATCCAATTAGGAATAAATGAGAGTACTTATATTAAATTAATTCCTAAACTCTTTTAGAAATTAAAATAATAATAATTGTAATAATATTAATAAGACTCCTCTTATTAATCTATATTTAATATTTCTAAAATATTAAATAATAAATATTAAGCTATTTAATTTATTCTATCACCATAGATTAAATTAAATATACTAAACATATTATTACGATTATGCCATTAACTTCTTAAATAATTATTCTTCCTTTTATGGTGTGACCCTTTAGGTTCTCCATATTAAACCTAGGTTGTGAATAAATCAATTAGAACAATTCTAATCTTAATTTAAATAAATAAATTAAACAATTAATTTATTTAAATAAATAATATTTATTCTACAATAGGATAAGCCTCCCCTAGAGATCAACGACTTTCCGGATAATATAGATTTCAACATTAATCATTAAAGAACCTTTGAGTAAATAGTTACCGTGACAATTCAATCCTTCCACCATACAATGTCCCAATTAAATATAAGACATGGAATTTCTATCAAGTCTTATTTTATTTAATTATATGTATTTCGATCCTTAAATGCACAACTCCAAATAATGCAAATTAGAAACTCCTTTCTAATTTCATTCTCGCTTTAACCAAGGACTCTTTGGGTTGTCATTTATCGAATCACATAGACATTTCTCTTCTTTTATTAAGTGGTAGATTCTTTATTGATCATACATTATCTCCATGTACAACTTATTATACCCAAGCATACCCTTTGATATACCCTAAGGGTCTTAAGGAATAAATCAAAGTATAACTCATCATACACAAGATACTATGATGATCTCAAGTCCAAGGATTACTTGTACTACTATCACTACTGAGAATTTCTATTGACAGCAAATAAAACTCCATTAGGTATTCCTTAGCGAGCCACGTTCAAAGGAACTTATTCTCTAATAAGCACCTACATACTTGCTTTAGTGTCTCCACACAAATGATCATGAGATCAATCATCCTCATCCAATGAAAGCAACCAACGTATGTACCAATCTATCCGGAATTACTAATCCCCAATTTAGTAATCCAACGATTGGGAACTATTTTAGTTTTAAGCTTTCTAAGAATTTAGATCTCATTAGAATGATCATCATCATTATTCTAAAAGCATTGCTTAAAACTATGGGTTTATCACATATTATAAAACCGCATCATGTAGATAATTAAAAGCCTTTAATAAATTAATACTTTTTATTAATAAATGAATAAGATTGTTACAAAGTATATGCTTTATCATCAAACATGATTGGCTTGTGTGCATACTACTTTCAGAAACTGCAAATGAATTTTCACCCGCCATGCGGTAATCCACGTAGACAGATCATTTCCACAATTTAATAAAGAATGAATACGAAGGGTCATTCACCATGCATCTGTAGTTCACGTGAGATGTGTTATTCTAACGAATAATAAGGAATAATGAAGAATTTCACCGTAAATGCGGTGAGTCCGCGTGAGCAAGGTTATTCCAACAGAATAATTTAGAATGGAATAACAGAAGAATTTCACCATGCATGCCGTAGTCTGCGTAGACAGGTTATTCCAACAGAATAATAAAGAATGGAATAACAACCCTTACGAGTATTGAAAAAAAATAACTCTCTTCATGAATATGAAAGAAATAATACTCCTTACGAATATTGAACGAAAATAATATTCATATGAATACGAAAAATAATATCTCTTCAGAATATGAAATAAATAATACCCCTTACGAATACAACAAATAATATCCTTTACAATATAATAAATAATATTTCTTACCTTAGAAGAAGACTGGATACTGGAATAGTGAGGTAGCAGACTTCTCTTCTACTTTCTCTCTAAAGCTTCTCTCTCTATAGCTTCTCTTTCTATAATTGCTCTTGTGAGTCTTAGTGAATTGATGAGAATGAAAGAAGAATGAACTTCTATTTATAGGAAAATATAGTTTCGATAATTGCACGTTTTGGGGCTCAAAATATTACAGTATAATACCTTCATCTTTTTCTTCATTTTTAATTTAGTCATGCAAGTATTATCAAACTTGCACCACCTCCCCTAATAGTATATCATGTGAATCAATAGTACAATCATGTGACTCAATAATTTTATACATGTGAAAAAAATAATTACAGTATAGTACCTTCATCTATACCTCCATTTATAATTTAGTCATGCAAGTATTATCAATCTTGCACCACCTCCCTAAATAGTACATGCATTTGAATCAATAGTACACACATGTGAACAAATAGTTATAAGCATGTAAATTAATAGCAATTAATTGCTAATTTATCCGATTAATTACCCGATTGGTCAATATAACCTCCAGACATCAATTATTATAGAAATAGATGTCGATTTCCACTAACACTAATAATCCCAACACAATGGAAATATCAATTTTATCTTTAATCAACACGAATTTATTCATCATTAATATTATAACTCACAATATTTAACAACCAGATCATTCCCGGGAAAGAGGGGGCTTTCCGATAAGGATTTCTCCTTATTGGCGCACAATTAGATAACCTAACCCCTTTCCTCGACAGAACTTTCTAGACATCGTCAATAATGCAAATAATAATATGAACAACTTATCATCTCAATTATTGATTTAATAATATAAATATTATGCAGATGATACTGTGTCAATAATTGAATCAATAATATGATAGATATGATGCAACAATTACTGTAGCAATAATTGAGTAAAACTGAGTGACTTCTCACATAAGCATCAATAATCAATACCGTGTGCTACTATGCAATCACGCGTATTACTGTATTTTTATCACTGATTATTTTAAGACAACTTGCTTACTTTGAAATTTTTTCACATATCACCCTTAACTTTAACCTTTTATCAATTTAACCATTTACTAAATAGAATTATAATTATAGGAAAATTGAATACTTTTATTTCATAAAATTTGGGATCTCACATAGAAAGCGACAGAAATAACCTTTTTATAAAAAATAACGGCAAGACTTTTACCGTTAACTATTGAAATACCTGGTGATAAAAGTACTATAATACGCGTGGTTGCATAGTAGCACACGGTATTGCAAAGTATCTCTGATTATTGATTCTTACGTAAGAAGTCACTTAGTTTCATTCAATAATTGCCACAGTAATTGTTGCACATTGTCTCATATTATTGATTCAATTATTGTCACAGTATTATCTGCATAATATTTTATATTATTAAATCAATAATTGACATGGCATAATTATTCATATTATTAATTAGTTATCATTATTGGCAATGTCCAAAAAATTCTGTCGAGGAAAGGGTTAGGTTATATAATTGCGCGCCAATAAGGATAAATCTTTATCGGAAAGCCCCCTCTTTCATGGGAGTAATCTGGTTGTTAATATTGTGAGCTTATAATATTAATTGTGAATAATTATTATGTGCTGGATATTGGTTCAATTTTGATATAAATGAAGGAATTTAGCATGAAATATTTGTTGAAAGTTTGACATATTTTTCTATGGAATCACAACTATCTTTTTTGATAAAATATTCATTCAAATATATTATTATAATATATTATAATTGTTTAAATAATAATATTATAATATATATATATATATATATATATATATATATATGATGATAAAAGGAATGAAGTGGGCAGAATTATTTGAATGCTTTTTTTTTTTCTAAGAATGGTTGGCGGAGAATTTTGCCTGCAAAGCTTGTTTTCAAACGGCGGACCCACACCTATTAGGAAAAATGAGAGTTAGGAAGGAAAGGTTTAGTAGAATTAGGCACGATGGTTTATTTTTTCTCCCTTTGTTACACTATAAAAGGGAGGTTACCCCTCCTTCCTAAACACACCCTTACAATATCATAAATTCTTATTCTATAGTATTGTGAGTATTTCTCTTGAGTATAAGGATACTTTGAGTGTAGCTTTTTGTGCAAGATTTTCTCAGAATAATATCTGATATTTCAGTCAAATCTAGTTTTTACTAAGGTAAATGATATTTTTTTTTCAATACTCGTAAGAAATATCATTTTCTTTCATACTCCATGTTATGTAAGGGATATTATTTCATTTCATATTTCTAAATTTAAACTTACTATGGTAAGTATTGCTTCTATAATTTCTAAAATGATTAAAAATTCCTTAAGTTTTGTGTTTCATCTAATATCATTTCGTAGGAATATTCATCAAACTGGAACAGAACAATATGACTGTATCACAATATGAGGCTAAGTTTGCGGAGTTATCCCAGTTTGTATCCCATTTGGTAGATAATGAGGAGTGAATGATGCGAATATTTCTGAAAGGTTAACCCAAATTTTGTCAACATCAAACTCTGTATGTATTCAGATGTTGTGAATAAAGCTCAATTATTGGAGCGGGATTATGAAATGACTTCAACCAAAAAGCGACAAAGAAACAACATGATAATAAATCGTACCCGATGGCAGCGATCGTCGAAGCAGTGATAACCAATGTACCAGAAATGGTAACCACTTTGGTGGTAATCCTGGCCAAGATAATAGAAGAAATGAGTCAAGTGGAAATTTCAAAAAGAGAAGATTTAACAATGACGGAAAGACATCTAAGACCAAGATGCAGCTGACAAACAATTTCTAGGGAGGAGAACATTTGCCGGTTAGATCTTCTGAATCAGAGAGAGAGAGGACACATAAGTCCAAACTGTTCACATCCTTCCAAGGTGTGTTTCACTTGTAGAAATGACGTTCACATAGCCCGACTTTGTCCTGTAGCTAAGTTAAGTTCAGTTGGGATGGTGGCACCAAAGGCGCGGCTATGGACAAAACAAAGTCGGTGGTTCAAGCGAGAGCGTTTGTCGTGACGTCCCAAAAGGCGAGGAACCTAAATGAAGTTATCACGTGTAAGCTAATCATAAACTCTTGCAAAGTCTATACCTTATTAGATATTAGTTCTACCCATTCTCTTATTTCACCTGCTTGTGCTCAACGATTGAACTTGACCCCTGAGAAATTAGACTTTGACTTATCTATTAAAACTCCGTTAAGAGAAACCTTCATTACATCCATTGTTTATAAATCTTATTTGATTCAAATCGGCACCCTCACATTACCTATTGATCTTATCTCTTTGAAAATACTTATATTTGATGTGATTTTAGGGTTTGATTGGTTAATTATTCATCATGCTAAAATTGATTGTTTTTGTAAGGTTAGTTTTTATATTCCTAACCAACCTGTTATGCGAATTCAAGCAACCAAACCACTAAAGTCAATCACTATCATATAAAGCCATAAAGCCATTCGTTTATTAAAAAACGGATGTCAAGCTTTCTTAGCCCATGTCATGGATTTAAACAAAAATACATCAGATTTGAATGGTATCTCTGTTGTTAATGAATTTCCTAACGTATTTCCTGAAGAACTTCCTGGCCTACCCCTAAAGCGTGAAATCAAAATTTGTATTGACCTTGAACCCGATACAAAATCCATTTCCAAAACCCCATATCGAATGGCTCCTAAATCCGGGTACTTAAATCCCAAAGATTTGGTGTTCACTATCCAATTAAATCACAACTAACTACCCATACATAAAGGATATAAATAAAACTCACAACCTAAATAGAAATCCTACCATTAAAGGGTTACATAATCTCAAAATAAATAATCTCAGGTTATCTAACCTTTAATTACATCATTGTGGAATAAAACATAATGATAAATAAAGTCTGACTACATAAGCTTCTTAGCATAATTAAAGTAAACTTCATGATCTACTTATGCACTTTACCTTTTCCTTTGATCGTCGACTTTTGAGTAAAATCTAATTACACACATCACGCAAGTATACGATCAACAAGTAATAAAGTGATAAGTCGAGTATCGTTCCCATAGAGAAAAATAATGAATTTTATTCTAACAATTACCAATATTTTATTATCTCAATTTTATTAAACTAATGATTAAGTGATGATATTTATGAAAAACTACTAAGTAAAGAAAAATCAACTAACTACCACAAACTTTAATCAGATATTGGAGAATTAAGTCTACAATTTCACTTGATGCATCATTTAGACTGACACACTTCTTTTTAATTTACATTAACTATTCTAATTTGTTAATCAAGAGCATGAAAGTAGATATAACCATCTCTCAATGCATTATACCCATATAAACTTAAATCCACAGATGATAGAATTAAGAAGAACACCCTAATTAACTAATTCACTATATCTCTATATGAATTACAATTAAAGAAGGTTTAATCACAAGTTCTCATAGGATTACACGCGATGTATAGGTATATCTCTATCCTATACATAAGTTATGAATCCTAACAATACGCAGAATTCACAATCACACGCTACTATGATTAGGTCTTAACATATACTTCATCTCTCGAGTTCATATAGGTTCACAAGGAATTGGTGATCAAGCAATTCATAAATTAAGCATAAACCATAATAAATGAATTTGAATAGAATCAATGAATTAAAATACAAGCATGACAACCTTCGCTACGCAAAAAAATCTATTGTAAGCTTAAAAAGTAAATTAGTTCATAACGAATAAATTAAAAACTGAATTCCACAAAGAAACTAGCATCCTAAATACAAAGACAAATAAGAAGAACAAAAAAGTAAATAGAATCGCTGCTCTTCTTCAATCCCTTCGAAATTTTCGTGCTCCAACTCCTCGCTTCAATCCTCCAAAATCTAGATCCAAAATTAAGGTTTGCTAATGGTGATGATTGATGATGAATCCTCCTTCTCTGTCCCTAAATACGCCTTTTATCCTCTCCTAATCACGTCTTGAATCCACCAGCTACACATCTCCGGAGTTAGAATTGCATCAGAACACTTCAAAAATCTGCCGCATACCCCCGCCCAGGTGGGCATTTTGAACTGAGAAGACTTTGCCTCGGCGGGTATGTAAAATCTTTGACACGTATACCCCCGCCCCGGCAGGTGTTCATATCCTGAAAATTCCAACTTTTGCACTGTTCCTTCTGCTTTGCCATCCACTTCCTGCTTTAGCCATCTCAACCTGACCCTGCAATACAAACACAACATAACACATAAAATAATAATAAAACACACAGAATAACAAATGTTTAGGTTGAAAAATATCCAATTCGTAGGTATGAAACCCACTTATCAAATACCCCCAAACGTAGATAATGCTTGTCTTCAAGCACAACACAATGCAATGCAAACTACCTATATGCTTACAAATCCAGTTGTCAGATAATATTAAATTTAATGAGATTACCTCAAAGAAATCACAATAGACATGAATAATAAATCACACCAAGACACATCAAGAATCTTATATCTGTGACAACCCAAATTTTTATAAGTTATTAAAATAAGAATTTAATAATTAAAATTCTTATTATGAGATGTTTTGAGTTTGAGTATGTATATATATGTGCTATATATTTTGAAATATGTGATCTGATGTGAAGAGAAATATATATTCATATATTGGGAAAGTGAGGTTTAATAGTTAATTTAACTATTGAAGAAATTAAATGAATTTGTTATGAAAAGAAAATTAAGCTGAATAAGATTAGTAAATTTAATTAAGTTGAAATTATATTATGGAAGAATATAATTTGATTATTATCTTTGTTGGCGATAGAATTATTATGAATTAAATTTAATAAATAATGAGAGTAATTCACTTAATTTAAATAGTAAATTAACGTAAATATATTTGTTTTAATAAAATAAGAAGATGGCGTGAATGTAATGCGATTATGAGTTTCATAAATAGTTAAAATATTTATTGAGTAAAATAAATTTTTAGTTGGAATATTTATGGAATAAAATAAGTATTTGATTGAAATTATTATGGAATAATTTGTTTAAGTATAATAATATTGATTAAATTTATGTTAAATGATTTTTGTAATCGGTTAAGTATTTTATTACGCTAATGTAATGAAAATATTCTAATTTAATTAAATAATTAAATTAGAGTTAATAATTTATTAAATAAAATTATAATTATGGTTGGCTAAATAGAAACTATAATTATAATAATAGAAATTATAATTATAATAATAAGGTTTAATTTAATTTAAATATTAGAATTTGTTAATGGTTGTGACATGAATGAATCATATGTTAAAGGGAATTATAAAAATAAATTAAAAGAAACTAGATTAAAGCTAGCCAAACAAGGTCTTGAGACCTTTGGAATTTTGTATCAGTTAAAACTTTTTGGGTTTGTATAACTGATAGTTGAGTAAAAACATGTAAGGTGTGTTTTATCAGTATAGTTATTCTATTTGCAAAACACGGAGAAGAAGAGAAAACAAAGAATAAACGAGAAATTGAGAGAGAAAGAGAAGAAATCCTCTGTGAAATTGAGAAGAATGTGCTTTGTGAGAATCAAAGGAAGAAACAAGAACATTGTTTAAGCTTTATGGCTAATCAAAGGTAATAACCTAACCCTAAAACTCTTGTTTTTAGTTTCTTGAGTTTTTGTATGTAAATGGATTTTGATGGAGATTTTATACCTACTTATCTGGTATCTGTTACTTGAATTAGTTGCTTAAACTAATGTTTCTTAGTTACTTTTCATGCATTTTGTGTTCATTTTGTAGATTGTATGCTTGGGAGTTGTGTGAGCAACTATTGGTATGAAAATGCAAGGAAAAGTAATCCGGGTATCGTTTGGGCTTTCATGTTTATTTCATGTTCTTGGCTTGGAACTTGAATTATATTGTAGAGCTTCTTTTTAGCTTTCCGGAACATCTTGAATCAATCCCCGAACTTCACTATTTTGGGTGACCAATTTACATAGCAGCCATTTCAGAGCCAATTTCAACATTGCTCTATTCCTTATTTCGAAAACCTCAAAGAATAAAAGTTGTAAATCTACGTCTCCTATTTCCGGAACATCTTAAATTATCAAAATCGGATTTCAGAAGAAGAAGTTATGGCCATTTTCCCAAAGGACGCCAGGGTAGAAATTTCCAGAAGGACCCACGTAAATGCCTAGTTAGTATATAAACCCCGTAGGGTGAAATACGTCGTCTGAAAAAGTCATTTTTTGTTCGAATTTGAGTTCGAGAAGATTTGGTTCGATCTGATTGACTCGAGGACTTAAAGACATATAAAGAGGCATATAAAAGGAGGAGAATGTAACATTCCAGAATTTTTAAATGTAATATTAAATATTTATTGATTTATATAAATATTTAATGGATGTGACTATCGTTGAATAAATATTTGTTCAATTGATTTAATTTTGTTTTGTTCAATTGATTTAATTTTGTTTAGTTAATTATTTATTTAATAAATAATTGATGAATTAAGAAATTATTATTATATTGATATTTCAATTAAATGATTAATTATTTGTATTGTGTTATGTGATTAAAGGATTTATTTAATTAATTGTGATTTGCATTAATTAAAATAAATATGAAAGCTTGATTAAATATAGTGTGACAAATAACGATATTATAAGGACTTATTAAAATAAATTAAAGTAATTTAATTTAATTTTTACCAAACAAGGCTTAATATATTAATTCTTTAATATTTAAAGGGTTTTTGCCAAACAAGCCTTATGGCTTTTGAGATTTCTAGTTTATTTAAATAAAATAAAATAAGTAATATAATTAAAATAATAAATATAATATTATTATAACTTATACGTTATTTTTATATAACTGATATCCTAATAAGTATACGTATTAGTATTATATCAATTTTATTTTTACGCATTCTAGTTAGTTGTCTAGTCTAAACCTAAGAGAAGAAAGTTAAGAAGTTCAGAGAAGAACTTGAGAGAGAATTTGGGAGAAGCTTAGGATTTCCACAATGATTTCTGTGTTTAACAACGATTGTGTATAAGCAATTTGAAGGTATGTTAACTCTATATTATATATACATATATATGTTCTACGACAACTAATTGTAAATTCTGTGAATTGCAAATTTATTGAATTGTTACTTTACAATGGATTACTTGTGGTTAGATATATTTATGATGATAGAGATTATGTTTAAACAAGAAATCGCATGCTAAATTCGTTTGATAGTGGAAGAAAAAGTTTTGACAGTGTATGTTTATATATATTTTCATGTGTTCATGAAAAGTACCATTTTAGATGGTCAATTCTTATATTAAACTGTAAATTGAGGCTTGTATTTGTTAGTTCAATGAGATATAAGTATAATATAATTGGAATGAGGTAAATTGGACAAGAATTGAAATCACAGTGTTCAATTCTATGAAGGAACTCAAAAATGGAGTTTTTGTTTGAAAACTTGAATTTGGAGAAATTAAAATAGTTGTAGTTAGTGTTAAATTGTGCTAATTGGTTGTAAGTGTTAGCAATCATGTTTATGATATTGTTATATTTATTTTACGTGTTAATTTCACTGTTTGGTGGGTGAAATTTGTGTTTCTTTGGTCTAAAGTTAAACTCATCGTTCATAGTGACTCTGCGCGTCTGTCATGTGCCGTGGCGCAATTTTCTTGATACTAAGGCAAAAAATGGCTCAATGTTTGTAGGTCCCGGCTTGTGTATGGTGCAACAAGGCGCTGCTGCTTACCTACAATCTGAAGACGATAAAGGTCTGCTTTGTTCTTTGCAGACTTTGTAACACCACTATAGCTTGATTTAAAGTTGTGTTAAGGAGTTAAACAAGTTTGAGAGGTTAAATCGATGAACGTGTCGTGTCATTTATGATTTCAACTTTGTAAATGGGATTGTAAGTGATGAGCGTGTTATGTTATAAGTTAGTTATACAATGAGCGTTAGTTAAGCGTTGTGAGGTTAACGCTTGAAAATTACAAGCGTTTTTGGTAATAAAAGACTTGTGTAAATTAACAAGCCTAACTAGAAATGCGTGTTATGATGGAACGTGAATGTTAGTATATCTAATAGATTATGGTTCTAAACCTATGTGTAGGTGAACGTGAGTTTGATATTATAGCTTACGCTCGAGGCAAGTCTTCTAACTCCATACTTTCATTGAGTTAGTTTGTTATGATTGATGCAAGTTTTCTAACTCTACACTTTCGTTGAGCTAGTTCGTTTATCACATTGTGCAAGTTTTAACTCTACATTTTCGTTGAGTTAGTTCATTTATTATTACTTCATCCTTTTGATTGAGCAAGCTTTTTATATTAAATGTTATTGAATAAGTAAATTGTTTCCAAAATTCATTTGAGCAAACTCTAACTCTAGTATTATTGGAAATTCTCAATTGATTGATTCATTCTAACTTGTTTACAGTTAAGCGAGTTTCTTAAAGTTCAGAAATTTCATTTCTAATGTTATAAAACTTGAACCTTAGCTTATTTTACTGTTCAAGCAAAGGTTAACCATTTTATTCATTCTATTGAATACTTATGCTCTATAGTTATTTCAAGCATGAGTTAGATATGTAGAATTAGTTCATTTATGATTCTCAAATGTTCTAAGTTATGTTGTTATTAAACAACTGTTGTATTATCAAGCATTGTGGATTCAACTAGTTTTCTAGTTGATGATCATTAAACTTCAATTACCCTTGAAAGCTTATCCAAACCAAACTTTTTTTGGTGTGGACTTGTACTCTACATACTGAGATGAACAACCCTATGTTTAGGGGTTTACGCTTAACATTGAAATGGTTGTGCACAATACATTATACGAAGGATTGATCCCCCTAAGTACGTGGAGTCCTTATAGTCATATGACTGTTAAAGTTAAAGTTGAAAGATTACTTATAACTGTGGACATGGTTCATGGTAATTTGAGCCTCAGTAGTTTATTCAAGAATGTTAATAGAACAAATTATTCAGTTCTATTGAGCCTATGAGTTGGCAAATGTTAAAATGTTAATAGAACATATCATTCAGTTCTATTGAGCCCATGAGTTGGCAAATGTTGAAATGCTAATAAAACATATCATTCAGTTCTATTGAGCCTATTATTTGGCAAATGTTGTAATGTTAATAGAACATATTATTCAGTTCTATTGAGCCTATTATTTGGCAAATGTTGTAAAGATATTTATTCTTATCTCAAGTGAGCTTTGTTTGCTCACTCTTGCATATTTATACATTTATTGCATCTATGAATGAGAAGGTAGATAAACCTACAACTAGCAAAGGAAAGGGAAAAATGTACAAGTGATGAAGACTTGTAATTTTGTTTTATCATTGATGATAGACTTTTAATAATGATGTGATGTAATAATTTTATTTCCGCATTTGAATGATTGTATTAAAGGTTAGAGAACACAGGAGATAATGTATTTATTTAATTAATCCCATATAGGGAAGATTTTTATTATTTAATTTATTATAATTGGGTAGCTAGATATGAATGTTTTGATTACGTGAACACCAAATCTTGAGGTAATGAAGTACCGAGATTGGGGGCTCTCAAAATTAGTATCAAAGCTTTGGGTTATGAACCTTAGGTGGGGAAAAGCCTTAGGAAGTAACCTTTGAAAAGATAGTGGTGATTAACTCTTATCGAGTTTTAAGAAAGAAATAATAAAACACTTATGTGGTTATGTGTTTATACTTATGTGCTCGTGAGTGTCGAGTAATAATGATTAATGATTAAAACTTAAATTTTTTTTGTCAGGATGACTAATGTCGGAGAATCCAGTCAGGCTAGGGAGGATAGACCTCAGATGCCTATAAAGAAGGAGCCTCGAGACATTCATGTTAGTTGGGAACAACTATTGCCACGGCAGTCAGCCCCGTTGGTCATAGTGGTTGAAGATGAGGATGATGATGTGGAGACGGATGAGGAGGATCCCGTTGAGTAGTCACAGGAGGATGAGGATGATGAGGGCGAGGAGGAGGAGACTCCACTAACCTCGATAACTTCTTGAATATGCGATGAAGTCTACGACCATAATGTGGAACTTGAGGATACAATCGAGGAATTGCAAGAGATAGTAGTGAACAACATATCTGATGATGACACGAAAAAGGCGATGAGATCCAAGATCGTGAGGAACGGTGACTAATGTCGAGGAAAAGCTAGAAACGGTGAAGGAGAGAAAGAACAATTGATCGAGGAGGTCATTTGAATTGAAGAATAAGCTAAGGGAAGAAGCTACTGAAGAGGACAAGAGAGAATGCGCATATGAGGTAATGTTTGAATGAGCGGAATAGCGATAAAAGACGTACAAAGAAAGAGAATGAAGATGGAAGAGATGAATAGAGTATTCAACACCATGGTTAATCGAGCTCGAGGATCGGGTCATGGGATATCCTATTCGATTTGAGGCTTTTGCCGTATCGTCACGTATTAGATCGCCAAACAATGTTACGAGTCGTGGAGGAAAAAGCGTAGTAAAGGCTAAGCGATATCTTAGTAGAACATCGTAGTTGTTGTACGATGAATAGAAGGTTAAATAAATTGTAAATCCCAAGTGTTATGAAACCTATGGGATATGATGATGATGTTGTCCTAAAACTTTTGTAGTTAAGGACGTAATGTAAATAAGCGATAATCTTTATTATTTTATGTTTTCAAAGAGGTTATGAATAAATAAAAGTTCTTATTTTATTCAAAGTGTTATGTGATTTGTGGTTATTTCTTTTGTGGAAGCAAGTTAAGTAGAAATTACTTAAAAGAGTTGAGTAATAATCTAATGGGTGTATTTTTAAATGAAAAAATGCCTCCCGGGGCGTCAACCACCACAACGAGAGAACCAGCGAAGGAACCAACAATAACGACAATGTGGATGCTAACCCGATTCAATAATTAGTGGCGTTCTTGGCGGGAGCGTTGCGAGAATCAACCACGTAACCAAGGAACAACGTTTAAGGAGTTCAAGGCGGTTGGACCACACGAATTTCGAGGGTCGATGAATCCGATCGAGGCACTGACTTGGATTATGGAGATTGAAAAGGTGTTCGATGTTTCTAGGGTAGGAGATGATCGAAGGAAGGCGCTTTCATGACATTCATGTTGAAAGTAGAAGCTAGTTATTGGTGGCGAGGCCAATAAAACTCGAGAAGGACGAGGGATGATGACACAGGATAGGTTTAAGGAGATATTCTTCGAGACCTATTTTCCCGAGAGTTCGAAGGGTCAGCTGGAAGTACAATTTATGGAACTGAGGCATGAAATGATGATGGTATCTGAGTATGCCGCTAAATTCAACGAGTTGCCGAGGTTTGCGTCTTATCAAGTCAGCATGGACGAACGCAAGGCGAAGAGGTTTGAACAGGGACTGAAGCCCTGGTTGTACAGTAGGGTTTCCCTATTTCAATTGAAGACTTTCGCCATAGTAATGGAGAAAGAAATACTCGCTGAAGGTGGAGGCGATGCAGTGACAAAGTTCAATCAGGAACAGAAGAAGAAGAAGAACTAGGTGGAAATAAAGAATGGAGGTGGTAGTGGTGGAAACAACAACAACAACAACAACAACAACAACAACAATAACAATAATAACAACAACTTGAAGAGCAAGTGGAATGGAAACATGGGTGCTGAAAACCAGTAGGGTAACCCACAGATCAAGAAGTTTGAAGCATGAGCTATATGCGGTAAGTTTCACAAGGGTGCGTGCTTGATGGGGAAACGAGTATGCTTCAATTGTGGCCAGGAGGGTCACATCGCCCCAAATTGCACAGTGTGCTTCACGTGCGGATCCAATGATCGATGTGAAAAATGTTAGGTTTGTAATATTCATGTATGCTTGATCAAATTGCATAAAAAGTGCGAAAGCGTGTAAAAATCGAGTTTAAAATTTTACAAACCATATACGGATCACCCTTTATGCACAATTATTAATTAAGCGAAAAGATATGAAGAACAAAATCATACCCTTAAAGATCAGCTTCCTCGGTCAAAGTTCACCTCGATCCTTTTAGCGTTCAACTTGAATCCACGGGTTTGGTTCCTTCCTTTGATCAACGTTAGCCACCCAGTGTTTGGCCTCTGGGGTGATCCACGAGGAAGAAAAAAGATTCAAGAAGATGGGTGGTTGGCTAAACCCTAGTTTTCTATCTCTATAGAAAAGAGCGTACTCTCCAACCATTGGAATTATTATGTATTCTTGATATCGATATAAAGACTCCTCTTATAAAGATATCAAGTAACCTATTAAAATAAAATATAAGGTATTATTTAATTAAACTCTTTTAATTAAATGGGCTCCCTAATCTTATTAGGGATAATTAATTAAACTCCTTTAACTAATTTTCCTCTCTAATCTATTAGGAATAAATGAGAGTACTTATATTAAATTAATTTCTAAACTCTTTTAGAAATTAAAATAATAATAATAATTGTAATAATATTAATAAGACTCCTCTTTATTAATTTATATTTAATATTTCTAAAATATTAAATAATAAATATTAAGCTATTTAATTTATTCTATCACCATAGATTAAATTAAATATACTTAACATATTATTACGATTATGCCATTAACTTCTTAAATAATTATTCTTCCTTTTATGGTGTGACCCTTTAGGTTCTCCATATTAAACCGGTTGTGAATAAATCAATTAGAACAATTCTAATCTTATTTAAATAAATAAATTAAATAATTAATTTATTTAAATAAATAATATTTATTCTACTGATAGGGATAAGCCTCCCTAGCGATCAACGACTTTCCGGATAATATAGATTTCAACATTAATCATAAAAGAACCTTTGAGTAAATAGTTCTTATACAATTCAATCCTTCCACCATACTGATGTCCCAATTAAATATAAGGCATGGAATTCTTTATCGAGTCTTATTTTATTTAATTATATATATTTCGATCCTTAAATGCACACTCAAATAATGCAAATTAGAAACTCCTTTCTAATTTCATTACGCTTATAACCAAGGACTCTTTGGGTTGTCATTTATCGAATCACATAGGACATTTCTCTTCTTTTAATAAAGTGGTAGATTCTTTATTGATCATACATTATCTCCATATACAACTTATTATACCCAAGCATACCCTTTGATATACCTAAGGGTCTTAAGGAATAAGTCAAAGTATAACTCATCATACACAAGATACTATGATGATCTCAAGTCCAAGGATCACTTGTACTACTATCACTCTGAGAATTCCTATTGACGAATAAGTAAAACTCCATTAGGTATTCCTTAGCGAGCCACGTTCGATGAACTTATTCTCTAATAAGCACCTACATACTTGCTTTAGTGTCTCCACACAAATGATCATGAGATCAATCATCCTCATCGATGAGCAAACAAGCGTATGTACCCGATCTATCCGGATTCACTAATCCCCAATTTAGTAATCCAATGATTGGGAACTATTTTTTAGTTTAAACTTTCTAAAATTTAGATCTCATTAGAATGATCATCATCATTATTCTAAAAGCATTGCTTAAAACTATGGGTTTATCACATATTATAAAATAGCACATCATGTAGATAATTAAAAGCCTTTAATAAATTAATACTTTTTTATTAATAAATGAATAAGATTGTTTACAAAGTATATGCTTTATCATCAAACATGATTGGCTTGTGTGCATACTACTTTCAATCTCCCACTTGCACTAAAAGTCGATCGTCATGGTATCTCATACTCTTCTTCTCTAAGTGACGATTATCCTGCTTTGTTGGATAAGCTTTAGTTAATGGATATGTAATGTTGTTCATGAGAGTCCACTATCTCTATAGTGATTTCCCATCTTTCAATGATTCTAATAATCAAATGAAAGTGCCACAACACATGTTTAGATCCAAGATGAGACTTAGGAACTATTCTAGTTACGTAATGAACTTTTAATCCAAACAATCAACTTGCGACTTCATTTATAGCTATATACTTTGTCTTTATCACTAAACCAAAGCAACTCTTTCTTTGTTTGGAACCTTTCGATTCAACTTGCACCTTTGTTCAAGATAACGCTTTACCTTAAAGTGGATTTTTACGTCGTCTTGATGCATCTCGAAAAACTTGAGTCTGTTAAGCCCTCTAGTTTTAATTTAGACCCACCATGAATATGATCACATCCTTAGTGTGGGGTTAAGCACTTTAAGATGTTTTCAACGACTCATAGTGAACTTCTCCATAATATGGTGATCGACATCGGGTCTCGTATATTTCATTGCATACATGATTGTCACTCATGCGACCTCTCTTTTCGAGAGTCTGTGGGGACTATTAAGAGATACACTCCATAACTCATCGACATGAGACATCTCTTGGAGTTTGCCATGCTAAACGACTTTAGCATCAAATGAATATCGTTCCTTGGGTTAAGTCGAGCATCCTCTTAAATCTATCTATATAGATTTATATCCCCAATTAAGATACTCTTCCAAATCATTCATGGAGGAATGTTTGAACAACTTTATCTTTCTTGATTGTAGCATTGGTATGTCATTCCTTATCCGTAGTATATCAACATATAATACTAGGAATGTCACGGCGCTCCCATTGACCCTTTTACACACACTAGGTTCATTCTTATTTTTGATAAAATCAAACTCTTTTGATTGCCTCATCAAAGCGATGTTCCATATTTGAGAAACTTGCTTCATCCATTTCTCTGAGTGTGTACTACAACACTTACCTCATCGTATGTAATTGGATCATCATCTTCTATGATGTGTACCTCATCATCATCATCTATGATGAATCCATACCTCCTAGGTATCTTGATTCACTATTCGATTTACGATTAGGTTGTGGTATAATAGAATTACATCTACGAGTTCCTCTTATTTGACTTATAGTGTTTTGTGGTTCTTGAACTCTTCAAGATCTATTATCCTCCCACTAGCCCTTTTAATGATAAACACCTTTATCTTAGAAAGCGGCGTGTTCATGATAAACACCTTTTGCTAAGTAGGATTATAGAACATATACCCTAAACTTACTTTAGGATGTCCCACAAATCGACACTTGTCGAATCTTATCCCAAGCTTATCCTTTGAAACCTTTTCACATAAGTTGGACAACCCCTTATCTTAACATACTTAAGATTAGGAATCCTCCTCATCCATAACTTTTATGGAGTCTTGGGGCGGATTTTGAGGTTACCTTTTTAAATGAATATCTGACCATTTCTAGGACATGATCCTGAAGGATCTTTGGAATGTCGGTAAAATCATTATGGATAGCACCATGTCCAATAAGGTATGATTTTTCCTTTCGGATACATCAATCAATTATTACGTATCGGGGATGTGTCCATTATGAGAAAACCATTTGAGATGATCTAGAAACTTATTGCACAAGTATTTATTCCTTGATCTAATCAAAGAATCTTAATACTTTGCCAATTTGTTTCACTTCTGAATTCTTTGAACCTTTCAAATAATTCACACTTGTATTTCAACAAATACATACATTCAACTCTTTGAATGATCATCTCCTTTTCTTATACTAGTTTGTTCAATTTGTAAAATAATTTTCACGTAAATCAGTATACAAAATCTATTAAGTAATATTTCGATTCTATACAAAACATTATTATTATAAATAGAACAACAATTGTTCTTAATTATAATACCAAAAATTTTATTGTCCAACAATAAAATGGAAATAATATTTTTAACAAGAACTGGAATACAATAACAACTTATTGACTTAATAGATTTGCCGTAGGCGATGCTAAACTATAAGTTTCTATAGCTAATCGTGACCTTTGCTTCATTTCCACACATAGGATTACTTATCTTTGTTTAACTTTCTACTTCTGCTTGGTCCTTTCATAAATCTATATTTATGATAACCAAAGTCGGTATCCAATACCCAAGTAGAACCTTGACTTAAAGAAAAAATTTATTTCAATCATGAACAAAAAGCGTATTTATGGCAAAAACTTCACTAAGCTTCTTTGGTTAGCCTCTGCAAGAATGCTTCTCATGATTTCTTTCCGATGTCGGGCTTATTGCGGTGGAAGCAAACTCCTTTGCTATCCATATCGATTTTGTTCTTATTATCCTTTGTTTTTGCCTTTCTTTTACCTTCTTTGAATCGTTCTTCTTTTTAGAAGATCCTTTGGCCCCTACCGATAAGACTTGATCTTTCTTGGTTGGAAAGTGACTCTCATCATTTTTCAACATGTTAAGCAAATCGGCAGAAAGGGCGATATCTAGCTTGTTCATATGAAAAATTCACAACAATTGTGAAAGAATCCGGGAGTGAGTGCAAGATCAAATCTTGGCTCAACTCTCCATCCATGACAAAACTTCGTTGTCTAATTGATCAATCAAATTGATTATGTTAAGGACTTTTATGCATCTTTGTAGTGCCATTGGCCATTCTAGATCGGAAGAGCTCCTTAATATCGATATCTATCGGTCCTACTTTCTCACCATCAACTACTTGATGTGCGGGAATATAGTAGGAGCATCCATAGTTTCATCTTGTGGCTGAAGCTCGTTACTTTCGTGGATCTGCGAGCATGATGCGTTGAGCCAATTGTGCATCATCTTCTTGCCACTTTCTAAAAGTAGCAATCTCTTCCTCGGAGGCATTATGCGCAACCATTGCGAGGGATAGGCGTATTAAGGACATAAGATAGCTTTTCGACTATGAGAACTATTCTCAAATTCCTTAACCAATCCGTTTAATTGATGCCGGTTAATTTAGCATCTAATATGCTTCATGATGATAGTAATTTAGACATTGTAAAATTACGTAAATGAATTTGTAATTAACAACATTTTAACATACATTCTTTTATTAATTACCAAAATAAATTAGGTCTTGTTTTAAATTGGTATCTCCCACTATTTTCTTCAAACTATATTACCCTCACTTATATAGTTAAATAAAATCTAATTAAAGATTTGCTAGTGAGAATAAGGATCCCATTTCAAATGTATATAGCCTTGTGGTGACACAACAAACTATATATAAATAAATAGGTAGAACAACTTTTATCGATTACATCAACTATCTGACTCCTTTTCTTTTGCCTCTTAGATTATTTTGATCAGTGGTGGCACATCCAGAATCAAAATTATCCAAGTTAAGTCCGACCTAGCACTCCATATATTCAAAAAAAAAAAATATCATCCTTGTGGTGACACAACAAAACAATATTGTTCAATTTTCTTTATAAGCATCAAATGTGATAAATTAACATCTTAAATACTTAATACTTGCCTTGTGGTGACACAACAAACTCATATTAAATATTTAATACTCTATTAATTTTATCATGCTAGAAAGCGACGTTCGATATTCCAAATATCTTTGAGCGCTTAGGACTTAATATAAAAAAAATTGAGGGGTTTGTTATTAATTTGTCTCATCTTGTTTAGCGGCATGCATATATATATATATAAAATACGCGTCGTATTAATTAACATGCGAAGCATGTTTGCATAATATATATATATATAGTATATAAGCATGCACATATAGAATACTATATTCTACTAGGATTGATTATGGACTTTTATTCTAGTTTGGTTCACTAGAGCCACCAAGTGAACCAAAAGGTCAAACTCTAGGGTGCGAGAAATAATATTTAAATATAACTATTACATTTAAACTTGGGCTCCATTACAAAGCGGGTCTTCAAGCGCTCCTTGCTCCTTGATCTCCAATTCTTCAAAATTAATTCTAACTATTCTATTACAAAACTATTTAAAATAAATAAAAACCTTGATCGTGATCGAGGGAAGTACATAGGAGGGAGATAGAATTTACATTAAGAAAAATTAGAGAAGGCGAGTCTGCAGAGACCCCCATTTAATAAAACCCATTACATTCATGCATCCAACTAAAATAAAATCCAATCATATTGGTCGATAGTCCATAATCAATCCCATTTATTATCATACACATCATCATATGCATCGATAAATAACATTCATCTTATGAATAATAAACATTCAATATATATATTGATATCATTTAATGGGCAAATTTAGTTAGTATAAAATCTATTTTTGAATCAAAATAAACTCCTTTATTTTAATCCAAATTTAAATCAAAATAAAACTATTTTATTTTAATTTATCCAATTTTGAATAAAATAAACTATTTTATTTTAATCAAAATCTTTAATCAAAATAAACTCCTTTATTTTAATTAATTATGGAATCCAATTCCATGTAAAAAAAAATTATTAAAAAACACGGATTATCTTTCCTCCTCCTTTATTAAAGAAAATACGGATTCTTATTTCATATTCAAAATAAACTCCTTTATTTTGAATAATATGAAATCTTATTTCATATCTAAATAAACTCTTTTATTTAAGAAATTATGATTCTCTTTCATATCAAAATATTCTCTTTTATTTAAGGAAATACAAATTCACAAATAAACTCTTTATTTTGAATAATATGAAATCTTATTTCATATCTAAATAAACTCCTTTATTTAAGGAAAAATAGAATCCAATTTCAACTCCAATTTAGTTATCATGGAATCCAATTCCAACTCTAATTAGTTAGCATGAAATTTAATTTTAAAATTAAAATAAACTTTTTATTTTAAGATTAAAATAAACTTTTATTTTAAAATTAAAATAAACTTTTATTTTAATTATAAAATTAAATTAAGAATATATATATATATATATATATATATATATATATATATATATATATATATATATATATATATATATATATATATATATGATTACGTTCCGATGGCTTCCTATACTAACTATATATAAATATATATATATATATATATATATATATATATATATATATATATATATATATAATCCTTTGATTAACTTTTTTTTATCCCTTAATAATCATGAGATGAGATAACCGACACATAATAAAATAATCGCGATAGTACCAATGATAATAATTTCAAAAAAAAAAAATTCGGACTACGATTGGTAATTAAAAAATGAATAACATAATAAAATGTTAACGTTTTTTTTTTAAAATAAATTTTATACAATAAATTATGCCCAATTAAAATGTTCTAAACACATATCAATATATATATAAAATTAAAACAATTAATAATTAGCATAAAGGTTTGGCTCGATGCCACCTTATTAGGTTTATAATATATTCATGAAACATTGATCAAATTGCATAAAAATAAGCGGAAAGCGATGTAAAAATCGAGTTTAAAAATTTTTACAAACCATATACGGATCACCCTTTATGCACAATTATTAATTAAATGCGAAAAGATATGAAGAACAAAATCATACCCTTGAAGATCAAGGCTTCCTCGAGTACAAGTTCACCTCGAATCCTTTTCGCGTTCAACTTGAATCCACCGGGTTTGGTTCCTTCCTTTGATCGATGTTAGCCACCCAGTGTTTGGCCTCTGAGGTGATCCACCAAGGAAGAAAAAAGATTCAAGAAGATGGGTGGTTGGCTAAACCCTAGTTTTCTATCTCTATAGAAAAAGGCGTACTCTCTCAACCAAATTGGAATTATTACGTATTTTTAATATACGATATAAGACTCCTCTTATAAAGATATCAAGTAACCTATTAAAATAAGGTATTATTTAATTAAACTCTTTTAATTAAATGGGCTCCCTAATCTTATTAGGGATAATTAATTAAACTCCTTTAACTAATTTTCCTCTCTAATCCTATTAGGAATAAATGAGAGTACTTATATTAAATTAATTCCTAAACTCTTTTAGAAATTAAAATAATAATAATAATTGTAATAATATTAATAAGACTCCTCTTATTAATTTATATTTAATATTTCTAAAATATTAAATAATAAATATTAAGCTATTTAATTTATTCTATCACCATAGATTAAATTAAATATACTTAACATATTATTACGATTATGCCATTAACTTCTTAAATAATTATTCTTCCTTTTATGGTGTGACCCTTTAGGTTCTCCATATTAAATCGGTTGTGAATAAATCAATTAGAACAATTCTAATCTTATTTAAATAAATAAATTAAACAATTAATTTATTTAAATAAATAATATTTATTCTACTGATAGGGATAAGCCTCCTAGCGATCAACGACTTTCCGGATAATATAGATTTCAACATTAATCATAAAAGAACCTTTGAGTAAATAGTTCTTAGTATGCAATTCAATCCTTCCACCATCTGATGTCCCGATTAAATATAAGGCATGGAATTCTTTGTCAAGTCTTATTTTATTTAATTATATGTATTTCGACTCTTAAATGCACAACTCAAATAATGCAAATTAGAAACTCCTTTCTAATTTCATTACATTAACCAAGGACTCTTTGGGTTGTCATTTATCGAATCACATAGGACATTTCTCTTCTTTTAATAGAAGTGGTAGATTCTTTATTGATCATACATTATCTCCATATACAACTTATTATACCCAAGCATACCCTTTGATATACCTAAGGGTCTTAAGGAATAAGTCAAATATAACTCATCATACACAAGATACTATGATGATCTCGAGTCCAAGGATCACTTGTCTTACTATCACTCTGAGAATTCCTATTGACGATGAGTAAAACTCCATTAGGTATTCCTTAGCGAGCCACGTTCGAGTGAACTTATTCTCTAATAAGCACCTACATACTTGCTTTAGTGTCTCCACACAAATGATCATGAGATCAATCATCCTCATCCATGAAGCAAAGCAGCGTATGTACCAATCTATCCGGATTCACTAATCCCCAATTTAGTAATCCAATGATTGGGAACTATTTTAGTTTTAAGCTTTCTAAAATTTAGATCTCATTAGAATGATCATCATCATTATTCTAAAAGCATTGCTTAAAACTATGGGTTTATCACATATTATAAAACAACATCATATAGATAATTAAAAGCCTTTAATAAATTAATACTTTTATTAATAAATGAATAAATTGAATAAGTATATGTTTTATCAAAGTATATGCTTTATCATCTGTGGGTCTTTGGAATCCGGCATGGGTAACCAATGATCGAAGTTTGAAGTATGTGATATGCTTTCACTGCTTGATGGGGAAGCGAGTAAAATTGTGGCGGGGAGGGTCAGGATGAAGAATGTGTGCACGTCGGGATCTTTGCTCGTGAATGCCCTAAGAAGAAGGATGGAGTAAGCAATGGAATGGAGTACTGACATCAAACAAACCCACAACTAGAACTTTTAACATGGTATGCAAGAGATCTTGTGCAATCAAAAGATGTCGGTGTCGGTATTATCCCAATCAATGATATTGATGCTTATGTATTATTTGATTAGGGTGCTACTTGCTCGTTTATCTCTGATGAATTTGCTAAGAGGTTAGGATTGCTGAGAGAAGAACTAAATTTCCTTTGAATATAGAAATTGCGAATAAAGAAATAATCCATGTTAGATTAGTACACAAGAATGTGGAGGTGAACATTAAGGAGAATATCTTAATGGTGGATTTGATTCGATTAGACTTGGAGAGTTTGATGTAATTTTGGGAATGGATTGGTACATTCAAATATGGAGCGGTAATTGATTGCCAAAAGAAATGTGTAAACCTTATGACTTCGTCAAAGGTAGTATTCTATGGTAGCAAATCGCTGAGACAAATGAAATGTCGACGATTATCGATGAAGAAATTGTTGAGTCAAGGTTTGTGGGCTATTTAGCTTACATAGTCGATACTTAGAAAAAGAATGTGGCTGGAAGAGATACCCATGGTGAGGAATTTGAGGATGTGTTTCGGAGGATTTGCGGGACTTCCTTTGACGGAGAAATTGAGTTAAGTGATCGACTTAGTGTACTGGAACAACACCGATATCGAAGGCCCCGTCTGAGAATGGCTCCAAGTGAAATGAAGGAACGATGGTACAGTTGCAAAATTATTAGACAAGAAGTATATTCAACCAAGCGTATCACCGTGGGGAGCGCTAGTGTTATTCGTGAAGAAGAAGGATGGGTCAATGCGTCTTTGCATTGATTATAGAGAATTAAACAAAGTCACTATTAAAAACAAATATCCATTACCAAGAATAGATGACTTGTTTGATCAGTTGAAGGGTGCTAAATACTTCTCGAAAATAGATTTGAGAAGTGGGTATCACCAGTTGAAAGTGAGGAAGGAGGATATACCACGAACGACATTCAGAACTCGGTATGGACATTACGAGTTTCTGGTGATGTCTTTTGGTTTAACCAATGCACCTGCTGCATTCATGGATTTGATGAATAGGGTGTTTAAACCATTCTTAGACAAGTTTGTAGTGGTATTCATCGACGACATTCTAGTGTATTCCAAAACTCAGGAAGAACACGTGGAACACTTACGTTTGACATTGGAAACACTAAGAAAGGAAAAGTTGTCTGTGAAATTCTCTAAGTGCTTGAATTTTGGCTAGATCGTATGCAATTTCTTGGGCGCGTGATTGACAAGAGATGGGATTTCGGTGGATCCATCAAAAGTGGAAGCTATAATCAATTGGGAACAACCAAGAACACCGTCGAAGTGAGGAGTTTCTTGGGGTGGTGCGATTATTACAGACGATTTATTCAAGATTTTTCTAAGATAGCTACTCCATTAACAAATTTGACCGAAAAATTTGTGAAATTTGTTTGGATGGAGAAATGTGAAGAAAGTTTCAAGATTTGAAGAAGAAATTAAGCATGGCACCTGTGTTGTCATTACCAAAAAAGTAATTTAAATTTGTTGGGTTATAGTGATGCCTCACATAAAGGGTTGGGATGTGTTCTTATGCGAACGACAAAGTTATTGCGTATGCATCAAGACAACTAAAGGATTATGAGAAAGGTTATCCGACTCATGATTTGGAATTGGTTGTAGTAGTGTTTGCTCTCAAGATATGGAGACACTATCTCTATGGAGAGAAATGTGAAATCTACATAGATAATAAAAGTCTGAAGTATATTTTCACACAGAAGGACCTGAATATGCGACAAAGGAGATGGATGGAATTGATAAAGGATTATGATTGTGAGATCTTTTATCACCCGAGCAAAGCGAATGTGATTGCAGATGCTTTAAGCAGGAAAGATCGGGAGAAGTTGATGCTGATAACTACTCAGGAGGAGCTTATTTCAAAAATGATGAAGCTAGAGTTGGAAATCAAATTTCCAAAGGAATTCGATGAACGACTATTCGAGATGGATACCAGTCCAACTTTGGTGGACAAAGTGAAGAGTGCTCAACTACTGAGATAAAGAATGCGAAATGATCAAAGAGAAAGTGGTTGAGGGTAGTGATGTAAAATACAAGATCGACAGAAAGGAATACTACGATTCGAGGAAAGAATTTGGGTTCAATGATGCGAGCTTAAAGAAGAAATCTTGGCCAAGAACACACAACACAAGATATTCAATTCATCTAGGAAGTACAAAGATGTATCAAGATTTGCGGTGACATTTTGGTGGTAGAATATGAAAAGAGACGTTGCAGAATGCGTTGCAAAATGTTTGACGTGTCAGAAAGTGAAAGATGAACATCAACGACCAAGCGGGTTACTTCAACCATTGGAAATACCGGAATGGAAATGGGAGCATATCACAATGGATTTTGTGGTAGGACTTCCAACGACTTCGAAAAGGATACGATGCGATATGGGTAATAGTGGGCGATTGACAAAATCTGCACACTTTTTGCCAATAAAGATTAGATTTAATCTTGATCAGCTAGAGAAACTGTACGTTAAAGAAATCGTGTCAAGACATGGAGTTCCAGTGTCAATTGTGTCAGATAGAGATCCAAGGTTCACATCAAACTTTTGGAAGAAACTACAAGAATGTATGGGAACACAGTTGCGAATGAGTACAACATACCACCCGCAAATCGTCGGGCAAAGTGAATGAACAATCCAAACGTTGGAAGATATGCTGAGAGCATGCATCATGGATTTCAAAGGAAGTTGGGATGAACATTTATCGTTGGTAGAATTTGCCTACAACAACAGTTACCACATGAGCATCGGCATGCCACCTTACGAGCATTATTATGGCAAAAATGCGAGATCTCCTTTGTCTTTGGGATGAAGTCGGTGAACGTCAATTGTTAGGACCAGAACTGGTACAACAAACTGCTGAAGTTGTCAAACTCATCAGAACAAGATTGGTAGCATCCCAAGACCGACAGGAAAAGTATGCCGATCAACATAGGCAGAATCGCGAATTTGAAGTAGGAAATTTAGTTTTCCTAAAAGTTTCTCCTCGGAAAGGGAAAATTCGTTTTGGTAAGAAAGGAAAGCTTAGCCCAAGATTTATTGGACCATTTTAGATACTACGAAGAGTGGGGGAAGTGGCTTATGAGGTATCTCTACCTCCAGAATTGGAAAACATTCATAATATTTTTCATTTTTGATATTACGATCAGTATAAACTTGATTACAAACGCGTGATCGATACGAACCATTGCAATTCGATAAAGATTTGTCTTATGAAGAAGTTCCTATCCAGATAGTCGACAGGAAAGAATAAGTGCTCAGAAATAAAGTGATACCTTCCGTGAAGGTGATATGGAGAAACCACAATGTCGAAGAGGCAACGTGGAAACTCGAAATTGAAATGATGAAAAGTTACCCTGAGTTATTTTTTTAATCTATGTCTTCGATTCTGGGGGCAGAATCTTTGTAAGTAGGGAAGAATGTAATGATTTGATTGTTTGAATTGAGATTACGAGGATGAGAATCTCATTAAGGAGGGAATGATGTAACATTCCGAAATTTTAAATGTAATATTAAATATTTATTGATTTATATAAATATTTAATGGATGTGACTATCGTTGAATAAATATTTGTTCAATTGATTTAATTTTGTTTTGTTCTATTGATTTAATTTTGTTTAGTTAATTATTTATTTAATAAATAATTGATGAATTAAAAAAATTATTATTATATTGATATTTCAATTAAATGATTAATTATTTGTATTGTGTTATGTGATTAAAGGATTTATTTAATTAATTGTGATTTGCATTAATTAAAATAAATATGAAAGCTTGATTAAATATAGTGTGACAAATAACTATATTATAAGGAGTTATTAAAATAAATTAAAGTAATTTTATTTAGTTTTTACAAACAAGGCTTAATATATTAATTCTTTAATATTTAAATGGTTTTTTGCCAAAACAAGCCTTATGGCTTTTGAGATTTCTAGTTTATTTAAATAAAATAAAATAACCAATATAATTAAAATAATAAATATAATATAATTATAACTTATACGTTATTTTTATATAACTGATATCCTAATAAGTATACGTATTAGTATTATATCAGTTTTATTATTACGCATTCTAGTTAGTTGTCTAATCTAAACCTAAGAGAAGAAAGCTAAGAAGTTCAGAGAAGAACTTGAGATAGAATTTGAGAGAAGCTTAGGATTTCCACAACGATTTCTGTGTTTAACAACGATTGTGTATAAGCAATTTGAAGGTATGTTAACTCTATATTATATATACATATATATGTTCTACGGCAACTAATTGTAAATTCTGTGAATTGCAAATTTATTGAATTGTTGCTTTACAATGGATTACTTGTGGTTAGATATATTTATGATGATAGAGATTATGTTTAAACAAGAAATCGCATGCTAAATTCGTTTGATAGTGGAAGAAAAAGTTTTGACAGTGTATGTTTATATATATTTTCATGTGTTCATGAAAAGTACCATTTTAGATGGTCAATTCTTATAATAAACTTTAAATTGAGGCTTGTATTTGTTAGTTCAATGAGATATGAGTATAACGAAATTGGAATGAGGTAATTTGGACAAGAATTGTAATCACAGTGTTCAATTCTGTGATGGAACTCGAAAATGGAGTTTTTGTTTGAAAACTTGGATTTGGAGAAATTAAAATAGTTGTAGTTAGTGTTAAATTGTGCTAATTGGTTGTAAGTGTTAGCAATCATGTTTATGATATTGTTATATTTATTTTACGTGTTAATTTTACTGTTTGGTGGGTGAAATTTGTGTTTGTTGGGCTAAAGTTGGCTACTGTTCATAGCTGACTCTGCGTTTTTCTACTATCTGGCAATTGCTTGCCGGCACAAAATGGCAAATGGTGCAACTTCTGTAGGTCCCAGCTTGTGTATGGCGCAATATACCATACCTTGTCACGAGACAGAGAAGGTGCTAGCTCTTCTTCTTCATGCATACTTTGTAACACCACTATAGCTTGATTTAAAGTTGTGTTAAGGAGTTAAACAAGTAACAAGGAGGTTAAATTAGTAACGTGTCGTGTCATTTATGATTTCAACTTTGTAAACGGGATTGTAAGTGATGAACGTGTTATGTTATAAGTTAGTTATACAATGAACGTTAGTTAAGCATTGTGAAGTTAACCCTTGGAAAATTATGAAACGTATTTGGTAATAAAAGACTTGTGTTAAATTAACAAGCCTAACTAGAAATACATGTTATGATGGAATGTGAATGTTAGTATATCTAATAGATTATGGTTCTAAACCTATGTGTAGGTGAACGTGAGTTTGATATTATAGCTTATGCTCGAGGGAAGTCTTTTAACTCCATACTTTCATTGAGTTAGTTTGTTATGATTGATGCAAGTTTTCTAACTCTACACTTTCGTTGAGCTATCACATTGTGCAAGTTTTAACTCTACATTTTTGTTGAGTTAGTTCATTTATTATTACTTCATGCTTTTGATTGAGCAAGCTTTTTATATTAAATGTTATTGAATAAGTAAATTGTTTCAAAAATTCATTTGAGCAAAACTCTCACTCTAGTATTATTGGAAATTCTCAATTGATTGATTCATTCTAACTTGTTTACAGTTAAGCAAGTTTCTTAAAGTTCAGAAATTTCATTTCTAATGTTATAAAACTTGAACCTTAGCTTATTTTACTGTTCAAGCAAAGGTTAACCATTTTATTCATTCTATTGAATACTTATGCTCTATAGTTATTTCAAGCATGAGTTAGATATTAGAATCAGTTCATTTATGATTCTCAAATGTTCTAAGTTATGTTGTTATTAAACAACTGTTGTATTATCAAGCATTGTGGATTCAACTAGTTCCCTAGTTTATGATCATTAAACTTCAATTACCCTTGAAAGCTTATCCAAACCAAACTTTCTTTGGTGCAGACTTGTACTGTAAGACCCCGAATTTTATGAAATAAAAGTATTCAATTTTTTAATTACTATTCATGAGTTACTCTTCATGAGTTACTATTCACGATTACTATTCACGAGTTATTATTCATGAGTTACTATTCACGAAGTTACTATTCATGAGTTACTTATTCACGATTACTATTCACGAGTACTATTCATGAAAGCGTGATAATTTTTTTTTTTAAGAAGGCATTACTCAATAATTGTTGCGTTGATATTTTATATTCTTTTTGTTTCAATAATTGTCATTACACGGTATTTTTTATTATCGGCAATAATTTATATTATCTGAATAATATTATTGGATAACATTATTGGCAATGTCTAGAAAGTTCTTTGGGGTCTATTAGGTTGACCAAGGATAATTACGTGGCCATATGAAATCTACCATAACCTAAAAGCATGGCCTCCCAGTATACGAAGGTTTCTTGAGCACTTCCCAAAGATTCTAATTTCTAAAAAGCAGTTTTTGACTATACCTTTATGTAAGGTGTCATTGTGACGTCTACTGATTGGTATATATTTGTATCCAAACTCACAAAGATATGTGTTGTTGTATTTTGCACGACAATTGTTGTAATAAAGTTGTAGTTATTTTTCGCATTACCATATATTTGGCGACTCGAGAATGGGTTGGATGGAATGGACCTATTTTGGGGTTGTTACATTTAATATCGAGCTATAAGTAAAGAGCCCCGAGCCTCTCGCCGGTGACTTCTTGTTTATGGGGATGCAAAGCCGGACTCTCCCGTGGGGACGCCTGCTTTTCTTGGTGGCAAACCGATAGTACCATTGTGAGGTGCTGTGGTTGAAGCACCATGAGCGTCACAGTTGGTATCAGAGCTTAGGGATATGATCTCTGGCGGAGATCGGGATTAGAACTAGGAGGGGTGAGATGAGTAAATTCTTTGCTAGTGTGTCCTACCTAAGCTTATTTGTTGGTCAGTCATAATATCGGGATATTATGTGATATGTTAATTTGTTAAATTAACCCTTGTTTTGAAGCTGTATTCTAGAATGATATCAAAATACGTGAGAGATGAGCAATGGAGAAATCATGATGACAGGGGATATAGAATCTGAAATGAAAGCAAGGTATTCTCAACTCTTTGAAATACCAGGTACGTAAATTTCGGGGACGAAATTTCATAAGGAGGGGAGATTGTAAGACCCCGAATTTTATGAAATAAAAGTATTCAATTTTTTTAATTACTATTCATGAGTTACTATTCATGAGTTACTATTCACGAGTTACTATTCACGAGTTATTATTCATGAGTTACTATTCACGAGTTACTATTCATGAGTTACTATTCACGAGTTACTATTCACGAGTACTATTCATGAAGCATGATAATTTTTTTTTCGTAAGAAGACATTACTCAATAATTGTTGCGTTGATATTTTATATTGCTGTTGTTTCAATAATTGTCATTACACAGTATTTTTTATTATCGAAGCAATAATTCATATTATCTGAATAATATTATTGGATAAAATTATTGGCAATGTCTAGAAAGTTACATCTAAGGAGAGGTTTGGTCACCTAATTGCTTGCGCCAAGATGGAGAAATTCTTATTAGAAAGCCCCTCTTTCCTGAACTGCAGTTTATCAATGATGTGATTACGTAATATTATTTGTGAATAATTAATTATTGATTTATATGATGAGAAAAATATTGATTTTATGTGGATATAGATGGAGAAAATTTTTAATGTGACAATTGTTGAAAATTAATATTTTATCTTTTTCTGATAAAATAATTCATTTAAATATATTATTTTAATAATATATTAACGGTGATATTTTTATAATGAATGTGGGATATATGAGTATATGAGGAGGAAGAGTATTTTTGTGGCATTAAATGATTAACACATGTTTTGTGTGTCGGTGGACCCCATTTCTTGACTGAAATTTGATTATAGCATGTAAAATCGCCCGTTTGAGGATTTCGGTCAATTTCTGTTTGGAATTTAGAAAAACTTTCTTCTGCAAAGTTGTAGAGAATTGAATTTCCTATAAAAAGTCGTGAGATTCTAATTTTCTGATAAAAGAGCTATTTATTGTGAATTATTAAAGTTTCGGTATATCTGGTCTGAATTGATTTTTGGAGTTTAAATGATTTTTTGTTAGAAAAACGTTTTTTGTACTTTGGTGGCCCTCACTTGCACATGTTAATGGCTGAAATCAGATTTCAAAGGTGGGCTAAGGAATTTTGTTTATAAATAATATTATTATATTCAATTTTCTGCTTTGGTGTTTTAAGCATTTTTCTATAAATAGGGTGCTTAGGTTAGAATTGAAAATCACACCAGAAACTGAAGTTTTCTCTCTATTTCTCTCTCGATATATTGAGCCTATTCTTGTGAGTATACTTTGAGTATTGCTATACGGTGCAAGTTCGTTCAACGTTATTCCAGTCAGAAGTACTGCTCTTTTGAGGTAAGGGATAGTAAGGGATTTTAAGGGTTATTATGTTTTTAGTTCCGAAATTTTTCTGAACCTTCAAAAATTCTGGAAAAATTGGAAATGATATTTTGATGAGTTTTGTAGATTGTGTCCAAAAATGGCGATTTTTGGATGTATAGATTAGGAGTTATGGATTTTATGAGAAAATACTATTTAAAAAGTAACTGTTTATAACTCCTTGTGATTAACTCCAAAATTGATAAAATTTTTATTGGGAGTACATCTATATAATATCAAGATATCTTAGTATTAATTTCAGAATTTTTGGATAAAAGTATAATTTATGATAAATGTTTAAATATTCGGTGGTTTTGGCCATATGAAAAATAGTAAATGAATTTTAAAATTTTGAGAAAAATATATGTGCAATATGGGACTATGTTATGCTAAATCCCGAGAAAAGAAATAATTTTGGAACCGATTTGGTATTTTTTATGAAAATGTTCTAGTTATGAGTAAATGAATTAAATATGTTATGTGAAGTAAGAAAATTGAAAAATATGATTTATTGGCTTGAGAATCATATATGAGGTATATGCAGATTTTTATGAGGGTTTTGGTTAATGATGATGAAATCTTATGAGTTTGGCATTTTAGATGATTAAATGCATTAATTATTAAAGTGTAAATAATTGGATTAAATTATTTATAAGTTTAAGAAATGATTAAAATATTATTATAATATTAATAATATTAGATTATGAGATTTCTAAGTGATTTATAACATTTGGATTAAGGTGTTATAAATATGGATATGAATTTTATTATGAAACTTTATCTTTTAGGTATCGAGGTTACTTATGCGATATCACGATTTATGTCTGAATACGGTACTTATTCACGACAAATTGGTTTCTTCTCCCACCAAATTATCATTGATTTATGAATCTTACTCTTGAAATTAAAACCATGTTTTGATTATATTATTTTTATATAACATTCTTATAACCCTAATGATGATATTTCTCTTTGACTTGAGTGTAAAGATGGGTAGATTATTGGTATGATCGTGACCATAGGTTCTCTTTGGCCAGTAGTGCAAAAGTTGAATTGTTGACTGGTATGATCACGACCATTGAATTTACAATTGAATATTTTTAGCTTAAGTGCAAAGGTGAATTGATCAACATGGTTATAATTATTGTTATATAACTTCTGAAATGATTATGTGTTTCTTTAATATATGAATATCTTTAGCCTGTAGTGCAAAGATGAATTATTGATGAATATCTTTGGCCCGTAGTGCAAAGATGACCTGTTGTTGAATATCTTTGGCTCGTAGTGCAAAAATGACTTATTGTTGAATATCTTTGGCATGTAGTACAAAGATGAACTGTTGATGAATATCTTTGGTAGTGCAAAAAGATGAATTTATTAGTATGATTATGAGCAGAGGCTGTGATTTGGTATAACCATGATCTTTGATGTTTCGGGTAAAGGCAATGATGAAATTATCTTTGTCTGGGATAAGAAGAGGATTTAGAACTACAATTATGATTATAAGTTATGCATGTGATTGTGGGCGAGAATTGTTGATTGATGTTACGAGGATAAAACATTGTTGGTGGACTTTTAACATGGAGAAGACAATAGATTTTATGGTCTATTTGACTCTTCTAATGGATTGCTCATTCCAATGCAACTATGGTTGAAATGTTTTATCATCTACCATATGTTCTAAATCTCGATTTATTCTTGATGAAGACTATTGATAATTTATTTATCTTTAGTCATGATATTCTTTATCGAGCTAGTTGTGCTCACCCTTTTTGTTTCACAATTCCTTCGTGTAATAAAAGTGTAGGCTGGGTTGAGCTGTGATAACAAGGAATAGAACGGTGGTCTATAGTTGTTGAGGTTCTCCCTAAAGAGTATGGAAATAATTTTATTGAGGACTTTAGTGTGTCAGTATTTTATACATCATTTAATAGTTATTTTGGTGAATTAAATAGGTGAGGCGAACCCAACTTTGGAAGGGTGTTTTGTCACTATCATACAAGATGTCTAATGACATACAAACTCGTGTTATTATAAGACATGGTTGTGCTCATCCACTTCTTTGAGTATATTTACAAGCACTACCTATATAATCTTGGTGTTTGTTTGGAGTATAATACCCAAATAGAGACAAAGGAGATAATGATATGTCAATAGAAGACTCACCATTGGGAAGAATATGATAGTAATCTTCTCGTTTTTCTTTGGGGTCTATTGGGTCAACCAAGGATAATTACGTGGCCATATGAAATCTACCATAACCTAAAAGCATGGCCTCCCATGTATACGAAGGTTTCCTTGAGCACTTCCCAAAGATTCTAATTTCTAAAAGCAGGTTTTGACTATACCTTTATGTAAGGTGTCATTGTGACGTACTTTACGAGTTGGTATATATTTGTATCCAAACTCACAAGATATGTGTGTTGTTGTATTTTGCACGACAATTGTTGTAATAAAGTTGTAGTTGTTTTTCGTACCATATATTTGGCGACTCGTAATGGGTTGGATGGAATGGACCTATTTTGGGGTTGTTACATTTGGTATCGAGCTATAAGTAAAGAGCCCCAGCCTCTCATTGGTGACTTCACATTTTATGGGGATGCACCGCCGGACTCTCCGTAGGGGCCTTGCCTGCTTCTTGTTGGCAAACCGATAGGTACCATTGTGAGGTCTTTGTGGTTGAAGCACCGTAGGCGTCACAGTTGGTATCGAGCTTAGGATATGATCTCTGGCGGAGATCGGGATTAGAACTAGGAGGGTGAGATGAGTAAATTCTTTGCTAGTGTGTCCTACCTAAGCTTATTTGTTGGTCACCATAATATCGGGATATTATGTGATATGTTAATTTGTTAAATTAACCCTTGTTTTGAAGTTGTATTCTAGAATGATATCCAAATACGGGAGATGAAAGCAATGGAGAAATCATGATGACGGGGATATAAAATCTGAAATGAAAGCAAGGTATTCTCAACTCTTTGAAATACAGTGCGTAAATTTCGAGGATGAAATTTCATAAGGAGGGAGATTGTAAGACCCCGAATTTTATGAAATAAAAGTATTCAATTTTTTTTAATTACTATTCATGAGTTACTATTCATGAGTTACTATTCACGAGTTACTATTCACGAGTTATTATTCATGAGTTACTATTCACGAGTTACTATTCATGAGTTACTATTCACGAGTTACTATTCACGAGTACTATTCATGAAGCATATAATTTTTTTTTTCGTGAAGGCATTACTCAATAATTGTTATGTTGATATTTTATATTCTTAGTTGTTTGATAATTGTCATTACACGGTATTTTATTATCAAAGCAATAATTCATATTATCTCGAATAATATTATTGGATAACATTATTGGCAATGTCTAGAAAGTTACTGTCTAAGGAGAGGTTTGGTCACCTAATCAAGCGCCAAGTGAGGAGAAATTCTTATTGAAAGCCCTCTTTCCTCAGGAAGGCGTGCGTTTGTCAATGATGTGATTCTCGTAATATTATTTGTGAATAATTAATTATTGATTTATATGATGAGGAAAATATTGATTTTATGTGGATATAGATGGAGAAAATTTTTAATGTGACAATTGTTGAAAATTAATATTTTATCTTTTTTCTCGATAAAATAATTCATTTAAATATATTATTTTAAGAATATATTAACGATGATATTTTTATAATGAATGTGGGATATATGAGTATATGAGGAGGAAGAGTATTTTTGTGGCATTAAATGATTAACACATGTTTTGTGTGTGGTGGGACCCATTTCTTGACCGAAATTTGATTATAAATTTGTAAAATCGCCTGGTTTGAGGATTTCGGTCAATTTCTGCTTGGAATTTGGAAAACTTTTTCTTCGCAAAAGTTGTAGAGAATTGAATTTCCTATAAAAATTTGCGAGATTCTAATTTTCTACGATAAAAGCTATTTATTGTGAATTATTAAAGTTTCGGTATATCTGTGCGAATTGATTTTGGAGTTTAAATGATTTTTTGTTAGAAAAACGTTTTTGTACTTTGGTGGCCCTCACTTGCACATGTTAATGGCTGAAATCAGATTTCAAAGGTGGGCTAAGGAATTTTGTTTATAAATAATATTATTATATTCAATTTTCGCTTTGGTGTTTTAAGCATTTTTACATAAATAGGGTGCTTAGGTTAGAATTGAAAATCACACCGTAAAAGCTGAAGTTTTCTCTATTTTCTCTCGATATATTGAGCCTATTCTTGTGAGTATACTTTGAGTATTGCTATACTGTGCAAGTTAGTTCAACGTTATTCGGTCGAAATCTTTGCTCTTTTGAGGTAAGGGATAGTAAGGGATTTTAAGGGTTATTATGTTTTTAGTTCCGAAATTTTTCGAACCTTCAAAATTCTGGAAAAATTGGAAATGATATTTTGATGAGTTTTAGATTGTGTCCAAAAATGGCGATTTTTGGATGTATAGATTAGGAGTTATGGATTTTATGAGAAAAGACTATTTAAAAAGTAACTGTTTATAACTCCTTGTGATTAACTCCAAAATTGATAAAATTTTTATTGGGAGTACATCTATATAATATCAGTATACCGTATTAATTTTAGAATTTTTGGATAAAAGTATAATTTATGATAAATGTTTAAATATTCGGTGGTTTTGGCCATATGAAAAATAGTAAATGAATTTTTAAATTTTGAGAAAAATATATATGCAATATGGGACTATGTTATGCTAAATCCCAGAAAAGAAATAATTTTGGAACTGATTTGGTATTTTCATGAAAATGTTCTAGTTATGAGTAAATGAATTAAATATGTTATGTGAAGTAAGAAAATTGAAAAATATGATTTATTGGCTTGAGAATCATATATGAGGTATATGCAGATTTTTATGAGGGTTTTGGTTAATGATGATGAAATCTTATGAGTTTGGCATTTTTAGATGATTAAATGCATTAATTATTAAAGTGTAAATAATTGGATTAAATTATTTATAAGTTTAAGAAATGATTAAAATATTATTATAATATTAATAATATTAGATTATGAGATTTCTAAGTGATTTATAACATTTGGATTAAGGTGTTATAAATATGGATATGAATTTTATTATGAAACTTTATCTTTTAGGTATCGAGGTTCTTATGCACGTTATACGGTACTATGTATTTAATACGGTACTATTCACGACAAATTGGTTTCTTCTCCTAACCAAATTATCATTGATTTATGAATCTTACTCTTGAAATTAAAACCATGTTTTGATTATATTATTTTATATAACATTCTTATAACCCTAATGATGATATTTCTCTCTTTGACTTGAGTGTAAAGATGGGTAGATTATTGGTATGATCGTGACCATAGGTTCTCTTTGGCCAAGATGGTGCAAAAGTTGAATTGTTGGTATGGTATGATCACCGACCATTGAATTTACTGATTGAATATTTTTAGCTTAAGTGCAAAGGTGAATTGATCAACATGGTTATAATTATTGTTATATAACTTCCGAAATGATTACGTGTTTCTTTAATATATGAATATCTTTGCTTTGTGTAGTGCAAAGATGAATTATTGATGAATATCTTTGGCCCAGTAGTGCAAAGATGACTGTTGTTGAATATCTTTGGCTCGTGGTGCAAAAATGACTTATTGTTGAATATCTTTGGCATGTAGTACAAAGATGAATCATTGATGAATATCTTTGGTAGTGGTGCAAAGATGAATTTATTAAATATGATTATGAGCAGGGAACTGTGATTTGGTATAACCATGATCTTTGATGTTTCGGGTAAAGAATTGATGAAATTATCTTTGTCCCGGATAAGAAGAGGATTTAGAACTACAATTATGATTATAAGTTATACATGTGATTGTGGGCGAGAATTGTTGATTGATGTTACTGAGGATAAAACATTGTTGGTGGACTTTTAACATGGAAAGACAATAGATTTTATGGTCTATTTGACTCTTCTAATGGATTGCTCATTCACGTTGAACTATGGTTGAAAAGTTTTATCATCTACCATATGTTCTAAATCTACGATTTATTCTTGATGAAGACTATTGATAATTTATTTATCTTTAGTCATGATATTCTTTCTCGAAGCTAGTTGTGCTCACCCTTTTGTTTCACAATTCCTTTCGAGGTAATAAAAGTGTAGCCGGGTTGAAATGGATAACAAGGGAATAGAATCGGTGGTCTATAGTTGTTGAGGTTCTCCCTAAAGAGTATGGAAATAATTTTATTGAGGACTTTAGTGTGTTGTATTTTATACATCATTTAATAGTTATTTTGGTGAATTAAATAGGGTGAGGCGAACCCAACTTTGGAAGGGTGTTTTGTCACTATCATACAAGATGTCTAATGACATACTGACTCGTGTTATTATAAGACATGGTTGTGCTCATCCACTTCTTTGAGTATATTTACAAGCACTACCTATATAATCTTGGTGTTTGTTTGGAGTATAATACCCAAATAGAGACAGTGGAGATAATGATATGTCAAGAGAAGACTCACCATTGGGAAGAATATGATAGTAATCTTCTCGTTTTTCTTTGGGGGTCTATTAGGTCAACCAAGGATAATTACAGTGGCCATATATAAATCTACCATAACCTAAAAGCATGGCCTCCCATGTATACGAAGGTTTCCTTGAGCACTTCCCAAAGATTCTAATTTCTAAAACAGGTTTTTTGACTATACCTTTATGTAAGGTGTCATTGTGACGTGCTACTGATTGGTATATATTTGTATCCAAACTCACAAAGCATATGTGTTGTTGTATTTTGCCTGACAATTGTTGTAATAAAGTTGTAGTTGTTTTTCGTACCATATATTTGGCGACTTTCGAGAATGGGTTGGATGGAATGGACCTATTTTGGGGTTGTTACATTTGGTATCGAGCTATAAGTAAAGAGCCCCGAGCCTCCTCATTTGGTGACTTCACATTTATAGGGGATGCAAACCCGGACTCTCTCCGTAGGGGCCGCCTTCTTGATGTAAAACCGATAGAGTACCATTGTGAGGTCTTTGTGGTTGAAGCACCATGAAAGTCCACAACTTGGTATCGAGCTTAGGGATATGATCTCCAAGGCGGAGATCGGGATTAGAACTAGGAGGGTGAGATGAGTAAATTCTTTGCTAGTGTGTCCTACCTAAGCTTATTTGTTGGTCGACCATAATATCGGGATATTATGTGATATGTTAATTTGTTAAATTAACCCTTGTTTTGTCAGTATTCTAGAATGATATCCTAAAATACGAGAGATGAAGCAATGGAGAAATCATGATGACGAGGATATAGAATCAAGAAATGAAAGCAAGGTATTCTCAACTCTTTGAAATACGAGTACGTAAATTTCGGGGACGAAATTTCATAAGGAGGGGAGATTGTAAGACCGAATTTTATGAAATAAAAGTATTCAATTTTTTAATTACTATTCATGAGTTACTATTCATGAGTTACTATTCACGAAAGTTCTTATTCACGAGTTATTATTCATGAAGTTACTATTCACGAGTTACTATTCATGAGTTACTATTCACGAGTTACTATTCACGAGTACTATTCATGAAGTGTAAGACCCGAATTTTATGAAATAAAAGTATTCAATTTTTCTATTCAAAAAATGGTTAAATTGATAAAAGTTAAACTTAAGGGTGATATATGAAATTTTTTCAAAATAAGCGAGGGGTATAAAGTATTCATTATTGTTTGGGAATATTCGTTTGGTGGTGGAATATTCTTTACGTTTGGGAATATTAAATGCGATGGTACGCGACCATGTGTAGACCCCATAACTTGAAAGCGATTGGATGATGAAAACGATAAATATAAGTTGGTTAAAAATAACGGCGTAGTTATTCTGAATTAAAATTTGTTGGAATACCCGGTGGTTAAAATACGATGTCTGGCGTTAGTTGCAAGATAGCACACGGTATTGCACAATATTGTTGAATTATTGATCCTTACGTGAAGCCTTACTACTCAATAATTTTCACGATGAATTCTTATTCAATATTTTATTTTATTGATTCAATAATTCTTTGCGTTGATATTTTATATTATTGTTGTTCAATAATTGTCAAACGCACATTATCTCCATTATCGGATCAATAATTCATATTATTTAAATAATATTATTAGATAGCATTATTGGCAATGTCTAGAAAGTTACATCAAGGAGAGGTTTGTCACCTAATTGCTGGCCGATGGAGAAATTCTTATTGGAAAGCCCTCTTTCTGAACCTGCTTTGGTTGTCATTATTGTGATTCTCAGAATATTATTTGTGAATAATTAGTTATTGATTTATATGATAAGAAAATATTTATTTGATGTGGATATAAATGATGGATTTATTTATGTATTTAAGTGAAGGAATTAAAGATGATGTGTTTTATCGGTTATTTGTTTAAATGGAGAACAAAATATGAGATTTTCGAGGAAAAATTAGTTTATTACTTGATTTTGTAAAATCCATAGCTCTTTGTGTATAATGGGTTAAGAGATGAGCCATATATCAAAAGAAAGCCCTAGAAGTAAGCTAATCAGAGAAATTTGAATCACCCAAAAATTCTTTGTAGATATTTCGTGGTGAAATTTTGAATGAAATCGGTCCAAGGACTAATAGTCCGAAAAATCGGTGTTCTTGACTATATTACGTGAGTTATAAATTTTGATCCGACCGTTGGATCGTTGTAATTTTTGGATATGTTATACATATATAAGTTGAGTATATGTCCACAAATTTTGAACCGTTAAAAATGAGCGTATGATTTGTTATGAATTTTAAGAGGTAACCGATTCGGAAATTAGGTTTTGGTGGAAAATTCTAGAATTGAGTGGGCCCCACTCTTGGTTGTTGGGGAAGATGGCTGATTTTTGGTGGGTGGAATAGTAGCGGTAAAGCCATCGGTGGCAGTCAAGTCTTCTTCTTGTGCTAACATTTTCCTATAAATAGAGGGCTAAGTTAGAATTGAAAATCACACCGAAACATAAGCTTTCTCTCTTTCTCTCTAGATTATTGAGTGTAATTTGTGAGTATTTAGATACTTGGTGAGTTGATATTCATCGGTGCAAGTTTCCTTCAAATCATATATCAGATATCCCATGTCGAAGTCTTTGCTCTTTTGAGGTAAGGATAGTAAGGGATATTATTTTTTTTGTAATGATATTATTTCTTCAATATCATTATCTTTGAAATGTTGATCTGAAGTTTTATCAAATTTGGAACTTTTTCATGTGGGGTTACTATTCATGAGTTACTATTCACGAGTTACTATTCATGAGTTACTATTCACGAGTTACTATTCACGAGTACTATTAATTGAAGCGTGAAGATGTTTTTTTGGAATTTCTATCTTTTGGTGTCAGAGTTACTATTCACGTATCTAGACTATTCACGTATCTGACTATTCACGAATCTGGCACTATTCATTGAAAAATGAAAATTTTTCTTTTCGTCAAAATATCTATTCGGATACTAGCTTTGATTGTATCCATGTTTTGATCATTCTTGAATTTTACACCACTATGATTATTTTTGTGGTATTTTTGGACGTGATAAAACCAATGCAAAGATGAATGATTTACAAGAATATCTTTGCTTGATGAGTGCAAAGATGAATTATTGATGAATATCTTTTGCTCGTAATGCAAAGATGTCCTGTTGTTGAATATCTTTAGCCTGTAGTGCAAAGATGAATTATTGATGAATATCTTTGGCTTGTAATGCAAAGATGACTTGTTGATGAATATCTTTAGCCAGTAGTGCAAAGATGAATTATTGATGAATATCTTTGGCTTGTAATGCAAAGATGTCTCGTTGTTGAATATCTTTAGCCTGTAGTGCAAAGATGAATTATTGATGAATATCTTTGGCTTGTAATGCAAAGATGTCCCGTTGTTGAATATCTTTAGCCTGTAGTGTAAAGATGAACTGTTGATGAATATCTTTGGCCCGTGGTGCAAAGATGAATTATTTAGTATGATTATGAGCGAGGCGTGATTTGGTATAACCATGATCTTTGATGTTTCGGTAAAGACAAGTGATGAAAATTATCTTTGCCTTGGATGAGAAAGGAATTTAGAACTACAATTACGATTATGAGTTATAGGCGTGATTGTGGGCGGAGGAATTGTTGATTGATGTTACGGGGATAAAACATTGTTGGTGGATTTTAACATGGAGAAGACAATAGACTTTATAGTCTATTTGACTCTTCTAATGGATTGCTCATTCACTGCAACTATGGTTGAAAAGTTTTATCATCTACCATATGTTCTAAATCTACGATTTATTCTTGATGAAGACTATTGATAATTTATTTATCTTTAGTCATAATATTCTTTATCGAGCTAGTTGTGCTCACCCTTTTGTTTCACAATTCCTTTCGTGTAAATAAAAGTGTAGCCATGGGTCGAGCGGGGGATAGCAAGGAATAGAGTGGTGGTCTATAGATGTTGAGGTGAGGTGAATTTAACTTGGAAGGTGTGTTTGTCACTATCATACAAGATGTCTAATGACATACTGACCTCGTGTTATCATAAAGACATGGTTGTGCTCATCCACTTGCTGAGTATATTTACAAGCACTACTATATACAATCTTGGTGTTTGTTTGGAGTATAATACCCAATTAGAGACAGTGGAGATAATGATATGTCAAGAGAAGACTCACCATTGGGAAGAATATGATAGTAATCTTCTCGTTTTTCTTTAGGGGTTTATTAGGTCAACCAAGGATAATTGCAGTGGCCATATGATATCTACCATAACCTAAAAGCATGGCCTCCCATGTATGAAGGTTTCCTTGAGCACTTCCCAAAGATTCTAATTTCTAAAACAGGTTTTGACCGTACCTTTATGTAAGGTGTCATGGTGACGTGTTATCCAAGTTGGTGTCCGAGTTACATTTGGTATATATTGGTATCCAAACTCACACAGATACGTGTTGTTGTATTTTGCACGACAATTGTTGTAATAAAGTTGTAGTTATTTACGTACCATGTATTTAACGACTCGTAATAGGTTGGATGGAATGGACCTATTTTGGGGTTGTTACATGAAGCATGATAATTTTTTTTTCGTAAGAAGGCATTACTCGATAATTGTTGCGTTGATATTTTATATTCTTCATTGTTTCAATAATTGTCATTACACGAAGATTTTTTATTATCAAAGCAATAATTCATATTATCTGAATAATATTATTGGATAACATTATTGGCAATGTCTAGAAAGTTACATCTAAGGAGAGGTTTGGTCACCTAATTGCATGCGCCAAGAAGGAGAAATTCTTATTGAAAGCCCTCTTTCTGCGGAGGCTATGCCCAGTTTGTCAATGATGTGATTCTCGTAATATTATTTGTGAATAATTAATTATTGATTTATATGATGAGGAAAATATTGATTTTATGTGGATATAGATGGAGAAAATTTTTAATGTGACAATTGTTGAAAATTAATATTTTATCTTTTTACGATAAAATAATTCATTTAAATATATTATTTTAATAATATATTAATTGGTGATATTTTATAATGAATGTGGGATATATGAGTATATGAGGAGGAAGAGTATTTTTGTGGCATTAAATGATTAACACATGTTTTGTGTGTTTGTGGACCCCATTTCTTGGCCGAAATTTGATTATAACACAGAAAATCGCCTGCTTGAGGATTTCGGTCAATTTCTGCTTGGAATTTGGAAAAACTTTCTTACGCAAAGTTGTAGAGAATTGAATTTCCTATAAAAAATCGAGATTCTAATTTTCTGATAAAATAGCTATTTATTGTGAATTATTAAAGTTTGGTATATCTCTGTGCGAATTGATTTTTGGAGTTTAAATGATTTTTTGTTAGAAAAACGTTTTTTGTACTTTAGTGGCCCTCACTTGCACATGTTAATGGCTGAAATCAGATTTCAAAGGTGGGCTAAGGAATTTTGTTTATAAATAATATTATTATATTCAATTTTACTTTTTGGTTTTTAAGCATTTTTCATAAATAGGGTGCTTAGGTTAGAATTGAAAATCACACCAGAAACTGAAGTTTTCTCTCTATTTCTCTCTCGATATATTGAGCCTATTCTTGTGAGTATACTTTGAGTATTGCTATACGGTGCAAGTTCGTTCAACGTTATTCCAGTCAGAAGTACTGCTCTTTTGAGGTAAGGGATAGTAAGGGATTTTAAGGGTTATTATGTTTTTAGTTCCGAAATTTTTCTGAACCTTCAAAAATTCTGGAAAAATTGGAAATGATATTTTGATGAGTTTTGTAGATTGTGTCCAAAAATGGCGATTTTTGGATGTATAGATTAGGAGTTATGGATTTTATGAGAAAAGACTATTTAAAAAGTAACTGTTTATAACTCCTTGTGATTAACTCCAAAATTGATAAAATTTTTATTGGGAGTACATCTATATAATATCAGTATACCGTATTAATTTCAGAATTTTTGGATAAAAGTATAATTTATGATAAATGTTTAAATATTCGGTGGTTTTGGCCATATGAAAAATAGTAAATGAATTTTTAAAATTTTGAGAAAAATATATGTGCAATATGGGACTATGTTATGCTAAATCCCAGAAAAGAAATAATTTTGGAACTGATTTGGTATTTTTCATGAAAATGTTCTAGTTATGAGTAAATGAATTAAATATGTTATGTGAAGTAAGAAAATTGAAAAATATGATTTATTGGCTTGAGAATCATATATGAGGTATATCAGATTTTTATGAGGGTTTTGGTTAATGATGATGAAATCTTATGAGTTTGACATTTTAGATGATTAAATGCATTAATTATTAAAGTGTAAATAATTGGATTAAATTATTTATAAGTTTAAGAAATGATTAAAATATTATTATAATATTAATAATATTAGATTATGAGATTTCTAAGTGATTTATAACATTTGGATTAAGGTGTTATAAATATGGATATGAATTTTATTATGAAACTTTATCTTTTAAATATAGGTTTCTTATGCGTGATACTACGGTACTATGTTGAATACGAGGTACTATTCACGACAAATTGGTTTCTTCTCTGACCAAATTATCATTGATTTATGAATCTTACTCTTGAAATTAAAACCATGTTTTGATTATATTATTTTTATATAACATTCTTATAACCCTAATGATGATATTTCTCTTTGACTTGAGTGTAAAGATGGGTAGATTATTGGTATGATCGTGACCATAGGTTCTCTTTGGCCGATGAGTGCAAAAAAGTTGAATTGTTGACTTGGTATGATCACGACCATTGAATTTACAATTGAATATTTTTAGCTTAAGTGCAAAGGTGAATTGATCAACATGGTTATAATTATTGTTATATAACTTCTGAAATGATTATGTGTTTCTTTAATATATGAATATCTTTAGCTTTGTAGTGCAAAGATGAATTATTGATGAATATCTTTGGCAGTAGTCAAAAGATGACTGTTGTTGAATATCTTTGGCTCGTAGTGCAAAAATGACTTATTGTTGAATATCTTTGGCATGTAGTACAAAGATGAACTGTTGATGAATATCTTTGGCCGTGGTGCAAAGATGAATTTATTAGTATGATTATGAGCGAGGCTGTGATTTGGTATAACCATGATCTTTGATGTTTCGGTAAAGACAATGATGAAATTATCTTTGTCTGGATAAGAAGAGGGATTTAGAACTACAATTATGATTATAAGTTATGCATGTGATTGTGGACAGGAATTGTTGATTGATGTTACAGGGATAAAACATTGTTGGTGGACTTTTAACATGGAGAAGACAATAGATTTTATGGTCTATTTGACTCATCTAATGGATTGCTCATTCCGCTGCAACTATGGTTGAAAAGTTTTATCATCTACCATATGTTCTAAATCTCTGATTTATTACTGATGAAGACTATTGATAATTTATTTATCTTTAGTCATGATATTCTTTATCGAGCTAGTTGTGCTCACCCTTTTGTTTCACAATTCCTTCGGTAATAAAAGTGTATTTGGGTTGAAATGGGGATAACAAGGGAATAGAACGGTGGTCTATAGTTGTTGAGGTTCTCCCTAAAGAGTATGGAAATAATTTTATTGAGGACTTTAGTGTGTTGTATTTTATACATCATTTAATAGTTATTTTTGGTGAATTAAATAGGGTGAGGCGAACCCAACTTTGGAAGGGTGTTTTGTCACTATCATACAAGATGTCTAATGACATACAAACTCGTGTTATTATAAGACATGGTTGTGCTCATCCACTTGCTGAGTATATTTACAAGCACTACCTATATAATCTTGGTGTTTGTTTGGAGTATAATACCCAAAATAGAGACGATGGAGATAATGATATGTCAAGAGAAGACTCACCATTGGGAAGAATATGATAGTAATCTTCTCGTTTTTCTTTAGGGTCTATTAGGTCAACCAAGGATAATTACGTGGCCATATGAAATCTACCATAACCTAAAAAGCATGGCCTCCCATGTATACGAAGGTTTCCTTGAGCACTTCCCAAAGATTCTAATTTCTAAAACAGTTTTTGACTATACCTTTATGTAAGGTGTCATTGTGACGTACTTTCTGATTGGTATATATTTGTATCCAAACTCACAAGATATGTGTTGTTGTATTTTGCACGACAATTGTTGTAATAAAGTTGTAGTTGTTTTTCGTACCATATATTTGGCGACTCAGAATGGGTTGGATGGAATGGACCTATTTTGGGGTTGTTACATGTACTCTAAATACTGAGATGAACAACCCTATGTTTAGGGGTTTACGCTTAGCGTTGAAATGGTTTTGCACAATACATTGTACGAAGGATTGACCCCCCTAAGTACGTGGAGTCTTTATAGTCATATATCTGTTAAAGTTAAAGTTGAAAGATTACTTATAACTATGGACATGGTTCATGGTCATTTGACCCTCAGTAGTTTATTTAAGAATGTTAATAGAACAAATTATTCAGTTCTATTGAGCCTATGAGTTGGCAAATGTTGAAATGTTAATAGAACATATCATTCAGTTCTATTGAGCCTATGAGTTAGCAAATGTTGAAATGCTAATAAAACATATCATTCAGTTCTATTGAACCTATTATTTGGCAAATGTTGTAATGTTAATAGAACATATTATTCAGTTCTATTGAGCCTATTATTTGGCAAATGTTGTAAAGATATTTATTCTTATCTCTAGTGAGCTTTGTTTGCTCACTCTTGCATATTTATACATTTAATGCAGTTATGAATGAGAAGGTAGATAAACCTACAACTAGCAAAGGAAAGAGAAAAATGTACAAGTGATGAAGACTTGTAATTTTGTTTTATCATTGATGATAGACTTTTAATAATGATGTGATGTAATAATTTTATTTCCGCACTTGAATGATTGTATTAAAGGTTAGAGAACCTGGGAGATAATGTTTTTATTTAAGTAATCCTGTATGGGCAGGTTTTTATTATTCAATTTATTATAATTGGGTAGCTAGATATGAATGTTTTGATTACGTGAACACCAAATCTTGAGGTAATGAATTACCGGGATTTGGGGGTGTCACAGAGAACCACAAGGATTAGGGGAGAGAGATAGGATTCCATTAGATTAGATTAGAGTAGATTAGATCAAAACCCTAGTTCTTTTGAGATTGAAGCAACTTGGAGACCAAAGTAGGAGCAAGGATGGAGCTTCAAATCTGCAGACAACATATTCTATTTTCTTAACTTCTTCTATATTTGTCTTTTAATGATTATTCAATTGTGGATTCTTAGTTTTAATTCAATGAACTAATTCTTTGTTTGAGATTACAATGGATCTTATTGTGTAGTTTATTTTAATATGCTTCACTATCAATTATTATGTTCTATTGTGAGGATTGTCTATTGTGATTTGGACTTAATTGTTTAATTGATTGGCCATCAATTACCATGATAATCTATATAAACTCGAGAGATGAAGTTTAGATTTAGATCTGATCATGATAGCATGTGTTTGTGATTTCTGCATAGATGGAATTCATGATTCGTGTTTAGGATAGAGATATGCCTTTACGCCATATGTAATCTTATAGAGAACTTGTGCTTTAAATCATTTTTAATTGTAATTCACATAGAGATATAGTGGACTAGTTAATTAGGGTGTCTTGCTTAATTCTATCATCTGTGGATTTAAGTGAGTATGAGTATTATGCATCAAGAGGTGGTTTATCTACTTTAGTGTTCTTGATTAACAATTCGGGATAGAAAATAATTAATGAGAAGTGTGTTAACTTAAATGAAGCAATAAGTAAAGTTGTGATCTTAAATCTCCGTAATCTGATTTTTAATTAGTGGTAATTAAAATTAGTGTAATTAAATAATTTAATTTATAATCTTAAATTGTTTGTTTAAATCAAATTAGTTTGATTAAGGGTTAGTACTTGGTAATTTGTATTAATAATTTCTCGTGTGAACGATACTCTACTTTCACTTTATTACTTGTTGACCACATATACTTGCGTGTTGTGCGTAATTAGATTTTACTCAACAAGTTTTTGACGCCGTTGCCGGGGAATTAATTTAATAATTATTTACCAATATTAATTTCAATCAAATTAGTCTTAGTTTAAACATTTTTATTTTTATTTTTAATTCTCTTCCTATATTTCTCTCTTTTCAGGTACCATGGATGACTTTGCGTATCAATGGCCATACACGACATGACTCAACTAAGGGAAACAAGGATTGATGGACTTAATACATTTTCTGTAGAATCAGTACAAATTGAGGCAAATTCGGAGACATTGGAGGTTATCGCAGCCCAACGGAGTCGAAGGATGGCAAACATGACTCAACCAAGGGAAACAGGGATTGATGGACTTAATGCATTTTCCTCAATATCAACACAAATTGAAGAAATTTCGAGGACGTTGGACATTATTGCAGTCCAAAGGAGTCGAAGGATGGCAGTTACGTGTGACTATTGTGCTAGCAACCATCAAAGTCATCAATGCACTGTCAGTTTTGAGCCGGTACCATATAGTGGTGATTACCTCAACAACTATGCTGAGCTTAACTATCACCGAGATTTGGGGTATCACCCAGATTCTTCAGGGACCTACATTTATGATGACCAATATTACGTTCTAAATCCATCATACACACCAAAATTTTCATGTCCACCTCCATTGCCACAAGAAGAAAAGCTAAATCCGATGGATGTAATATTGAAGGGCATAGCAGACCTAGAGGAGATGAGGATTAGCCAAGAGCTGTCAACCAAAAATTTTAATAATCGGATGGAACAACTCGTCAACCAATGGTCCTCAATACATGGCTTCCGAGACTGAAACAGAAAATTCAAGGCTGGGGGAATTATTGTCCAAGTTTATAGCAGATATGGAGAAGATGAGTAATGAAGCGAGGTCAATTCAAAATCTTGCAGATCAGATAGAGTAAATGACCAAAGCCGTAAGCAACCTTCCTCCAAATACTTGTCTTTATGACATGGATGACGAAATTGATGGAGAACCCAAACCAAATCTGCGACTGGATGAGCCACAAGATATCAGAAGTGTAGCGACAATTGGGGATAATGAAATAGAGGTCGACGGAGATCTAAATTGGTCTTTACCAAAGATCAAAGAGTCAGTCAGATTTACAAAATCATGCCCACTTGGTAGTCATATCGTCGGCGAAGCTCTTGATGACATAAGAGCGAGTACAATTTTGAATTCATGATGGGACGAGAAACAGAAGATAGATGAAGAGGCCATTGTGTGTGACAAGCTTCCATGCCCCAAAGTGATCACATACACAATGGAGAAAACACCTAGCTGTGGGACGTTCTTATTGAGATCATACCAAATCAGAGCATGCTAGGTGACTTTGATGCATTGGTCATCACAAATGGGAACCTACCAAAAGCTATATTATTTTCGATGGATGGAGGGTTCCTCAATTATCGAAGAGGATTTTGATAGCATTGACCAGACAAAGTCAGGCTGAAAGACTGTAATTCAAGCGTTAACTGGGAGGCAACCCATGAATTTTTATATTTATATGCTTTACTAGTTTATTTAGTAGATAGGAATTAATTTGCTTATTAAGTTCTCTTACCAATCTAAGTGCTATTCTAATCCATGTTGTCTCTCTTCATTGCAGGTATTGGAGGTTCAATGGACAGGCAAAAGATTATGAAAAGGTTATTCAAGTCAAATTCAAGTGTGGTGCCCAATTTGTTCCATGTGCCTAACTTATTCTCCAAACTTAGCAGACAAGGAGAAGGATTGCTATATTTTCAGGAAAGTCCTCTACTTTACTTTTTTCTATTTCAGCCATTGAGGACAATGTCTAGTTTAAGTTTGGGGTCATTTTAGTGTCGTATTGCATATCGTTAGTTATTTACATTGTAGTTCGTATAGTTACATTTAGTTTTTGCATTCAGTTTCTTGAAAGAAAAAAATATATTTGAAAAATTGAAAAATTTCAAAAAATAGTAGTTAGTTTACTATGTTTATATAGCATTTAGTACATCTTGCATGAGTCCAGCTGTTTGATATTTATAGTTTGTTTTGGCCAATGAGATGATTGGAATTGGGTACACAAGTATAGTACTGACTATTAGAGCTTTGATGTGATTTCTTGTTATGAATTGAGTCTTTTTCTGTTTGAAACTGGTATAGTAAGGTTAGCACAGTAAAAACAACTTGTTGATTGATTGAGTTTAAATTGATACATAAGGGGACTCTAAAGGATAATGCTAGTTTGAATGAAAGAATGACAAGAATAAGTAGTGATGGCTAAAGTTAGACAAGAACTTAAGTTTGGGGGAATATTTGGAGTATATAAACTATATGGAAAAAAAAGAAAAAAAAAGTATGAATAAATACCGTGGCATGCTTGTCTAGTTTTGTGGCCTTTATTACATGAGTAAGTAAGCCCGAGGGGATTGTCTTTACACCTAGCGCCCCAAGGTCTTAATTGTCTGGGAGTCGTTGGTCGAAAGCTCGTTAAGGTAGCATTGAAAAGCCTAAGGGAATAAGACATTGCATAACTATGTGTATATAAACCAAAACAAAAAAATTATGAATAAAACGGGAAATAAGAGCAAAAAGCCCCCGTAGATGAAAAATAAAGCATAAGTATCCCATATTGACCCTCGATATTGGTAATTGTTTGAATTTAGTTGGATCTAGCTTATTTTTGGATTTCTTGAGTTTACACTGTATGATGCCTTCGAAGAGACTTGTTATGTGTTAAATTTGATTTTATATCAGTTAACATTGTTGTGGAGCACACACACACTATATTAGTGATAACAGTCTAAGATTTGATGATTGATTGGGAAGTTAATGATTTATTTTGATATGATGTATTATCGTGTTTACTTGATTTTTCTAAGGCCGGTTGAATAGACTTGTTTATGTCATTATTGCTGGATTCGTAGGCATGTAGATTAGTTGCATTGCATAACATTATTATTTTGTGTTTTTGCTTGAGGACAAGCAAATGTTTAAGTTTGGGGGTATTTGATAAGTATATTTTAAACCTACTTATCCAATATCTGTTACTTAAATTAGTTGCTTAAACTGATGTTTCTTAGTTACTTTTCATGTATTTAGTGTTCATTTTGTAGATTACATGCTTGGGAGCTGTGTGAACGACTATTGGTATGAAAACACAAGGAAAATCAATCAGGACATCGTTTGGGCTTTCATGTTTATTTCATGTTCTTGGCTTGGAACTTGGATTATATTGTAGAGCTTCTTCTTAGCTTTTCAGAACATCTTGAATCATTCCAATCGGAGTTCGGATGCATGAGTTATGACCTTTGTACCAACGGACGTTGAACTTCACTGTTTTGGGTGACCATTTACATAGCATCCACTTAAGAGCCAATTTCTACATTGCTCCAATCCTTATTTTGAAATACTCAAAGAATTAAAGTTGTAGATCTACGTCTCCTTTTTTCGGAACATCTTGAATCATCGAAATCGGAGTTTAGACGAAGAAGTTATGGCCATTTTCCAAAGGATGTCAGAGAATAAAATTTCCATAAGGGACCCCACGTAAAGGCGAGCTTAGTTAGTGTATAAACCCCATTTGGGGTATGAATGCTGTAAAAAGTCATTTTTGTCCGAATTTGAGTTCGAGAAGGATTGGTTCGATTCGATTGACTCAAGGACTTCCAAGAGGACTTAAAGACATATAAAGAGGCATATAAAAGGAGGAGAATCACAAGGATTAGGGGAGAGAAATAGGATACCATTAGATTAGATTATAGTAGATTAGATCAAAACCCTAGTTCTTATTAGATTTGGAGATTGAAGTAAATTGGAGACCATTGAAGATTCAAAGTAGGAGCAAGGATGGAGCTTCAAATCTGCAGACAACAGATTCTATCTTCTTATCTTCTTCTATCTCCGTCTTTTAATGATTATTCAATTGTGGATTCTTAGTTTTAATTCAATGAACTAATTCTTTGTTTGAGATTACAATAGATCTTATTGTGTAGTTTATTTTAATATGCTTCGCTATCAATTACCATGTTCTATTGTGAGGATTGTCTATTGTGATTTGGACTTAATTGTTTAATTGATTGGCTATCAATTACCGTGATAATCTATATGAACTCGAGATATGAAGTTTAGATTTAGATCTGATCATGATAGCATGTGTTTGTGATTTCTGCATAGATGGAATTTATGATTCGTGCTTAGGATAGAAATATGCCTTTACGCCATATGTAATCTTATAGAGAACTTGTGATTTAAATCCTTTTTAATTATAATTCACATAGAGATATAGTGGATTAGTTAATTAGGGTGTCTTGCTTAATTCTATCATCTGTAGATTTAAGTGAGTATGGTTATTATGCATCGAGAGGTGGTTTTATTTACTTTAGTGTTATTGATTAACAATTCAGGATAGAAAATAATTGATGAGAAGTGTGTTAACTTAAATGAAGCAATAAGTGAAGTTGTGATCTTAAATCTCCGTAATCTGATTTTTAATTAGTGGTAATTAGAATTATTGTAATTAAATAATTTAATTTATAATCTTAAATTGTTTGTTTAAATAAAATTAGTTTGATTAATGTTCAGTACTTGGTAATTTGTATTAATAATTTCTTGTGGGAACGATACTCTACTTTCACGTTATTACTTGTTGACCACGTATACTTGCGTGTTGTGCGTAATTAGATTTTACCCAATAGAATTGTCAAGAAATTGGATTGTATATGTTCTTAGATATGTACAATTCATGAGTTCTCAGTAATAAAATTCATGCAATAATGTTTTAAAATAAGGAATTGAGTTTTGGTTGAATATGTACATTTTGACTTATGTTGGAGTCAAAATTGAGGGTTAGATCATGAATAGAATCTAAAATTGGTGCTAGATATTGTTAATATATTAAATTACGTAAACAATGAAGGGTAAATGGATTGATTTGGTTAGAAATCAAATACGTGGTGAATGATTATGCTAAATATGTTAAAACATATAAAACTAATATGAACATGAGTTTTGGGTGAAGATATAGGTTATTTAATTTTTCTGCAAATTGCTATAATTCTAGTATATTGTATTTCTATGAATTACGAATCCATAGAATCAAAATGGACTAATTTGGATGTGTATAACTCAAGTTATGAAGATTAGAAGGAGAAAAGGTTCAAAAATCGTGAAAACAAAGAAACTACGAACTCGACTCTCGCTACCAAAGGTAGCATGATGTAACGTGCGCCTTAAGTCTCTTGGGGCGCATCTGCTCTCTAGGGAGCAGCTGTGCTGTGTCTAACGCTTAATTAGGCGCAGCTGCGCTCTAGGTTAGTCTGGTGTGACTGTTTTGACTTCCTGTAGTAAAACAGCTATAACGTTTTCATACAAACTCCAATTGAGACAATTCAAGATGATCCATAACGAGGACGAATATACCTACAACTTTTATTCTTTAAGTTATTCAATTTGAGGTCCTTAGTAGGGGTCAAATGGCTAGATTTAGGACTGTTATGTTTCCGGGGACACTTGGAGGGCGTCGGGCATGCACGTATGCAAGTGTAGTACTTTTGACGATAAAATATGTTGTTATAAGTTATAGAACATGAATATTATGAGGTATAATGATGCTTAACATTAATAAATGATATATTAGATATGTTATATAAGCATACTAAGCACACACAAGAGAGACAAATCGGGCGTGTGACGAATGAACGTCGAAATGCCGTGACAAGTGTTAATGAACGGTAAAAAGTGTTTTAAATCAAATGAAATGAATATTATAAGATATTTAATGGGGTTAATATAAAACCAATAAGTAGTCCTAGCAAGACCTAAACACTTGAATGAACTTCGAGTATGACCTAAGAAGTAATAAAGTGAGATGTAAGTCAAAAGTTAACAAAATCAAATTGAACATTGTGTACTGATGATAGGAAAGGTTATCAGATATAGAGTAAAGTTTACATTACAACTAATATGCATTGCTATGTGACTAATAGTTAATGTGAATGATTATATAATTGTGTAGGCCACGTGAAGTGCATATAGCTGTAAGATGTTAAACTGTTATTGGTAAACAACGATCAAGGCAAGTCTTTAAGTTCCTATTTGCTATGTGAACTTGATGATGAACTGTTTTAAATCTTTATTGCAAATAACATGATGTGTTATATATATGTTGAAAGTATGAAATGTTAAAGTCAATTTATGACTACGTTGATTGAGTAATGAATGCTGACTGAGTAAGGAACTCAATCTTTATACTTGTTATATGAACTGCATCATGTTTGTTATGTTAATTTAATGTTTATGGGATGTATAATAAACATGTTATTATGTGCTACGTGATGCATGAAAACTGTTAGATTTGCTGGGTTGTCGAGCTCAACCTTGTTAATAACCATTTTTGCAGGTTAAGGATTGAAGGTAACACTATGTTCTACTTGAATGACGTGGATCAAAAATAATACACGAAGATTAATATTTTAGCTAAAGATGGTTATTTCTTTAAACCATGATTAAGGTTCATGAGATGTACTCAATGTTTTATGATATATATTTTATGTTGAGTTATAAAGTTAAAGTTTTTGTTGTCCGATGTATAAAGGATATCAATTTGATATGTAAGTATATATATATATATATATATATTAACTCTGATAAAGTGAATCATGGATTATATAAGATTCAAAGACATGTAGATGATAAAGGTTTTGATTCAGGGAATTAAAGTAAGAAGATAGAAAAGTTTAAATTATTCTGCATTTTATTAAGTTTAACATCGAATAATTATGTAAAAATCAGAAGTTAGACGTGTTATTAACGACCGAAGTCGATAATTGAATTGTATGATTTTTGGGGTCGTTACAATATCAATCCCCAAATCAACCCCAGCTACTACTGACGTAGTGTGTGTGTTCTCAATAACCATGAAAATAGACTGAAAATCAAATATATCACATAATACGCTTCTATAAAGGGAAAACACAGTTTAGCATAAAAAAATCTGTATACAAGCAAAGATCCGACTAAAACTCACTAAATACTAAATTAGATGTTAATATGCGATATTTTTTGCTATCTTTATTCAATTACAGGGGCATTTTGCTCTTTTTCTCGTATTTCTACTTTACTAATGAATGTGCAATGTCTAGTCCTCTTAGACTTTTCAGTGCTATCCATTAATGAGCTTTCGACCAACGACTCCCAAACCAGATGGCTTTAGGGCACTGGGTGTAAAGACATCCCATAGGGCGTACTTACTCAAGTAACAAAGGCCGCATAACTAAACTAGTCACGCTGTTTATTCATTCATTTTTAATTAATTCCCTTTTTTTTTCTTTTTTTTTTCACGTAGATAGATCCCATATCTTCCCCCAAACTTAGGTCTCTGCCTAATCCTAGCCTTCACCACTAGTTCACTGAATTTCTTTCATTAAACTCTCAATTTCCATAAAGAAGTCAATTATGTGTATATTTTAACTAAGTCAGTCAACATGGTCATTCAATTGTGCTATACGGTTACATTAATTTGAAACAGGCAAAAGACTTGGTTCATGCTACAAAATTACTTCTATGTCCTAGCTGTCAATACTACTCCTTGTCTAAGCAACTCCAGTCTCAACATCGGCCAAATTAACTTCAAACTAACTAACAAGCTAGAATCATGCAGAATGCACTAACTATATGCAAAATATTAATACTAATTTTTTCAATTTTTTTTAATAAATAACTAAAAATGAAAACTATTTAACAAAAAGAAAAACTACATGAAAACTACACTAAATATGAACAACTAACATGCAATACAGACTAAATGAAAAATTACACTAACTATAACTAGATATCCAAAACTAAAGATGCAAATGTAAACAACACCGCCAAACTAAAAATTAAACAATGTCGTCATTGCGAAAAATAAACAGAATTGAATTACAAAGGACTTCCCTTAAATGGCTAAACATTAGAAGCAACCTTCTCATCAGAGTTGGAGGGTGGATAAGCAGGCAACGACTATGGAACAGGGAACTGAAATGGCTCAACAGTGGGATTCAATCGGGCAAATGCTTCCGCCAAGGATGCATTGAATGTGTTTTATGTGGCAAATGCATGATCATGCCTCGCTGTGATCCTCTTAATCTTTCTATCCTCGACTTTATCCCTCGCATCCAAATACTGCTGAAGACTCCTGAACTGAGTGTTAAACATGAATTTTGTCTTGCACGATGAAGTAGCAGCAGTAGCCTCCTCACCCTAAGGAACTTCATCAGCCTAGATATCTTCATCCTCAGAATCGGCTGCCTCTTCCTCTTCATCCTCTGAAGCCTCAGGAAATATGAACCCAAGCCCTTGTGGATGAGACTCACCTCCTGGACACACCGAATATCTAGCAATGAGCCTAGGGTCTAACAATTGAAGAGGTTGTTGCATAAGTTTGTCAGCAGTCCACCTAACTCCTGCTTGACGACATAGACCACAAATAAGCAATGGATATGGAAACCCTCCTGAAATCGGTCCTCGCAGACAACTCTTGATAGAAAAACTGATAACTTCCCCAATGTCAATATCAAAATCCTTGGACAATTGAATATAATAGTAACACCTTTCTTTCGTCACTTCACTTGTGTGTTGAGAAGGCATACCATATTTTTCCATATTGACTAAGATCCTTGCTTATAAATAAATTACCTCCCTTTTTGCCCTTCACCCAAATAGTGTTTGGCTTGCTAATCTCTTTCAAAATCTGGTCATAATCAGGACCACTGTCTTATAACTATGCATACTGACATACTTGTGGGGCCCTCACATCATAAAACTAATTTATTACCTCAGCACTGAACGTCACCATCTTTCCTCTTACAAAGGCCACAAATGGGGCTTTATCCTCGATGTTTGCATAAAACTCTTTGACCACAATCACCACTGCCGATTCAGGCTGATCTGTGAAGGTATCCCATCCTTCATGTATTTGCCTCCTCATATGCCCATCAAAAGACTCGAGCCTCAATCGTTGCTCCAATGTGAGTGCTTTTGTAGCCAAATAATCAAACTTATCCGCCGCCGTGACACTCATAAACTTTCTTTTATCGAAATTCCTCACGGGTGGCGATGAACCCTCGCCCCTTTATCTCTTTACTGGAGTTTTCGGAGCCATTGTGGTTACAATTCAAATAATTCCCCCAAACTTATTCGCTTAGGCATTTATCGAACAGTTGGTAGGTAAGAGCGAATAACACCCCCAAACTCAATAGTCACCCAAATAGACAATAAGACCCAAATATGAATGCTTACCCCAAGTACTTGTTGCTAATAGTTGGGGATGATTGCCAAGCTTTACACAAACCCTCTTTTAGTTCCTGTTGCTTGAGAGCTTTGACAAAGATGACGAAACCCTAGTTTTTGAGAAAATACCCAAATTGGAGATGAATTGATGAAATTCGAAATTGGTTATGTATAGGAAATGAGATTTAGGGTTGAAATTGATGGGGAATGGGAGTTAAAGAGAGAAATCATGAGTAGGGGTCGATTATTTATGTTTAGAATGGAAAAGGTTTGATTGAAATGTGGCTTTTTAAAAGCGCTTTTAAGTGGTACCCATTGAAATGCAAAAAATTTGAACTGCAAATGTTGTCAAAAAGCTCTGGCGGAGGACCCCCACAATGCCGGGCGGCAATTTTGTCTTTGTGGGGGTTCAAATGGTGGGAATATCTGAGAGAATACCCACGCCGGGGTGGGAGTTTATAGGCTATATTGGTTTGCCGAGGCGGGCTTTAACCTTCTGCCATAAATTTTTTCTTCTACTTCTGACTTTGCTCTGCACGCGCATTAGCCTCATTCTCATTACCTGAAATCATACATAGACCAAAATCAGAGCAAGTATTATGGAGAATGAGCAAGAAAGCTATGATTAATGCAAATTTACTAACTAACTAGAATCTAACTAATATACGTCCTACAAAAATTAAAGTTAATTACAGAAAATAAAAGAAATAATTGGGTTGCTATTGGACAAAAAACTGATCACTAAACATGCACATGTATACGCGGTCTAACAAGTAATACAATGATAAATAGAATGTCGTACCCACAAGGAACTATGACTAATATTTACCAAGTACCGACTTTGTATCGCTAAAGTCTTATTCAAACAACAATAAATAGAAGTGTGATTAATCTAGTTAAAACTAATTAACAAAGCAAGTAAATGGATAACGAATGGTAATCGAAGGAAATACAAGTTAAGGTTACAATTTCATCCCACACAGGCATTCTGTCGAACACCTGGCGTGCTATGCTTCATCGAACTACCTACCCTTCTCTCTTTGGTCTTAATGGTCACGATAATTTGTCGACCGAGAACACACAGGTGCTTATGCACCTCTGTCGAGGTATGCACAAACATATCCTCTCTAGATCCACCCAAAAGGGAATAGAACAGAAAAAAATGTCCAAGCTAGATACAATCCTACACATGTCTATGCGAATTAATCATAACAAGGATTTAAGCATAAGTTCTCAATTAGGTCACACGTGGCGCATATATATATATATATATATGTGTGTGTATTCTACGCACAACTTATGCAGTCGAAACCCACAATCGCATGCCAATAGATTTAGGTGTAAATCTATAATCCTCCTGTCGGTATCATATAGATTACCAAAATCATCACTAATGTCTTAGCGAGAATCATGAAGCGCAAATATATTAAACCAAATCATATGGTGCCTACCAAAGAGATAAGACATTCAATTTTAATAACAAAGGGTTCCATTATAACCTTAGAGCAAATATTCAGTTCATACCTATTGGACAAAATACAAGTAGCAATAAAGACAACATTAATGGATTACAAAATTAGAGGAAAGAAATGGATAAGAAGGAATTCTGTCAAGGCTTTTCAATCTCCAAGCATTCCGCTCAAATCAAGCTTTCCAAACCGTGTAGCTCACTACTCTTGTCGCTCCAAAGAAATTCCAGACTTCTCCCTAATCTACCTAATCTATATTTACAGACATAATCTAAGAACTAGAGAGAGAAATACAGAAGAAAACTAATCTAAGCTAAGCTATATAATTATATGGTCTGATATATGCTATATGATATCCCCCATCATTTTTGCAGAGGTTGGCCTCTGATAAATATGCCTCCCCCTTTAAGCTAGGTCAAAATCGAGTCGACTCTGCCAGGGCACCGGAGGTCGCACTGCGGTGCGACCAATAGACTTAAGGGTGACGTTGCGGCGCTACTTGTGCAGGAAAGAAACTGGTGCTCGCGCTGCAGTGCGAGTCCATATAAGGTCAGTGGCGCTGCGATGGTGACGTCAGGCTGGACCAGAGGGTGGCACTGCGGCGCGACCAATAGACTAGGATTTGGCGCCGCAGCACGGTTATATATAAAATTCCCGTTTTGCCCCTAAATGCATGGAAAAGACCTAATAAGCCCTGCATTGCATCGGTTAAGCACAATAACACTATAATAATATAAAACCATATAAAATCTACGAGAATATGCAACTATTTAAGTCATAAAGTATCCGATTCGCGGGTATAAATCCCACTCATCAAATACCCCCAAACTTAAGTCTTTGCTTGTCCTCGAGCAAACTATCTAACACAACACTAACAATAGTAAAACACACGCGAAGGAAAAATAAAACTGTATACTAGTATCATGGCTTCTAAGCTCGATCATAGCTACTCCCAGAGAACAGGGCAAACACAGATACAAATAAGTGTTCATTCAATTTCAAGCATAAGAATGTATTCAATCCATTCTATGTGTGTGTGTGGAGACCAACCGTCCTAACTAATCATAGCTCAAATAAGTTCGCACAGTCGATTGTTAATACCAATAAGCAAACTCCGCAACTTAAACATTCAACAAGCATTAAGAATAAGACGCAAGTGCAAGAAAAGATCAAAAGACTCTAGCAGGACGACAGTAAAATCTGACTCGGACAGTCCTTAATTACCTTTGGCTATTCAGAACTACCCTTTAATGAGATTTTGATCAGTGACTCCTAAGTCAGACGACTTTAAGGCACTAGGTGTAGAACAACCCTATGAATCTAATAACTTGAGAAGTAAAGGCCATGTAATCAACATAAGCCAACTGAGACTTTACAACAAAAATGAAGATTATTCGGCGAGTGCATTTTATGCTCCATCTCAACATCGGTCCCGCGTTTATGGGCGAGTGCGTTTTACGCTCCATCTCGACCCACCACAAAACTTTCAATATTAACTCTTCTTTTCTATTTTTATTTTTTTTATATGTCAACATGCCAGAATCCAATATCAAAAACTGTATAAACATCTAAGTCTTTTATTACCTTGCACAAATGAAAGTTTATAAGAGTGAACAAACTCTCAAAGCAATAAACACGCAAACTAAATTCGAAAAAATAACTAGTTAACACAGTTGGTCGGTACAGGCTAAGAAGGATGGATCAATAACAGTCTAAACTTATCGATTGAACAACCCTAGCTCATATATACTTGACACTACTCTAAGAGATAGACATAATTACTTGGCGCTTGTCATTAGCCATAATAAAAAAATAATGATAAATATAACACCCTTACTAAATAGTAGCTTAAAATAGGGTGAAAAGGCCATTGACATAGCACACACATCTAAATCTGAATAAGCCCTAAAAGGATGGCTATAAACCACAAACATGCTAATAATAAAAACATACCAAAGTACTAAAGTATGGTAACCTAACATGGTAGTACAGAAATAAATAGATAATAGCCAAAACACCCCCAAACTTAAAGTGAGCAATGCCCTCATTGCTAAACAGATATCAATCGATACAAGAGGGCTTCCCTGAAGATCGCTCACTCAGCAGTGACATCATCCTCATCGACTTTGGTGGGCGGTGATGGTGGAGGGTATGGTGGGAAGACAGGAGGCTCTAGGAACTAGTATGGCGTGAACTCAATGTTCTCACCACAATAGTCAGTGTAGATGCTCTGCATAGTGTTCACCAGCTCAACCTGGTACTTCATAGCTATATCCTTCCTCTAAGCCACTACTGCTATGTGCCTCTGCTGCCTTTGCGCCTCGGCGTCGTGCTTTTGATGCAGCAAGGCAAGGGATGCCATAATGTCTACTAGTAGTCCCTGTGCAGCTGGGCCGGCGTCTGGAGGCTGCGAGGGCTTGGGCCTTACTGTAGGAGGTAGTGCTGTAGGTGGCCCATACCTTTCACCTCTAACATGAGACTTTGCCCTATCCCACACATTAAAGAGTGAGATTGTCTGATGGTCGATGACTGCCATGGGAGGCAAGGCTATCTCTTCTGGCCCCCATTGGATACCTACTTGCTTGCACAATCGAGTGATCAAGGATGGATGTGGAAGTCCTGAAGCGATGGTACTCTTGATTGCCTTCATGATGGACTCGTGTATGAGAACACCGATGTCCACGTTTAGGCCCATAATAATGGCAAAAAGGAGGATCGCTCGATCCTTGGTCACATCGCTCAGGTGCCGGGTAGGAATCATATTAGCGCAAATGAATTTGAACCACGCCTTCCCATAGCGACTGAACGCTGAAGTCGGGAAATTGATCTTTTCACCCGTATAGTCATTCTTTTTCCATGTAGTTCCGGGCCTGCAGAGCCTCCTAATGATATCCTCGAGGTCATAGCTGTGGAGCCCTGACTCTATATAATCCTTGCCCTCATAGTTGGGTGTGGTGAATAGTGCGTTGATAACTTGACTTCAAAACGCCACTAAGCGGCCCTTGACTTGAACAACAGCATCACCTTCGGCATTGGCGTTCACATAAAACTCCCTAACCACATATACAATAGCTGATCCGCGTGGTTTTGTGAAGTGCACCCAGTGGCGTTCAAGTAGCATGGTTGTTAGCTCACCATCCTTTTTATCAAGCATCAACCCCCGTTCAGGAATCAGGTTTCGCACGGCAAAAGAGGTTTTGTACCTTTTTCAGGCCTCTTTTGTAAGACCCCGAATTTTATGAAATGAAAGTATTCAATTTTCTTATAATTATTATTTTATTTCGTAAATGGTTAAATTGATAAAAGGTTAAAGGTAAGGGTGATATGTGAAAATTTTTCAAAGTAAGCAAGTTGTTATAAAATATTCGTTTGATCGGGGAATATTCTTTTTGTCGGGAATATCCGTACGATGACGCAATCATTGGTGGACCCCACAATGGAAGTATTGTCATACTTAGAAAATGACATAATTATCTTTTTTATAAAAATAACGGCGAAAGTGTTACCATTAAAACTGTTGAACTACCTGGTAGTAGTAAAAAATGCGATGTCTGGCGTGGTTACATAGTAGCACACGGTATTGATTATTGATGCTTACGTAAGAAGTCACTTAGTTATACTCAATTATTTCTACAGTAATTGTTGTATCATATCTCTCATATTATTGATTCAATTATTGTCACGGTATCATCTGTATAATTTGTTATATTATTAAATCAATAATTGAGACGACAAAGTTATTCATATTATTATTTGCAATATTGACAATGTCTAGAAGTTTTGTCAATGAGAGGTTAAATAATCTAATTGCGCGCCAATAGGGAGAAATCCTTATCGGAAAGCCCCCTCTTTCTTGGGAACGACCTGGTTGTTAAATATTTTGAGTTATAATATTAATGATGAATAAGTTCTTGTTTGTTAAAGATGAAATTGATAGTTCCATTGTGTGGGAATTATTAGTGTTAGTGAAAATTGACATTTATTTCGATAATAATTGATGTCTGGAGGTTATATTAACCAATCGGGTAATTAACCGGATAAATGAGCAATTAAGTGCTATTAATTCACATGCTTATAACTATGTGTTCACATGTGTGTACTATTGATTCACATGATTTACTATTAGGGGAGTTGGTGCAAGATTGATAATACTTACATGACTAAATTAGAAATGGAGGTATATGTGACGCCCCCAAAATAGGTATACATCACACAAAATTTAAATACAACTTAATTATATAACAGTCGTGTAAAATACGACAAAACATAATCTAAGAGTTTTAATAAGAATATTGTCATCTAGACAATATCCACATTCAAAGGAGTCCTCATTACATTTACTGTCACACTATTTTATAGAATAGTGAGAACTACTAAAACAACCATCTGGACCGTTAATCCGTTCCCCGACTCGTCCCAACTATATTCTCATTTCCTGAAGAGAACAGTGAAAGAAAGGGTGAGCTTAACTAGCCCAGTAAGAAATATTATGACTAAGATAATGCAGAATAATTTATCGTTAGCCTTCAACAGTGTTAAACTGATAAAATATAACAAACATCAAGTTTAACTGTAGCGGAACAAGCAATGGTCATGATCATGCCAACAACTATCCATCAATGCACTACGGGCCAATGAAGACTTTTACCACATCATTTGTAACATTACGGTCATGATTATACCGAGTAATCCCTGGTCATAATCATACCAAGTCTATCTATGCACTACAGGCCACAGGCGACTTTCAACATATTATAAACATGAGGATGATGACAATGATATTAGATTTTAATAAAACAAGTTCAAGGATAAATTTTGAAAAATTTATAATTTAATTTATCCAGAAATCAATAACGTCCAAATTGTCAACATGATACTGTTTTGTGGAGTAAAATTCAAGAATGCTCAGAAGAATATTTCCATGAAAAGATACTGGATGAAGCGCAAATATCCAGGATATTCTACTAATTTCATGGAGTATAGAAGCCAAAACTTTAACCAACTGAGTATAATAGAATATATGAAACTGCAAATGGATTTTCGCCCGCCATGCGGTAATCCACGTAGACAGATCATTTCCATAAGTTATTAAGGAATGAATACAAATGATCATTCACCATGCATACGGTAATCCACATAAACAGGTTATTCCAATAGAGTAATAAAGAAAGGAATAACAACCCTTACGAGTATTGAAAGAAAATAACTCTCTTCATAATACGAAAGAAATAATACCCCTTACCTTAGAAGAAATTGGATACTGGAATAATGAGGTAGCAGACTTCTCTTCTTCTTTCTCTCTATAATAATTGCTCTTGTGAGACTTAGTGAATTGGTGAGAATGAAAGAAGAATGAGCTTCTATTTATAGGAAAATATAGTTTCGATAATTTCACGTTTTGGGGCTCGAAATATTACAGTATAATACCTTCCTCTTTTTCTTCATTTTTAATTTAGTCTTGCAAGTATTATCAATTTTGCACCACCTCCCCTAATAGTACATGAATTGTGAATTAATAGTACATACATGTGAATAAATAGTTATAAGCATGTGAAATAATAGCAATTAATTGCTCATTTATCCGATTAATTACCCGATTGGTTAATATAACCTCCAGACATCAATTATTATCGAAATAAATGTCGATTTCCATTGACACTAATAATCCTAACACAATGGAACTATTAATTTCATCTTTAATCAACACGAACTTATTCATCATTAATATTATAACTCACAATATTTAACAACCAAGTCGTTCCCAGGAAAGAAGGGGGCTTTCCGATAAGGATTTCTCCTTATTGGCGCGCAATTAAGTGACCAAACCTCTCCTTGATAGAACTTCTAGACATTGTCAATATTACAAATAATAATATGAATAACTTTGTCGTCTCAATTATTGATTTAATAATAATAAATATTATGCAGATACTGTGACAATTATTGAATCAATAATATGAGAGATATGATGCATCAATTACTGTAGCAATAATTGAGTATAACTGAGTGACTTCTCACGTAAGCATTAATAATCAATACCGTGTGCTACTATGCAACCACACGTATTACTGTACTTTTACTATCGGGTAGTTCAATAGTTTAACGGTAACACTTTCGCCGTTATTTTTATAAAAAGATAATTCTGTCATTTTCTAACTACGACAATACTTCCGTTGTGGGGTCCACCAATGATTATGACGTCGTACGAATATTTCCTGTGAAAACGAATATTCCCCGACCAATTGAATATTATATAAAATCTTTCTTACTTTGCAAAATTTGTAAATATTACCCACAACTATAACATTATATCAAATCCACACCATAATATTCAAAAATATATTTCGAGAAAATTATTCTTTATTCATAAAAATTGGGGTCTTATAGTATAGTTGAAGGTACTATACTGTAATTAGTTTTTTCACATGATTATACTATTGAGTCACATGAATGAACTATTAATTCACATGATTTACTATTAGGGGAGCTGGTGCAAGTTTGATAATACTTGCAGGACTAAATTAAAAAATAAAGAAAACGAGGAAGGTATTATACTGTAATATTTTGAACCCCAAAATGTGCAATTATTGAAACTATATTTTCCTATAAATAGAAGCTCATTCTTCCTTCACTTCTCACCAATTCACTAAAGCTATAGAGTAATTATTATAGAGAGAAATTATATAGATAAAAAAGAAGATAAGTCTGCTACCTCATTATTCCAGTATCCAGTTTTCTTCTAAGGTAAGGGGTATTATTTCTTTCGTATTCATGAAGAGAGTTATTTTCTTTCAATACTCGTAGGGGGTTGTTATTCCATTCTTATTATTCATTGGAATAACTCGTCTGTATTCTATCGCATGCCTGGTGAATTCTTCTGTTATTCCATTCTTTATTATTCTGTTGGAATAACCTATTTGTGCGGTCTATCGCATGCATGTTGAATTCTTTTGTTATTCCATTCTTTATTATTCTTTTGGAATAACCTGTCTGTGTGGACTACCGCATGCATGGTGAATTCTTTTGTTATTTCATTCTTTATTATTACATTGAATAACTCGTCTCACGCTGACTCTACCGCATGCATGGTGAATTCTTCATTATTCCATTCTTTATTATTACATTGGAATAACTTTGTCTATGTGGACTACCGCATGCATGGTGAATGATCCTTCGTATTCATTCCTTATTAAATTGTGGAAATGATCTGTCTACGTGGATCACCGCATGGCGGGCGAAAATCCATTTGCAGTTTTATATATTCTATTATACTCAGTTGGTTAAAGTTTTGGCATCTATACTCCATAAAATTAGTAGAATATCCTGGATATTTGCGCTTTATCCAGTATCTTTTCATGAAAATATTATTCTGAGCATTCTTGAATTTTACTCCACAAAGCAAGATGATCATGTTGACAATTTGGGCGTTATTGATTTCTCGGATAATTTAAATTATAAATCTTTAAAATTTATCCTTGAACTTGTTTTATTGAATTATTATGTCATTGTCATCATCCTCATGCTTATATTGTGATGAAAGTCATCTTTGGCTTACATTCATAGATGGACTTGGTATGATTATAACCAGGGATTTTTTAGTATAATCATGAACGTAATGTGACGAATGATGTGGTGAAAGTCCTCATTGGCTCATAGTTCATTGATGGACAATTTGTGGTATGATTATGACCGTGGATTATTCTAAGATAATCATGACCATTGATGATTACATGAATATCCTGGTAGTGATGCATGGATGATTCGATTTTATTTGTTAAGTCGAGTCTCAGTGATAAAGTTGATGAAAAACTTTTAAATCATAGAAGATAGTAGTTTTTATGCTCTACTTGACTCTTCTAATGGATTGCATATTCCGCTGCAGTTGTTGATCTAAAACTTGTTGTCTATTATATTCTATCAGTTGTTACACTGTTGAAGGCTAAAGATAATTTATTCTGAATTATCTTAGTCATAATATTTTTTACTGGGCTAGTTGAGCTCACCCTTTCTTTCACTGTTGTGACACCCCCAAATCCTGGTACTTCATTTCCTCAAAATTTGGTTTTCACTTAATCAAAACATTCATTTCTAACTACCCAATTATAATAAAATTGAATAATCAAAACCTGCCCATACAGGATGAAACCTAAATAAAATCTCCCAGGTTATCTAACCTTTAACAACAATCATTCAAATGCGGAAATTTAAATAAACTTCATTACAATCTTTAAACCAAAGTCTGAAAGTAAACTATCAAAACTATTACAAGTCTTTAGTATTTATTCATCTTTCCTTTTCCCTTACTGGTGCTAGGTACGTCACTTGTTTCAACTTTAGTTGTAAGAAATTTTACAGGCAAGAGTGAGCAAACAAGGCCCACTTGAAATAACAAGAAATAAATCTTTAAACTTTTACATCAATTGCCAATATTAGGCTCAATAGAACTGAACAATATATTCTATTAAATTTCTGAAAATTATAACATTCATTGAGGGTCTAATGACCACGAATCATGTCCACAGTTATAAGTAATCTTTCAACTTTAACTTTAACAGTCATAAGACTATAAGGACTCCACGTACTTAGGGGGATCAACCCTTCGTACAATGTATTATGCACAACCATTTCAATGCTAAGCGTAAACCTCTATTAAAAGAGTTGTTCATTTCAGTATTTAGAATACAAGTCCGCACCAAAGTAAGTTTGATTTGGATAAGCTTTCAAGGAAATTTGGAATTTATCGAACATCAACTAAGGAGTAGTTGAATAAGACCAATAACACTATACTATAGAATAATCGTGATTGAATCAATTTTAGTAAACTAAAGTCATGCATTAGGAATAATCTAATAGCATATAATTTGAATAACTATAGCATACCTTGCTTGAACAACACTAAGCCAAGGTTAATTAGAATTGAATAGTAAGCATGCATATCATATATAGTTGTGCATGCTAAACCACAAGTTAAATACAAGAATAACTTGCTCCAAATAACTTACATCATTATATTGTAATCGAATTGGAAACAGTAATTGAATTAACAAGATAATAGATTAGAAATCTTGTATCGTCATGAGTAACTAGATACAATGACTTACTCAATAATAGGCAATCTAGCTCTATGAAAGTGTAGAAGTAGCAACTTACAATAATTGTAATTGAATTTGAAAACAATAATGTACCAAATGAAATTAAACTCGCACAATGAAGTTTTGAGTTAGAGAACTTGCTCAATTATAAAATAGAGTTAGAAAACTTGCCTTTCTCATAGACTAAACCGAATCAATACGAATCACAATATCCTATAAACATATGTCATCATGACATAGTTAGCCATTACCACTTTACAAACATAACTAAGTACGTTCATCATTAAAAATTGGATTTTTAATCACATAATCACAAGCTAATCTTTAATAACATAATTATTCATAGTATAGAAATACTAACATCAATATTTTACAGTCCTACTATCATCACATAGTGTTTCTTAAAATTTTGTGTACAAAAAGTACAATTGTCGAGACCATTCGCTTAACTTTCATGTCATGGGCGCCACAGCTTTACATCATGGTGGGTGTTACATGCAAGGCGCGGGTGATGATATATGGTAATGCGGTGAATATACTTTCACGGGTGCCACTGCAAAGATGGTGATGGCTCTGCAGCGCCACTAACATATCTTCTGGGTCAAGATCATGCGATCTAAACTTCAATGATCGGTAGACGACCCTTCGAATAAGTACAAGAAAAAGCCAATTTGGCCTACAAGCTCATTTCTAATAGACTAATTCACATGCAATTCATACAAAAACTTCATGTAAACATAATTCAAGAACTTCTAACATGTTTCTACCCATATAACAATATAAACAACGAATTTAAAACATCCAATTTCACTATTTTTGACAAAAACTCCATTTTTGATATTTCAATGAAAATCAACACTGTAAATTTTGTTTTTCAGCCAAAACAATTAATTCAAAGCATCTTATCAATAATTATACATACTCTATCAAATTAGACGATCAATTTATCAATTAAACAACTAATTAACTCTCAATTTCTACCTTAAGCTTCACAATATATATTCACAAAAACTCTCTGTAAAAAAAATAGTTTTTCTTCACAACCATATACATAATATATCATGGAATATTCTCAATTATAGCTTAAGAAAATAGTTTAACAACACTAGATTATCATATAAAACCATATACATAACAAAATTCCACTTCTACAAAGCTTTCATGGAGAAAATTAGGAGAGAGAGAATACAACTATAACTTTGAAAAGAACAACCATAATAGAGTTTAGATGATACCTTGTTTGAAGAAGATGATGGCCAACCCTTTTTGATTCTCAAGCTTCTTCTTCTCTCCAATTCTCTCTCACTTTCTTCTTCTCTTCTTCTTCTTCTTCTTCTTCTCTGAGTTTTGTTTATCTCCCTAACTCTAACTACGTACTAGATATCTAATGTATATAGGATATAATATATATATTAAATATATAATATAATACTAACTTAACTGACATCAGTTACAATTTTTTTTTGAAATCAAAAGCCATAAGGCTTGTTTAGTTAACTAACTAAAAATAACTCATTAATCCTTATGCCTTGTTTGGTAAAACACAATTAGATAAAAGACTTAATAGGCATTAGGCCTTGTTTGGCAAAACTGAATTAAAATCCCTTAATTTATTTTAGTAACTCCTTTATAGCAAGGTTATTTGTCACACTTCTATTTAATTAAATAATCAATTTAATCAATTCAAATACTAATCTATTAAATTACTTTAACACATAAATCATTATCACAAAACTATAATTTCTTTATAATTATAATTTTATTATCCAACTAACACTTTATTTTAAATCACAAATTCCAATTAGAATATTATAATTCATTTAATCATTATTAGCTCTCTAACTTAATTATTAAATTAAATTAGTATATAATCTCATAACAATTAATTTTCTTATCTCCTTAATTATTTATTCAACAAATAATTAACTAAATCACATCAACTCAAATTGTCATTCAATACTTATATAATTCAATAAATATTTAATATTACAAATAAATATTTAATATTTAATATTTAATTATTTATTCAACAATAAACATATCTATTAAATACTTATATAAATTAATAAATATTTAATATTACACTTTAAAATTCTGGAATGTTACAACTGTTCTCTTCAGAAAATGAGAATATAGCTGGGATGAGTCGAGGAATGGATTGACGGTCTGGATGGTTGTTATAGTAGTCCTCACTATTCTATAAAATAGTGTGACAATAAATGTAATGAGGACTCCATTGAGTGTGGATATTGTCTAGATGACAATATTCTTATTAAAAACTTTTAGATTATGTTTTGTCGTATTTTACACGACTGTTGTATAATTAAGTTGTATTTGAATTTTGTACCATGTATTTGGCGACTCAAGATGGGTGATGTATACCTATTTTGGGGGCGTCACAGTTGGTATCAAAGCTTAGGGATATGATCCTGGCTGAGATGTGAGACAAGAACTAGGAGGGGAGAGACGGGGAATTCCTTCGCTAGTATGACCTACCTAAGTTTATTTGGTATTTAATTGGTCGGTCAGAGTATATGGATAATATGTGATATGTTAATTAACCCTTGTTTTGTGACAGTGTTTGAAAATGGCATCTGAAAATGTTGAGATCAACAATGAAGCACATGAGACCGTTGAGTCACCAACGATCAATACCTAGGATAATGTGCAACATGAAGATAATAATTCTCAAGTAAACAATAACACCGATGAAATGGTGAACAATGGGATGTTCAGAGGTTTTATGCAATTCATGCAACATCAGGCGGGAGCGGTTCCTATTCAAAATGCAGGTGGAAACAATGGCAACCCACGGCTGGTCACTGCTAAGAAGTTTAAGGAGCTGGGACCGCCAGAGTTTTTGGGAAAGCAAAAACCACTTAAGGCGGAGATGTGGTTAAAGCAGATCACCAAGATATTTGATGTCTTGGGATGCTCCGAGGAGCAAAAGGTTCCCTTCGCCACCTTTATGTTGCGTGAAGAGACAGATTACTGGTGGGAATCTATGAAACGTACCCAGCCTGACACACTCAAGATGTCTTGGGAGAAGTTCCAAGAGCTTTTCAATGACAAGTACTTTCCCGAAAGTATTCGTCACATGAAGGAGGTGGAGTTTATCAAGTTGGAGCAAAACAATATGACCGTGTCGCAGTACGTGGCTAAGTTTACCGAGTTATCCCGGTTTGCATCCCATTTGTTCGATAATGAGGAGCGAATGACGAAAATATTTCTAAGAGGTTTGAAACCCGAAATACGCCAATACCTCATTTCTCACAAACTTTGTTTATATTCAGATGTTGTGAATATGGCTCAATTATTGGAGCGCGATAATGAGTCAGCACAACCAAAAGGCAATGACCAACAACATGATAATAATCGTATCGGTGGCAACGACCATCGGAACAATGATAACCATCGTGGGGGAAATTATCATGCCAAGAATGGTAACCACTTCGGTGGTAATCATGGCCAAGATAATAGAAGTGGAAATTTCAAGAAGAGAAGGTTTAATAATGATGGAAAGACAACAGCACTAGCACCTGTTAAGGAAGGAGAAAGACCGCCAGTCGTATGCTTCAAATGCAGAGGGGAGGGACATATCAGTCCAAACTGCGTGATGCAATCCAAAGCATGTTACAATTATGGAAAAGAAGGTCACCTAGCTCGATTTTGTCATGCACCAAAGTCAAGTCCAGCTGGGACGATGGTACCAAAGGCGGATACAGATAAAACAAAATCGGTGGTTTCAGAAAGAGCATTTTTCGTGACTTCTCAAAAAGCGAGTAACCCGAACGAAGTTAGCACGGGTTAGTTAATTATAAATTCTTGCGAAGTCTATACCTTGTTAGATACCGGTTCTACCCATTCTTTTTGTGACTTTGACTTAGCGGTTGAAACTTGGTTAGGAAAAACTTTCGTTACCTCCACTTTTTATAAATCTTGTTTGATTCAAATCGACACTTTCACGTTACCTTTTGATCTTATCTCTTTGAAAATACTTGCAATTGATGTGATTTTAGGAATCGATTGGTTGACTACTCATCATGCTTTTCGTAAGGTTGTTAGCTTTCATATTCCTAACCAACCTGTTATGCGAATTTAAGCAACCAAACCACTAAAGTCAATCACTGTCATATCAAGCCATAAGTAAAGAGTCCCAAGCCTTTATTTGGTGACTTCCTTGTGTGGAATGCACCGAAGCTAGTCTATCCGTAGGGGACGCTGTGAATGACTGTAAGACCCCAACTTATTATTAATGAAATTTAATTTTCTCTATTTATTATTTTGAAATAGTAAGGGTTGATTTGATTAATGTGGATAGTTAAGGGTAAAATACGCAAATACTTCAAAATAAGCAAGTGGTTATAAAATATTCATTGTTGTGAGAATATTCGTTTGATCGTGGAATATTAAATCTTCGTCGGGGAATATTCGTATGCGATGGCGCAAATGCATGTGTGGGCCCCATAACTAAAAGCGATTGGATGAAGAAAATGACAAATATAAGTTGTTTAAAAATAATAAATAGTAGTTATTCACAGATTATCTTGTTAAAATACCGGTGGTTAAAACATAGTAGCACACACGGTATTGCACAAATTATTGATTCTTACGTAAAAGGCACTACTCAATAATGGTTACGGTAATTATTGTCAATATTTTATTGATTTAATAATTGTTGCGTTGATATTTTATATTCTTGTTGTTTCAATAATTGTCATTACACAATATTTTCATTATCGAAGTAATAATTCATATTATCCTAATAATATTATTAGATAACATTATTGGCAATGTCTAGAAAGTTCTGCTAAGGAGAGGTTTGGTCACCTAATCAAGCGCCAAGAAGAAGAGAAATTCTTATTGAAAGCCCCTCTTCTCTGAACCTATTCGGTTGTCAATATTGTGATTTCAGTAATATTATTTGTGAATAATTAATTATTGATTCATATGATGAGAAAAATATTGATATTATGTGGATATAGATGGAGAAATTTTTAATGTGACAATTGTTGAAAATTGAAATTTTATCTTTTTCTCGATAAGATAATTCATTTAAATGTATTATTATATTTTAATAATATAATAATGGTGATATTTTTACAACGAATGTGGGATATATGAGTATACGAGGAAAGAGTATTTTGTTGCAATAAATGTTTAAAACATGTTAAACATGTCTGCGGGACCCATTTATTGACCGAAATTTGATTATACCAGTAAAATCGTCTGCTTGTGGATTTCTTTACAATTTCATTTTGAATTTGGAAAAACTTTCTTCCGGAAAGTTGTAGAAATTGAATTTCCTATAAAAATTCGCGTGATTCAATTTTCGATAGAAGGACTATTTATTATGAATTATTGAAGTTCAAGCTTGAAATAATTGATTTTGGAAGTTTAAAATATTTTAAATAATAAAAACGTTTTTTGTTTGTTTTGTGGGCTACAACATGTGCATAATGAGCTGAGATCAGATCTAGGAAGGTTAGGCGAGAAATCTTAATATATATATATATATATTAATATTTTATTAAATTTTCTCTTTGGTGTTCTAAGCATTTTCCTATAAATAGGTGCTTTAGGTTAGAATTGAAAATCACACCGTAAACTGAAGTTTTCTCTCTATATTATCGAGCGTATTCTTGTGAGTATTTTGAGTATAATTTGAGTATTGCTATACGGTGCAAGTTCAAGTCATAGCCTATATCCTGTTTCACATCAGAAGTACTGATCTTTCGAGGTAAGGGATATTATTTTTTTTCGTAATGATATTATTTCTTCAATATCATTATGTTGAAATATTGATCTGAAGTTTTTTTTATCAAATTTGGAACTTTTGGTGTCGGAGTTACTATTCACGTATACGGCACTATTCACGTATACGATACTATTCACGAATACGGCACTATTCACGTATACGATACTATTCACGAATACGGCACTATTCATTGAAAAATGAAAAATTTTCTTTTCGCCCAAAATATCTATTCTGGATACTAGCTTTGATTGTATCCATGTTTTGATCATTCTTGAATTTTACACCACTGTGATTATTTTTGAGGTATTTTTTGGACATGGATAAAACAAAGTACGAATCCTTAATCCTTAATCCTTGTCATTTTGTTTCATTTGGATTCGCTTCTTTAAAAATATTTTCATCATCCTCGGTCTTAAATGATGATATTATTGAATATCTTTGGCCCGTAGTGCAAAGATGAATGATTTCTCAAGAATATCTTTGGCCCGTAGTGCAAAGATGAATGTGTTTTAGATGAACATGACTAATCGATGAATATCTTTGGCCCAGAGTGCAAAGATGAATATTTGATTCTAGATGTATATTGATTGATGTTACAGGGATAAAAGATAGACGATGAACTTTTAAATTCATACATAGAAGATAGTAGTTTGCATTCTCTACTTAACTCTTCTAATGAATTATTATTTCCGCTGCGAATATTGATTTAAAATTTGTTGTCTCTTGTATTCTATTAGATTTTTTCTGTTGAAGACTAACGATAATTTGTTGTATATTATCTTAGTCATAATATTCTTTTTACCGGGCTAGTTGAGCTCACCCTTTTCTTTTTGTTCCATTTTTCTTCTCGTGAGGCGAGAATATAAGTACGAAGTCGGGGTATGGAATGAAGGTTCTAGAAAGAGTTGTTTAGTAGTCCTCACCATTTTTGTAAAATAATGTATCAATAAATGTGATGAGGATTTATTTGAGTATAGATATTGTCTAGAAGATAATATTTGTATTCAAACTCACAGCTTTCTTCGTTGTAATAATAAAGTTATAGTTGTTTTACGCACTATGTATTGACAACTCGTAATGGGTGATGTATACCTATTTTGGGGGCATCACAGTTGGTATCAGAGCTTAGGGATATGATCTCTGGCGAAGATCGGGTAATAGAACTAGGAGGGGAGAGACGAGTAAATCCTTCGCTAGTGTGTCCTACCTAAGCTTATTTGTTAGTTGGTCAGTATATAGGGATATTATGTGATATATTGATTTCCTTAATTAACCCTTGTTTTATGACAAGATTTTGAGAATGTCGATCGAGAATATTAACAATGGAAATGAGACCGTGGAGACGCTCAGTACTCACCAACGAGGAGAACGTGCACAGTCGGGCAATGTTCCTCCCGTGAACAACACCAATCGAAAGCGATGATGAACGAGGGATGTTTAGAAGTTTTTTGCGCTTCATGCAAAATCGATTTAGGAGACTCGTGTTCAAAATATAGGAGGAAATGATAGCAATTCACGGGTTATCACAAATGCAAGCGCTTCAAAGAGTTGGGACCACCGAATTTAAGGGAAAGCCGATCCGATCATGGCGGAAACATGGGTCAAGCAAATTACCGGGATATTCGATGTATTGGGATGCACGGAGGAATAGAAGGTTCCATTCGCCACCTTTATGTTTCGTGGCGAGGCGGACTCTCGGTGGGAGTCTCGTGAAGCGTACTCCATCCAAATTACGCACTTTTCAGATGTCTTGGGAGACATTTCAGAAACTATTTAATGACAAATACTTTCCCGAAAGTGTTCATATATGAAGGAAGTGGAGTTCATCGGATCGAGCAAAAACAACATGACGGTGTGTCTCAAGACGAGGCAAAGTTTGCAGAGTTATCCGTGTTTGCACCTCATTTAGTGGAGAATGAGGAATGTATGACGCGGATGTTTCTTAGAGGTTTGAAACCCTAGATACGCCAAGATCTCATTTCTCATAAATTTTCTCTCTATTCGGATGTTGTAAATGTGGCTCAATTATTAGAGCGAGATAACGAGTACTACCAACCGAGGGACCATAACCGAGGATCGCATTGCAGAGATAGCGATCAATGTAATAATGATAACCAAATGGAGAAAGAAACAGACGGACAAAATGGTAACCACTCGTGGTAATCATGGCCATGAAAATAGAAGAAGCGAGTCGGAGGAGATTTTAAAAGAGGAGATTTAACAACGACCATGTGAAGACGACAAAGGCTTGGCGAAAGAATCGGTTCTAAGGGAGGAGAACGACCACCGGGTCATATGTTATAAATGCGGAAAAGAGGGACATATCACCAAACCGCCACAACAATTCAAGGTATGCTATAATTGTGGAAAGGAAGGACATATCGCTCGAGATTGTACAAGATGCGAAAACCTAGTTCAATGGGGACGGTGACTCAAAAGATCCGTCCCAAAAAGTCAAAGTCAACGATTCCGGAAGAGCGTTTTGTTGTGATCGGTCAAAATGCGAGGAACCCAAACGAGGTGATCACGGGTAAGCTATTTATAAATTCTTGCGAAGTTTATACCTTACTTGATACCGGTGGTATACCCATTCATTTATCTCTCCTACTTTTGCTCAACGCTTAAACTTGACTCAAGAAATTAGACTTTGACCTATCTGTGGAAACTCCGTTTGGAGAAACTTTCATCACATCCACTCGCTTATAAATCTTGTTTGATTCAAGTTGGCACCATCACCTTACCCGCTGACCTTATCTCTTTAAAGATACCTACTTTTGATGTGATTTTAGGATTGATTGGTTAACTACTCATCATGCCAAAATTGATTGTTTTCGTAAGGTTGTTAGTTTTCATATTCCTAACCAACCCATTGTATGCAATTCAAGCAACTAAACCATTAAAATCAATCACCGCCATATCTAATCATAAAGCTATTCGCTTATTGAAAAACGGATGTCAAGCTTTCTTAGCCCATGTTATGGATTTGAATAAAGACACGTCAAATTTGAATAATATTCCCGTTGTTATTGACTTTCCCGACGATTTTCCAAAGAACTTCCTGGCCTACCCCGTAACGTGAAGTTGAATTCTTTATTAATCTTGAACTGGTACAAAGCCCATTTCTAAAACCCCATATCGAATGGCTCCTATTGAACTTCGTGAGTTAAAGGTCTAACTACGAGAATTGTTGGACATCGGTTTCATTTGTCCTAGTACATCTCCTTGGGGTGCTCCTGCTTTATTCAGAAAGAAGAAAGAGCGGGAGTATGCGACTTTGTATTGACTATCTGAATTGAACCATGTCACCATCAAGAATAGGTATCCTCACCTCGTATTGATGACTTGTTTGACCAATTGCAAGGCACAATTCTTTTCAAAATCGATCTTCGCTCGGATATCACCAAATGAAGATTAGAACCGAGGATATTCCAAAGACCGCCTTTAGAACTTGGTACGGGCATTATGAATTCTTAGTCATGTCTTTGGATCGACTAATGCTCCTATGACTTTCATGGATATGATGAACCGAGTATTCAAGGAATATTTGGATCAGGTTTGTTGTTGTCTTTATTGATGACATCCTTATATATTCCAAAAGTCGTGAAGATCATGAGCACCATTTGAAGTCGGGTACTCCAAAGGCTTCGTGGAAACAAACTATATGCCAAATTAAAGAAATGCGAGTTCGGCCGAGGAAGTAGCATTCCTTGGGCACGTGGTGTCGAAACATGGAGTATCTGTTGATCCGGCCAAGATTGAAGCAATACAAAGTTGGGAGCAACCAAGTTGGTGGATCAAGTACGTAGTTTTTGGGCTTAGCCGGTTATTATCGGAGATTCGTGGAAGGGTTTTCTCGAATCGCTACTCCATTAACCCAAATTAACTTGGAAGGATACAAAATTCGCTTGGAGCGAAGAATGCGAGAAGAGTTTCCAAGAGCTTAAGAGGAGACTTATTTCGCACTGTTCTAACAATACCATCCGGTTCGGGATGGATTTGTTATCTGCCGATGCTTCGTGCAAAGGGTTAGGATGTGTTCTCATGCAACGTGGGAAAGTCATAGCCTATGCCTCGCGACAACTTAAAGAATATGAGAGGAATTATCCTACTCATGATCTAGAGTTAGCGTAGCGATGCTTTTTAAAGATAAGGAGGCACTATCTATATGGGGAAAAAGTGGAGATATATTCGCACCATAAAAGCCTTAAATATTTCTTCACTCAAAAGAACTCAACATGTGGCGCGACGTTGGCTCGAGCTATTGAAAGACTACGACCACACTATTCAATACCATCCCGGTAAAGCGAACGTGGTAGTGACGATTGAAGCGTAAGATCATATGCGGAATGAGTGCGATGATGTCAAGTATACGCGACAGAGCCAACTTTAATAGAAAAAGTTAAGGTTGCTCAAGCCCACCGGCCCGAGCTGATGCGTATGAAGAAGAAAGTACAAGAAGGAGCTATTCCTAAGCGAGAATTGATGAAGAAGGAATACTTGAGTCCACTCCGGCACTTTGTGGTCCCTAACGACTCGATTTGAAGTACAAGATTATGATGGAGGCACACAATACACCATTTGCAATCCATCCTCGAAGTACTAAAATGTATCGTGATCTTCGACATACATTTTGGTGGAACAATATGAAGAGAGAGATTGCAAAGTTTATCTCGATGTGTTTAACTTGCTTAACGTGTAAAAGCGGAGCATCTAGTACCTAAGGGTCCGCTGCAACCACTTGAGATTCTGAAATGGAAGTGGGAACACATTACCATGGATTTCAAGCACGGGTCTTCCTATGGTTTCTCAAGGCATCAATGCTATTTGGGTTATTGTTGATAGATTAACCAAGTCTCGCTTCATTTCATGCCGATACGGAGACTTATTCACTTGAACGTCTTGCTAGTATGTACGTGAATGAGATTGTGAGGTTGCATGGCATGCCCGTATCCATAGTTTCGGATCGTGACCCAAGATTCACTTCAAGATTTTGGGTTAACTTGCAAAAAGCTATGGGCACTGATTTATGATTCAGTTCGGCATACCATCCTCAAATGGACGGACAATCAGAAAGGACTATTCAAACTCTTGAAGATTTATTAAGACTCGTGTGCTAGACTTCAAGGGCGCTTGGGATAAGTATTTACCATTGGTAGAATTCTCCTACAACAACAGCTTATCGTGCAAGTATAGGTGTGGCTCCATTTGAAGCATTATATGGACGAAAGTGTCGCTTCTCAAGATATGTTGGGACGAGGTGGGTGAAGCAACATTGTTAGGACCCGAAAGTTAAAATACGTATGACTACGGAAAAAGATCCAAATGATTCGACAACGATAGAAACGGCACAAGATCGACAAAAGAGTTATGCGGATCTTCATCGAAAGGACATGGAATTTAGTGTAGGGATCATGTATTGTTGCGAGTTGCTCCATGGAAGGGAGTTACAAGATTTGGGAAGAGAGGAAAGCTCAATCCACGATTTATTGGTCCATTTCAAATTCTTGACCGAGTAGGAAATGTAGCCTATAGACTCGCGTTACCTCCGAGTAGTATGTCTCGTGTTCATAATGTGTTTCACATATCAGATTAGAAATATGTGAAAGACCCGAACCACGTAATAGAGTTAGAACCGGACGAGATAGCCAAGACTTAACGTATGAGGAGGTACTGTCAAGATCTTGGATAGGAAGGAGCATGTCCTACGCCAAGAAAGGTCATACCACAAGTTAAAGTTTTGTGGAGGAATCATTCTATAGAGGAAATGACCGGGAATTGGAAGCGTAAATGAAAGCGAGGTATCCTCACCTTTTCAAACACACAGTGTACGTCGTCAATTTCGAGGACGAAATTTCATAAGGAGGGGAGGTTGTAAGACCCCAACTTATTATTAATGAAATTTAATTTTCTCTATTTATTATTTTGAAATAGTAAGGGTTGATTTGATTAATGTGGATAGTTAAGGGTAAAATACGCAAATACTTCAAAATAAGCAAGTGGTTATAAAATATTCATTGTTGTTGGGGAATATTCGTTTGGTCGTGGAATATTCGAATGCATCGCTTGGGAATATTCGTGACGACTACAGCAGCCCATTTGTGGGGCCCCATAACTGAAAGCGATTGGATGAAGAAAACGACAAATATAAGTTGTTTAAAAAACAACAGAAGTTGTTACCAAGAATTATCTTTGTTAAAATACCCGGTGGTTAAAACACAGTAGCACACGGTATTGCACCAATTATTGATTCTTACGTAAGAAGGCACTACTCAATAATGGTTACAGTAATTACTGTTCAGTATTTTATTGATTTAATAATTGCTGCGTTGATATTTTATATTGCTGTTGTTTCAATAATTGTCATTACACAGTATTTTTCATTATCGAAGCAATAATTCATATTATCTTAATAATATTATTAGATAACATTATTGGCAATGTCTAGAAAGTTCTCGCTTAAGGAGAGGTTTGGTCACCTAATTGCGGCGCCAAGAAGAGAGAAATTCTTATTGAAAGCCCCTCTTTCTTCTGAACCGCCTCAATGTCAATATTGTGATTCCAGAATATTATTTGTGAATAATTAATTATTGATTCATATGATGAGAAAAATATCGATATTATGTGGATATAGATGGAGAAATTTTTAATGTGACAATTGTTGAAAATTGAAATTTTATCTTTTCTCGATAAGATAATTCATTTAAATGTATTATTATATTTTAATAATATAATAATGGTGATATTTTTACAACGAATGTGGGATATATGAGTATACGAGGAAGATTATTTTTGTTGCAATAAATGTTTAAAACATGTTAAACATGTCAATTGACCCCATTTATTGACCGAAATTTGATTATAACTTTAAAAAATCGCCTGCTTGTGGATTTCTTCCAATTTCGCTTGAATTTGGAAAAACTTTCTTCCGGAAAGTTGTAGAGAATTGAATTTCCTATAAAAACTCGAGAGATTCGAATTTTCTGATAGAAGGACTATTTATTATGAATTATTGAAGTTCCGAAGCTTCGAAATAATTGATTTTTGGAAGTTTAAAATATTTTAAATAATAAAAAACGTTTTTGTTTGTTTTGTGGGCTACAACATGTGCATAATGAGCTGAGATCAGATCTAGGAAGGTTAGGCGAGAAATCTTAATATATATATATATTAATATTTTATTAAATTTTCTCGCTTTGGTGTTCTAAGCATTTTCCTATAAATAGGATGCTTAGGTTAGAATTGAAAATCACACCGAAATCAAGTTTTCTCTCTATATTATCGGCGTATTCTTGTGAGTATTTTGAGTATAATTTGAGTATTGCTATACTCTGCAAGTTCAAGTCATAACCTATATCCTGTTTTTAAATTTAAGAAGTCTTGATCTTTTCGAGGTAAGGATATTATTTTTTTCGTAATGATATTATTTCTTCAATATCATTATGTTAAAATATTGATCTGAAGTTTTTATCAAATTTTGAACTTTTGGTGTCGGAGTTACTATTCACGTATACGACACTATTCACGTATACGATACTATTCACGAATACGACACTATTCATCGAAAAATGAAAAATTTTCTTTTCGCCCAAAATATCTATTCTGGATACTAGCTTTGATTGTATCCATGTTTTGATCATTCTTGAATTTTACACCACTGTGATTATTTTTGAGGTATTTTTTGGACATGGATAAAACAAAGTACGAATCCTTAATCCTTAATCCTTGTCATTTTGTTTCACCGGATTCGCTTTCTTTAAAAATATTTTCATCATCCTCGCCTTAAATGATGATATTATTGAATATCTTTGGCTCAGTAGTGCAAAGATGAATGATTTCTGAAGAATATCTTTGGCCCGTAGTGCAAAGATGAACAGTGTTTAGATGAACATGACTAATCGATGAATATCTTTGGCTCAGTAGTGCAAAGATGAATATTTGATTCCGATGTATATTGATTGATGTTACAGGATAAAAGATAGATTTATGAAATTTTAAATTCATACATAGAAGATAGTAGTTTGCATTCTCTACTTAACTCTTCTAATGAATTATTATTTCATTTAATATTGATTTAAAATTTGTTGTCTATTGTATTCTATTAGATTTTTCCTCGTTGAAGACTAACGATAATTTGTTGTATATTATCTTAGTCATAATATTCTTTATTGGGCTAGTTGAGCTCACCCTTTTCCTTTTTGTTCCATTTTTCTTCTCGGGAGGCGAGAATATAGCGAGTACGCAGCTCGGGGTATGGAATGAAGGTTCTAGAAAGAGTTGTTTAGTAGTCCTCACCATTTTTGTAAAATAATGTATCAATAAATGTGATGAGGATTTATTTGAGTATAGATATTGTCTAGAAGATAATATTTGTATTCAAACTCACAGTTTTACTGTTGTAATAATAAAGTTGTAGTTGTTTCTGTACCATGTATTGACAACTCAGAATGGGTGATGTATACCTATTTTGGGGGCGTCACAATGACGATGGCAAGTTGATAGGTATCATTGTGACATACTGTCCAAGTCTTGGATGAGAGTCACAGTTTTGAATGATATTTCTATTGTTAATAAATTTTCTGACGTATTCTTGAAGACTTCCTAGCCTACCCCTAGAGCGTGAAATCGAATTTTGTATTGACCCCAGTACAAAACCCATTTCTAAAACCCTTAAATATTTCTTCAACCAAAACGAACGTATCATGCGCCAAGGTCATTGGCTCGAGCTGTTGAAGATTACGACTATACCATTCAATATCATCGTGGAAGAGCGAACGTAGTAGCTGACACGTTGAGTAGAAGATCATATGCGTTTACGAGTGCGACGTTTTTAGCACAAAAACCCATTTCGTATAACTTACAAATGATGAAGATAGAGTTAAAGACTCTAGTGATCCACGTGAAGATAACAAATATATGATTAGAATCAACTTTAATCGATAAAGTTAAAGTCGTTCAAGCAACATACTCAGAACTGATGAATATGAAGAAGAAGGTTCAAGAGGGCATTATTCTAGAAGCAAGAATCGACGAAGAGAGGAAATATCAACCCTCGATTTTATTGGTTTATTTGAAATCCTCGATCGAGTAGGAACTGTGGCCTATAGACTCGCTTTACTGCCAAGTATGTCGCGTATTCATAACGCTTTTCACGTATCGATGTTACGTAACTATGTGGATGACCCAAACCACATTATTAAATTAGAACTAGGCGAGATAGCAGAAGATTTAACGTATGAGGAGATACATGTTAAAATCTTGGATAAAAAGGATATAGTCTACAATCAAAGGTTATACCTCAAGAGTTAGAATCTGACGAGGTATCCTCACCTCTTCGACATACCAGGTACGTACGTAAATTTCGAGGGCAAAATTTCATAAGGAGGGGAGATTGTAAGACCCCGAATTTTATGAAATGAAAGTATTCAATTTTCTTATAATTATTATTTTATTTCATAAATGGTTAAATTGATAAAAGGTTAAAGTTAAGGGTGATATGTGAAAATTTTGAAAAGTAAGCAAGTTGTTATAAAATATTCGTTTGGTCGGGGAATATTCTTTTTTTTGGGAATATCTGTACGATGACACAATCATTGGTGGACCCCACAATGGAAGTATTGTCGTAGTTAGAAAATGACAGAATTATCTTTTTATAAAAATAACGGCGAAAGTATTACCGTTAAAACTGTTGAACTACCCGGTAGTAAAAGTATAGTAATACGCGTGGTTGCATAGTAGCACATGGTATTGATTATTGATGCTTACATAAGAAGTCACTTGGTTATACTCAATTATTTTTACAGTAATTGTTGCATCATATCTCTCATATTATTGATTCAATTATTGTCACAGTATCATCTGTATAATTTGTTATATTATTAAATCAATAATTGAGATGACAAAGTTATTCATATTATTATTTGCAATATTGACAATGTCTAGAAGTTCTGTCAAGGAGAGGTTAGATAATCTAATTGCGCGCCAATAGGGAGAAATTCTTATCGGAAAGCCCCCTCTTTCCTGGGAACGACCTGATTGTTAAATATTGTGAGTTATAATATTAATGATGAATAAGTTCGTGTTGATTAAAGATGAAATTGATAGTTCCATTGTGTGGAAATTATTAGTGTTAGTAAAAATCGACATTTATTTCGATAATAATTGATGTCTGGAGTTTATATTGACCAATCGGGTAATTAACCGGATAAATGAGAAATTAATTGCTATTAATTCACATGCTAATAACTATGTCTTCACATGTGTGTACTATTGATTCACATGATTTACTATTAGGGGAGTTGGTGTAAGATTGATAATACTTGCATAACTAAATTAGAAATGGAGGTATAGTTGAAGGTACTATACTGTAATTAGTTTTTTCACATGATTATAGTATTGAGTCACATGAATGAACTATTAATTCACATGATTTACTATTAGGGGAGGTGGTGCAAGTTTGATAATACTTGCAGGACTAAATTAAAAATGAAGAAAAGAGGAAGGTAATATACTGTAATATTTTGAGCCCCAAAATGTGCAATTATTGAAACTATATTTTCCTATAAATAGAAGCTCATTCTTCCTTCATTTCTCACCAATTCACTAAAGCTATAAAGCAATTATTATAGAGAGAAATTATAGAGAGAAAGAAGAAGAGAAGTCTGCTACCTCACTATTCCAGTATCCAGTTTTCTTCTAAGGTAAGGGGTATTATTTCTTTCGTATTCATGAAGAGAGTTATTTTCTTTCAATACTCGTAAGGGTTGTTATTCCATTTTTTATTATTCTGTTGGAATAACCTGTCTGTGCGGTCTATCGCATGCCAGGTGAATTCTTCTGTTATTCCATTCTCTATTATTCTGTTGGAATAACCTGTCTGTGCGCTCTAGCGCATGCATGATGAATTATTCTGCTATTCCATTCTTTATTATTCTGTTGGAATAACCTGTCTTTGTGGACTACCGCATGCCTGGTGAATTCTTTTGTTATTCCATTCTTTATTATTCTGTTGGAATAACCTGTCTATGCTGGCTACCGCATGCATGGTGAATTCTTATGTTATTCCATTCTTTATTATTCTGTTGGAATAACCTGTCTATGTGGACTATCGCATGCATGGTGAATGATCCTTCGTATTCATTCCTTATTAAATTATGGAAATGATCTATCTACGTGGATTACCGCATGGCGGGCAAAAATCCATTTGCAGTTTTATATATTCTATTATACTCAGTTGGTTAAAGTTTTGGCTTCTATACTCCATGAAATTAGTAGAATATCTTTGATATTTGCGCTTCATCCAGTATCTTTTCATGGAAATATTCTTCTGAGCATTCTTGAATTTTACTCCACAAAGCAGTATCATGTTGACAATTTGGATGTTATTGATTTCTGGATAAATTAAATTATAAATCTTTAAAATTTATCCTTGAACTTGTTTTATTAAATTATTATGTCATTGTCATCATCCTCACGCTTATTTTGTTATGAAAGTCATCTTTGGCTTACATGCATAGATGGACTTGGTATGATTATGACCAGGGATTTTTCGGTATAATCATGACCGTAATGTGACAAATGATGTGGTGAAAGTCATCATTGGCTTGTAGTTCATTGATGGATAGTTGTGGTATGATTATGACTAGGGATTATTCGCTATAATCATGACCATTGATGATTACATGAATATCCTTAGCCGTGATGCATGGATGATTCGATTTTATTTGTTAAGCTGAGTCTTCGCTATAAAGTTGATGAAAAACTTTTTAAATCATAGAAAATAGTAGATTTTATGCTCTAGTTGACTCTTCTAATGGATTTCTTATTCCGCTGCAGTTGTTGATCTAAAACTTGTTGTCTATTATATTCTATCAGTTGTTACTCTGTTGAAGGCCAAGGATAATTTATTCTGCATTATCTTAGTCATAATATTTCTTACTAGGCTAGTTGAGCTCACCCTTTCTTTCACCGTTCTCTCGTGAAATGAGAATATAGTTTGGACGAGTCTGGGAACGCATTGATTGGTCCAGATGGTTGTTTTAGTAGTCCTCACTATTCTATAAAATAGTGTGACAATAAATGTAATGAAGACTCCATTGAGTGTGGATATTGTTTAGATGACAATATTCTTATTAAAAACTCTTAGATTATGTTTTGTTGTATTTTACACGACTGTTGTATAACTAAGTTGAATTTAAATTTTGTACCATGTATTTGGCGACGTATACCTATTTTGGGGTGATGTATACCTATTTTGGGGGCGTCACATCTTCGCTCACAAATTTGGTGTTATCCCAAGCCTGTGGTGCAAGATGAGGAATCACCGACGCTAAGTCAATGCCTCTTTGGTGCCATTTCAAAAATTTAAGCAATTGGTATGCACACAAGCAGAAAACCCAATTTAATACTCCCCCAAACTTTGGCTTGAAAATCCCCAACAATTCCATTGCTAAATAGCCCAAATCAGTCTACTTTTTGGTTTAGGCAATTTATCGAACACCTTGCGGGCGTTTTGAAAACCAATTTGGACAACCCTTGATTGAAAGAGTTCTAACTAGATTTTCGGCATCGGAAATCACACCAATACACATCACGAAATGCCCAAATCAAAACAATTAACCCACAATTGGTTTCTGAATGGCTGAAATCAAAAATTACCTTGAGTTGAAAACCCCTAGTTTGAGAAGTGTGTGGGCTCGCACTCTGAAAGGCGATTTTTGATGGTTCTTGGTTTGTTTAAGGATTCCGATTTGTTGAAGGCTCTCTGGACTGTGCTATGTAGAGGGTGGGGGGTTTTTTGTGGAGAAAAGGGATGGTAAGTTTCTTGTGCTGCTGAATTATGCCAAGAGAAATGGGAGGCGTTGTAAGACCCCGAAATTTTTTTTAAATAAAAAGGAATTTCCTTTATTTATTATTTTGAAATAGTAAGGGTTGATTTGATTAATGTGGATAGTTAAGGGTTAAATACGCAAATATTTCAAAATAAGCAAGTGAGAATAAAATATTCATTTTTGTCGAGGAATATTCGTTTGGTCGTGGAATATTCGCATCGTTTCAGGGAATATTCGTTTGGTCGTGGAATATTCGTCATCTGCTTGTGAATATTCGTGATGACTGACATGTAACGGCGTGGGCCCCATAACTGAAAGCGATTGGATGAGGAAAACGACAAAGTTTGGGTGGTTATAAATAACTACGTAGTTATTACCGTTAAGACCGTAGTTATTCTTGAATTAAGACCGCTTGAATACCCGGTGGTTAAAATACGATGTCTGGCGTGGTTGCACACAAGAAGCACACGGTATTAATGCAAGATTGTTGAATTATTGATTAAATACGTAAGATGGCACTACTCAATAATTTTCACGATGAGTTACCGCTCAATATTTTATTTTATTGATTCAATAATTCTTGCGTTGATATTTTATATTATTGTTGTTCAATAATTGTCAATGCATGATTTCCCATTATCGATCAATAATTCATATTATTTGAATAATATTATTAGATAACATTATTGGCAATGTCTAGAAAGTTCTGGCATAAGGAGAGGTTTGGTCACCTAATTGCGGCGCCAATAAGGAGAGATCCTTATTGAAAGCCCCTCTTCCTCGAAACAATGGGTCATTATAAATGTGATTACAGTAATGTTATTTGTGAATAATTAATTATTGATTCATATGATAAGGAAATATTTATTTTATATGAATATAAATGATGGATTTATTTATGTGGTTATTAATGAAGGAATTAATGTTGAGGTGTTTTATCGATATTTTATCTGGATTGAGGTGTTAAAAATCAAATCGTGGTTTTGAGATATATTATGAGGGTTATAATTTTTAATCCCGACCGTTGGATCGTTGTAATTTTTGGATATGTTATACATACATAAGTTGAGTATATGTCCACAAATTTTGAACCGTTAAAAATGAACGAATGATTTGTTATGAATTTTAAGAGGTGGTGATTCGGAAATTAGGGTTATAATTGATTTTGGTGGAAAATTCTAGAATTGAGTGGGCCCCACTTGTGGTTGGTGAAGAAATGTGCTGAATTTTATTTCAAATGTGGTGGGTGGCAATAGTAGCGAGTAAAGCCATCGTGTAGCGTGTCAAGTCTGCTTTGGGGCTAACATTTTCCTATAAATAGAGGGCTAAGTTAGAATTGAAAATCACACCGAAACAAAGTTTTCTCTTTCTCTCTACATATTATTGAGTGTATTTTGTGAGTATTTAGATACTTTGAGAGTTCTTTTGCTCAAGACAAGTTTCATTCAACATCACTTTCGACCTTTCCTTCCGGCAATCGATTCTTTGAGGTAAGGGATGTTATTTTCTTCTCAAATGATATTAATTCTTCAATATCATTACTTTTGAAATATTGGTTGGTACTTTTTATCAAATTTGGAACTTTTTCATGTCGGGTTACTATTCATGAGTTACTATTCACGAGTTACTATTCATGAAAGTTACTATTCACGAATTACTATTCACGAGTACTATTTATGAAGCGTGAAGATGTTTTTTTTGTGAATTTCTATCTTTTGGTGTCTGAGTTACTATTCACGTATACGATTAATTATTCACGATACCTGACTATTCACGAATCGGCAGACTATTCAATCGAAAAATGAAAATTTTTCTTTTCGTCCAAAATATCTATTTTGGATACTAGCTTTGATTGTATCCATGTTTTGATCATTCTTGAATTTTACACCACTATGATTATTTTGAGGTATTTTTGGACGTGGATAAAACCAAGTACGAATCCTTGATCCTTAATCCTTGTCATTTTGTTTCACCGGATTCGCTTCTTTAAAATATTTTTCATCATCCTCGCCTTAAATGATGATATTATTGAATATCTTTGGCTCAGAGTAGTGCAAAGATGAATGATTTCTCAAGAATATCTTTGGCTTTGTAGTGCAAAGATGAGCGGTGTTTAAATGAACATGACCGATCGATGAATATCTTTGGCTCAGAGTGCAAAGATGAACAGTGTTGAGATGAACATGACCGATTGATGAATATCTTTGGCCTTTAGTGCAAAGATGAATATTTGATTTGAGAAGAATATTGATTGATGTTACGGGGATAAAATATTGATGATGGATTTGTTGAATTCATAGATTATAGTAGATTTCATTCTCTACGTAACTCTTCTATGAATTATTATTTCACGCGAATATTGATCCGAAACTTGTTGTCTATTGTATTCTATCGGATTTTTCCTCGCTGGAGACTAACGATAATTTGTTGTATATTATCTTAGTCATAACATTCTTTTATTGGGCTAGTTGAGCTCACCCTTTTCCTTGTTGTTCCATTTTTCTTCTCGGGAGGCTAGAGAATGTAGCGAGTACTAGTCGGGTATGGAATGAAGGTTCTAGAGAGAGTTGTTTAGTAGTCCTCACCATTATTGTAAAATAATGTATCAATAAATGTGATGAGGATTTATTTGAGTATAAATATTGTCTTGAAGATAATATTTGTATTTAAACTCACAGCTTTTATTGTTGTGATAATAAAGTTGTAGTTGTTTCGCACCATGTATTTGGCGACTCAGAATGGGTTGGATGGAATGGACCTATTTTGGGGTCGCCACAATTGGTATCGAGCTTAGGGATATGATCTCCGGCGAGAGATCGGGGAATAGAACTAGGAGGAGAGACGAGTAAATCCTTCGCTAGTGTGTCCTACCTAAGCTTATTTGTTAGTTGGTCAAGATATAGGGATATTATGTGATTGATTTCCTTAATTAACCCTTGTTTTATGATGCGAATTGAGAATGTTGACCGAGAATATTAATAGTGGTGTAAATGAGACCGTGGAGATGCCTGTATTTAACAACGAGGAGAACGTGCAACAGTCGGCAATGTACCTCCCCCATGAATAACACCAACGAAGCGAGATGATGAACGAGGGATGTTTAGAAGCTTTTTGCGATTCATACAAAATCGACGAGGAGACTCGTGTTCAAAATACGAGGAGGAGATGATAACAATTCACGGGTGGTCACAACCAAGCAGTTGAAGAGTTGGGACCACCGTACTGCAGGAAAGCCAGATCCGATCATGGCGGAAACATGGGTCAAGCAAATTACCAAGATATTCGATGTCTTAGGGATACACGAAGAAACGAAAAGTTCCATTCGCTACTTTTATGTTAAATGCAGGCGAAAGATTCTTTGGTGGGAATCATGAAGCGCACCCATTCAACCGTGACTCAAAGATGTCATGGGAGACGTTTGAAAAAGCTTCAATGACAAGTACTTCCACGAAAGTATTCATTATATGAAGGAAGTGGAGTTTATTAGATTGGAGCAGAAATAACATGACGGTGTCCCAAAGACGAGGCGAAGTTTATGAGTTATCGAGTTTGCACCTCATTTGGTGGAGAATGAGGAACGATGACGGATGTTTTCGAGAGGTTTGAAACCCGCGTACGTCGAGATCTCATTTCTCATAAATTTTCTCTCTATTCGAGGATGTTGTCAATGTGGCTCGATTGTTAGAGCGAGATAACGAAATACGTTCAACCGAGGGACCATAACCAAGATCATACCAAAGATAGCGATCGTCGTAATAACGATAACCCGGTGGAGAAAAGAAGAATACGGACAAAGGTGGTAACCACTCGGTGGTAATCGTGGCCATGAAAATAGAAGAAGCGAGTTGGGAGGAGATTTTAAAAAGAGGAGATTCAACAACGACCATGTGAAGACGCTCGGCGCCCGATGATGGCCGGTTCTAAGGGAGGAGAACGACCAATCGGTCATATGTTACAAATGCGGGAAAGAGGGACATATCATTGAAACCGCCCACAACAGTTTAAGGTATGCTATAGTTGTGGAAAGGAAGGACATATCGCTTCGAGATTATACGATATCGAAACCCGATCCAATGAATGGTGACTCAAAAGGATGTCCCGAAAAAGTCAAAGTCAATGATTCCCGGAAGAGCGTTTGTCGTGACCCAAGTCAAAATCGAGGAACCCGAACGAAGTTAGCACTTCAAGTTAGTTAATTATAAATTCTTACGATGTTTATACCTTACTAGATACCTCTGGTTCTACCCATTCTTTTATCTCTCTTGCTTGCGCTCAACGTTTGAACTTGACTACGGAGAAATTAGACTTTGACCTATTTATGGAGACTCCGTTAGGAGAAACTTTCATTACATCCGTTGTTTAAAAAATCTTGCTTGATTCAAGTTGGCACCATTAACTTACCTGTTGACCTTATCTCTTTAAAGATACTTGCTTTTGGGGATTGATTGGTTAACTACTCATCATGCCAAAATTGATTGCTTTTGTAAGGTTGTTAGTTTTCATATTCCTAAGCAACCTGTTATTCGAACTCAAGCAGTCAAACCATTGTAGTCAAACATTTTCATATCAAGCCATGAAGTCATTCGTTTATTACGGATGTCAAGTTTTCTTAGTCCATGTTATGGATTTGAATAAAGACACGTCAGATTTGAATAATATTCTTGTTGTTATTGATTTTTCCTGACGTATTTTCTGAAGAATTTCTTGGCTTACTTCCAAAGCTTTGATATTAAATTTTGTATCGACTTTGAACCCTGCAGTACAAAACTCATTTCTAAAATCTCATATCAAATGGCTCTATTGAACTCGAGGAGTTAAAAATTCAACTATAGAATTTGGTACATGAGCCTTTATCTTGTGACTTCCTTTGTGGAATTCACCTAAGCGGACTCTCTCAGGGGACGTCCATATTCGATGCGATAGTAAAGCGATAGGTGTCATTGTGACGTCTATCCAAGGTTGGGATATGAGTCACAGATTGAGAGCAACCTAAGTCGATGTCGAAATCGTAGCTTTCAGGCTTAGTTGGTTATTATCGGAGGATATTCTCGAATCGCTATTCCATTAACGTAGCTGACTCATAGAGATACAAAATTCAAATGGAGCAAGGAATGTGGGAAGAGCTTCGAAGAACTCAAGAGGAGACTCATTTCAAGGATATGTTCTGACCATACCATCCTGGAAAAGCGAACGTGGTAGGCGGCGTGTTGAAAGCGAAGATCGTATACAATAATGAGTACGATATTAATCAAAGACTAATTTAAGATATAATATACAAATAATAGAGATGGAGATGAAAACTCTAGGTACCCACGTGATGATATACTGAGCACGTGATGATATCTGAGTATAATCGACTTTAATCGATAAAGTTAAAGTCGCTCAAGCTACCAACGCCGGGTGATGAATTTGAAGAAGGAGGTGCAAAAGTTGTTGTTTTAAAAGCGAGAATCGGTGAGGTGAGGAAAGCTCAAACCTTCGATTTATTAATCCATTGAAATTCTCGATCGAATAGGAACGTGGCCATAGACTCGTTTTACACGCCAAGTATGACGCGCGTGTTCATAACGTTTTTCACGTGATCGATGTTACGTAAATATGTGGACGACCGAACTCACGTCATTGAGTTAGAACCCATGAGATATAGCCAAGACTTAACGTGTGAGGAGAGGTACTGTCAAGATTTTGTAGAGGAAAGAACATGACCTATGTATCGAGGTTATACCATAAGTTAAAGTTTTGTGGAGAAACCATGCTATTGAGGAAATGACCTGGGAGTTGGAAACGAAAATGAAAGCGAGGTATCTTTACCTTTTCGAAACACCAGGTACGTACGTCAATTTCGAGGACGAAATTTCATAAGGAGGGGAGGTTGTAAGACCCCGAAATTTTTTTAAATAAAAAGGAATTTCCTTTATTTATTATTTTGAAATAGTAAGGGTTGATTTGATTAATGTGGATAGTTAAGGGTTAAATACGCAAATATTTCAAAATAAGCAAGTGAGAATAAAATATTCATTTTTGTCGGGGAATATTCGTTTGGTCGTGGAATATTAAATGCTGTCGAATATTCGTTTGGTCGTGGAATATTAAATCTTTGTCGGGAATATTAAATGCGACCAAAGCGACCATGTGTGGGGCCCCATAACGAAAGCGATTGGATGAGGAAAGCGACAAAGTTTGGGTGATTATAAATAATGGCGTGAATTACAGATTAAGGCCGTGAGTTATTACCGTTAGAGGCATTTGGAATACCGGTGGTTAAAATACGATGTCTGGCGTGGTTGCACAAGAGAGCACGGTATTATTGCAAGATTGTTGAATTATTGATTAAATGCATTAAAAGATGGCACTACTCAATAATTTTCACAGTGAATTCTTGCTTCAATATTTTATTTTATTGATTCAATAATTCTTTGCGTTGATATTTTATATTATTGTTGTTCAATAATTGTCAACTTTACAAGTATATTTCCCATTATCGGATCAATAATTCATATTATTTGAATAATATTATTAGATAACATTATTGGCAATGTCTAGAAAGTTACATCTAAGGAGAGGTTTGGTCACCTAATTGCGGCGCCCGATGAGAGAGATCCTTATTGGAAAGCCCCTCTTTCTCTGGGAACGACTGGTTGTCATAAATGTGATTCTGTAATGTTATTTGTGAATAATTAATTATTGATTCATATGATAAGGAAATATTTATTTTATATGAATATAAATGATGGATTTATTTATGTGGTTATTAATGAAGGAATTAATGTTGAGGTGTTTTATCAAGTATTTATCTGGATTGGAGGTGTTAAAAATCAAATCGGGGTTTTGAGATATATTATGGGGTTATAATTTTTAATCCGGCCGTTGGATCGTTGTAATTTTTGGATATGTTATACATACATAAGTTGAGTATATGTCCACAAATTTTGAGCCGAATTAAAAATGAAATCGAATGATTTGTTATGAATTTTAAGAGGTGGTGATTAGGAAATTAGGGTTATAATTGATTTTGGTGGAAAATTCTAGAATTGAGTGGGCCCCACTTGTGGTTGGTGAAGAAATGTGCTGAATTTTATTTCAAATGTGGTGGGTGGCAATAGTAGCGAGTAAAGCCATCGGTAAGAGCAGTGTCAAGTCTCGCCTTGGTAGCTAACATTTTCCTATAAATAGAGGCTAAGTTAGAATTGAAAATCACACCGAAACAAAGTTTTCTCTTTCTCTCTCTATATTATTGAGTGTATTTTGTGAGTATTTAGATACTTTGAGAGTTCTTTGCTCAAAGACAAGTTTCATTCAACATCACTTGAGCCTTTCCTTCCGAAGCATCTGATTCTTTGAGGTAAGGGATGTTATTTTCTTCTCAAATGATATTAATTCTTGAATATCATTATCTTTGAAATATTAGTTGGTACTTTTTATCAAATTTGGAACTTTTTCATGTCGGGTTACTATTCATGAGTTACTATTCACGAGTTACTATTCATGAGTTACTATTCACGAATTACTATTCACGAGTACTATTTATGAGGCGTGAAGATGTTTTTTGTGGAATTTCTATCTTTTGGTGTCTGAGTTACTATTCACGTGTCTTACACTTTATTCACGATATCTGACACTATTCACGAATACGGCACTATTCATAGAAAATGAAAATTTTTCTTTTAGTCCAAAATATCTATTTTGGATACTAGCTTTGATTATCCATGTTTTGATCATTCTTGAATTTTACACCACTATGATTATTTTTGAGGTATTTTTGGACGTGGATAAAACCAAGTCACGAATCCTTGATCCTTAATCCTTGTCATTTTGTTTCCTTTGGATTCGTTTCTTTAAAAATATTTTTCATCATCCTCGGTCTTAAATGATGATATTATTGAATATCTTTGGCACAGAGTAGTGCAAGATGAATGATTTCTGAAGAATATCTTTGGCTCAGTAGTGCAAAGATGAGCGGTGTTTAAATGAACATGACCGATCGATGAATATCTTTGGCACATGAGTGCAAAGATGAGCAGTGTTGAGATGAACATGACCGATTGATGAATATCTTTGGCCTTTAGTGCAAAGATGAATATTTGATTTGAGAAGAATATTGATTGATGTTACGAGGATAAAATATTGATGATGGATTTGTTGAATTCATAGATTATAGTAGATTTCATTCTCTACGTAACTCTTCTATGAATTATTATTTCATTGCGAATATTGATCTCGAAACTTGTTGTCTATTGTATTCTATCAGTTTTTCCTGTTGGAGACTAACGATAATTTGTTGTATATTATCTTAGTCATAACATTCTTCTTTTGGCTAGTTGAGCTCACCCTTTTCCTTGTTGTTCCATTTTTCTTCTCGGGAGGCGAGAATGTAATGAGTACTAGTGGTGGGTATGGAATGAAGGTTCTAGAGAGAGTTGTTTAGTAGTCCTCACCATTATTGAAAATAATGTATCAATAAATGTGATGAGGATTTATTTGAGTATAAATATTGTCTAGAAGATAATATTTGTATTTAAACTCACTGATTTTATTGTTGTGATAATAAAGTTGTAGTTGTTTACGTACCATGTATTTGGCGACTCGAGAATGGGTTGGATGGAATGGACCTATTTTGGGAATTAAATCGCCACAGCGTGGCTATCTATTTGGCTAAAAAGCGCTCTTAAAACCAAATTCTCATATGGTCCATCCTTCATTACTTGGAACCGCGACACGAATTAACAGTGGGCAAGGCTCACTGTCGGCAGCAATGTTTACTAAGTAAAAACAACAAAAAATATATAAACTAGACATAAGTAAGAAAACCAGGGAAAAATGATACTGAGATGGGGGTGCCTCCCCACCAAACGCTTGTTTTAAAGTCGTCGGCTTGACTATACCGATGCCGTTCAATCCGGCTCATAAGCGAAAATGACTATTTCATGCCGCCTATTCGTCAATTCCTTTGGATTTTTGGCAGACATGGATGATTGGTCATCCTCGTTTTCTTCACCCATTGGCACGAATAATCTTTCACAATTGGAATTATCCACTAATTCCCCTTGTTCATCAATTTGAAAGCGTTCTTTGTGTGCTAGCGGGCCCTCTAGGGTTTCCACAATCCTGAGCGTGGTTTCTAGTTGTTGATCAGTCTTGACTATACAACCACTGTTTATCCTTTTGTCTCCAACTTCGGACTCCACCGGTTGGATAGTTTGCACCTTGATGTCTCCCTCAACAATGGTGCGAGACACATCGCCTTCTCCTTGTGTATCCACCATGCATTGTTCTACTTTTTCATCGTCGAGATCAATTATGACCGGTAGATTGCCTTGTGGTGGATTTGTGATGGCGTTGACGAGTTGCCCCACTTGACTTTTGAGGCTTTGCAATGCGGCTTCTTGGCTTGCCGTCTGAACCTCATTTCTCTCAATAAAGTTGGTGAGAAGCTCTTCAGGCTTGTTCTCTTCTTCTTGTGTTGAGTACTCAGAAAAGCTCTCAATGGGCCGAGATGTAAACTCATATTGCGGTGGAGACTGATATTTAAACTGATTCGGATATAAGTAATTCAGATCATGATGTTTCTCCTGACTGTAGGCCTAAGAGTTTGGATAACCTTGGCAATTTGGATGATAGGAAATCAGTTCAAAGTTAGCTCGTTCCTGACAGTAGGCATTCTGAGTGGACTGACACTCAAGATTGTCAGAAAACCTCAAGATATTTGCAATTTGAACTTATAATTGCTCGAGAACTTCTTCCAAGATTGGTTGTGTCATCCCCTCATAAGGGTTGAAATTGATGGGGAATGGGAGTTGAAGAGAGAAATCACGAGTAGGGGTCGATTATTTGTGTTTAGAATGGGAGAGGTTTGACTGAAATGTGGCTTTTTAAAAATTGCTTTTCGTGGTACCCGCCGGGGTGGGCAAAATTTGAACTGCAAATGTTGTCGGGGCAACCTCTGGCAGAGGACCCCCCTGCCAGGGCAGGCAATTTTGTACTGTGGGGTGCCGTCGGGGTGGGAATATACAGAGAACACCCCCGTAGGGGTGGGAGTTTATAGGCTATATTGGCCCGCCGGGGCGGGCTTTAAGCTTCTGCCAGAAATTTTTCTTCTACTTCTGACTTTGCTCTACATGCGCATTAACCTCATTCTCATTACCTGAAATCATACATAGACCAAAATCAGAGCGAGTATTATAGAGAATGAGCAAGAAAGCTATGATTAATGCAAATTTACTAACTAACTAGAATCTAACTACTATACGTCCTACAAAAATTGAAGTTAATTACAAAAAATAAAAGAAATAATTGGGTTGCTGTTGGACGGAAAATCGATCACTAAACACGCGCAAGTATACGCGATCTAACAAGTAATACAGTGATAAGTAGAATGTCGTACCCACGAAGAACTATGACTAATATTTACCAAGTACCGACTTTATATTGCTAAAGTCTTATTCGAACAACAATAAATGGAAGTGTGATTAATCTAGTTAAAACTAATTAACAAAGTAAGTAAATGGATAACGAATGGTAATCGAAGGAAATACAAGCTAAGGTCACAATTTCACCCCACACATGCATTCTGTCGAACACCTGGCGTGCTATGCTTCATCAAACTACCTACCCTTCTCTCTTTTGGTCTTAATGGTCATGACAATTTGTCGACCGAGAACACACATGTGCTTATGCACCTTTGTTGAGGTATGCACAAACATATCCTCTCTAGATCCACCCAAAAGGGAATAGAACAGAAAAGAACGTCCAAGCTAGATACAATCCTCCACATGTCTATGCGAATTAATCATAACAAGGATTTAAGCATAAGTTCTCAATTAGGTCACATGTGGCGCACATATATATGTCTATTCTACGCACAACTTATGAAGTCGAAACCCACAATCACATGCCAATATATTTAGGTGTAAATCTACAATCCTTCTGTCGGTATCATATAGATTACCAAAATCATCACTAATATCTTAGCGAGAATCATTAAGCACAAATATATTAAACCAAATCATATGGTGCCAACCAAAGAGATAAGACATTCAATTTAAATAACAAAGGGTTCCATTATAACCTTAGAGCAAATATTTAGTTCATAGCTATTGAACAAAATACAAGTAGCAAATAAGACAATATTAATGGATTACAAAATTAGAGGAAATAAATGGATAAGAAGGAACTCTGTTAAGGCTTTTCAATCTCCAAGTATTCCGCTCAAATCAAGCTTTCCAATTTGTGTAGCTCACTGCTCTTGTCGCTCCAAAGAAATGCCAGACTTCTCCCTAATCTACCTAATCTATATTTACAGACATAATCTAAGAACTAGATAGAGAAATACAGAAGAAAACTAATCTAAGCTAAGTTATATAATTATATGGTCTGATCTATGCTATATGATATCCCCCATCATTTTTGCAGAGGTTGGCCTCTGATATATATGTGTCCCCCCTTTAAGCTAGGTTAAAATCGAGTCGACTCTGCCTGGGCACCGGAGGTCACGCTGCGGCATGACTAATAGACTTAAGGGTGGCGCTGCGACGCCACTTGTGCAGGAAAGAAACCGGAGCTCACACTGCAGCGCGAGTCCATATAGGGTTAGTGGCGCTACGGCGCGATGATGAAGTCAAGATGGACCAGGAAGTGGCGCTGCAGCGTGGCCAATAGACTAGGCTTTGGCGCCGCAGCGCGGATACATGTAAAATGCCCATTTTTCCCCCTGAATGCATTGAAAATACCTAATAAGCCCTGCATTGCATCGGTTAAGCACAGTAACACTATAATCATATAAAACCATATAAAATCTACGAGAACATGCAACTATTTAAGTCATAAAGTATCATATTTACTGGTATAAATCCCACTCATCAGTTGCCTCCCTAAAAAATGCTTGATTTTGAGTCTTTCAGCATGACTACTTCCTGTTTATGGAAAATCGACAAGAGTAATTGAGGTTGCTTGGTGATCGAAGTTACCACCCCAATAGTGCTTTAAGCGTTGTTCGTTTACTTTGAAGGTTTTCGTCGGATTTTAGCTAAATAATTCAACGGCTCCATTTGGATAGACTGTTTTGATTGTGAATGGTCCCGACCATTTGGATTTGAGTTTCCCAGGGAAACATCTCAGTCGAGAGTTGAATAATAACATTGCTTTGCCCGATTAAAACTTTTTGTTTATAATTTTCTGGTCGTGCCACTTCTTGACCTTTTCTTTATACAATTTTGAATTCTCGTATGCTTGTAAGAGAAATTCATCTAACTCGGTTAGTTGTAAAAGTCTTTTCTCCCCCGCTGCTGTGAGGTCAAAATTTAGCTTATGTATGGCCCAATAGGCTTTATGCTCAAGTTCGACTAGGAGGTGACATGCTTTTCCATAGACAAGTTGATAAAGAGACATACCGATCAGTGTCTTATGTGCTGTGCTATATACCAATAGAGCGTTATCCATTTTCAAAGACCAATCTTTTCAGTTCGGATTCACTATTTTGTCCAAAATCCTTTTCACATCTCTATTCGAAACTTCTACTTGGCCACTAGTTTGGGGGTGATAAGTGAAAGTAGTATGTACACAAGCCAATCATGTTTGATGATAAAGCATATACTTTGTAACAATCTTATTCATTTATTAAATAAAGAGTATTAATTTATTATAGGCTTTTAATTATCTACATGATACTGTTTTATAATATGTGATAAACCCATAGTTTTAAGCAATGCTTTTAGAATAATGATGATGATCATTCTAATGAGATCTAAATTCTTAGAAAGCTTAAAACTAAAATAGTTCCCAATCGTTGGATTACTAAATTGGGATTAGTGAATCCGGATAGATTGGTACATACGTTGCTTGCTCATTGGATGAGGATGATTGATCTCATGATCATTTGTGTGGAGACACTAAAGCAAGTATGTAGGTGCTTATTGGAGAATAAGTTCACCGAGCGTTGGCTCGCTAAGGAATACCTAATGGAGTTTTACTTGCGTCAATAGGAATTCTCAGAGTGATAGTAGTACAAGTAATCCTTGGACTTGAGATCATCATAGTATCTTGTGTATGATGAGTTATACTTTGACTTATTCCTTAAGACCCTTAGGGTATATCAAAGGGTATGCTTGGGTATAACAAGTTGTATATGGAGATAATATATGATCAATAAAGAATCTACCACTTCTTGTAAAGAAGAGAAATGTCCTATGTGATTCGATAAATGACAACCCAAAGAGTCCTTGGCGGCGCGAAATGAAATTAGAAAGGAGTTTCTAATTTGCATTATTTGGAGTTGTGCATTTAAGAGTCGAAATACATATAATTAAATAAAATAAGACTTGACGATAATTCCATGTCTTATATTTAATTGGGACATTGTATGGTGGAAGGATTGAATTGTCACGGTAACTATTTACTCAAAGGTTCTTTTATGATTAATGTTGAAATCTATATTATCCGGAAAGTCGTTGATCATTGGGGAGGCTTATCCCTATTGTAGAATAAATATTATTTATTTAAATAAATTAATTGTTTAATTTATTTATTTAAATAAGATTAGAATTGTTCTAATTGATTTATTCACAACCGGTTTAATATGGAGAACCTAAAGGGTCACACCATAAAAGGAAGAATAATTATTTAAGAAGTTAATGGCATAATCGTAATAATATGTTATGTATATTTAATTTAATCTATGGTGATAAAATAAATTAAATAGCTTAATATTTATTATTTAATATTTTAGAAATATTAAATATAAATTAATAAGAGGAGTCTTATTAATATTATTACAATTATTATTATTATTTTAATTTCTAAAAGAGTTTAGGAATTAATTTAATATAAGTACTTTCATTTATTCCTAATTGGATTAGGAAGGAAAATTAGTTAAAGGAGTTTAATTAATTATCTCTAATAAGATTAGGGAGCCCTTTAATTAAAAGGGTTTAATTAACTAATACCTTATTTTAATAGGGTTACTTGATATCTTTATAAGAGGAGTCTTATATCAGATATCAAGACGACGTTATAATTCCAATGGTTGGAGAGTACGCTCCTTTTCTATAAAGATAGAAAAACTAGGGTTTAGCCAACCACCCATCTTCTTGAATCCTTCTTCTTCCTTGGTGGATCACCTCTAGAGGCCAAACACTTGGGTGGCTAACGTTGATCAAAGGAAGGAACCAAACCCATGGATTCAAGTTGAGCGAAAAGGATTGGAGGTGAACTTGTACCTGAGGAAGCTCGGATATTCAAAGGTATGATTCTTGTTCTTTCTTTTTCGTTTAATTAATAATTGTGCATAAAGGGTGATCCGGGTATATGGTTTGTAAAATTTTAAAACTCTGATTTTTACACGTTTCCGCTTATCTATGCAATTTGATTGCGTTTTAAAATTTTACAAACCTAACAGCGGCATCAGAGCCAAACCTTTATGCGAATTATTAATTGTTCAGATTTGATATGTATATTGATATGTGTTTAGAATAATTTAATTGGGCATAATTTTGTTGTATAAAATTTAAAAAAAAAATGAAAAAATCAAAGTCACGAACTCAGCGCGAATCACGAAGCCTGTTTCTCTTTTTCGAAAACGGTAATCCTGTTTTTTTTTTCCGCTGATCTGTGGTGTGTTTCAGATTACATGTATGTTAATATTTGAGCCGCAGCTTCGTTAATATGCGTTGGTATAATTAATATATATAAGTCTTTAAATATGGCTGTTATCAGTACTGATATATATATTATCAGTAGCTATTAATACTTATATATATATAAATTATATTAACATGTTTCAAAGTGGTGGTCACGTGGAATGATCCAGGATCATGATTCTTTATGTTAATATATACTTATATATATATTATTTTTAATTATTTTAATCTTAAAATAAAAGATTTATTTTAATTTTAAAATTGAATTTCATGCTAATTAATTAGAGTTGAAATTGGATTCCATGTTTCCTTAAATAAAGGAGTTTATTTAGATATGAAATAAAATTTCATATTATTATTCAAAATAAAAGAGTTTATTTGTGAATAGGAAAGAAAATCCTAATTTCCTTAAATAAAGGAGTTTATTTAGATATGAAATAAGATTTCATATTATTCAAAATAAAAGAGTTTATTTGTGAATAGGAAAGAGAATCAGTATTACCCAAAATAAAAGAGTTTATTTTGACTTGGAATTTGATTCCATAATTAATTAAAATAAAGGAGTTTATTTTGATTAAAGATTTTGATTAAAATAAAATAGTTTATTTTATTCAAAATTGGATAAATTAAAATAAAATAGTTTTATTTTGATTTAAATTTGGATTAAAATAAAGGAGTTTATTTTAATTCAAAATTGAATTTTATACTAACTAAATTTGCCCATTAAATGATATCAATATATATATATATTGAATGTTTATTATTCATGAGATGAATGTTATTTATTGATGCATATGGTGATGTGTATGATAATAAATGGGATTGATTATGGACTATTGACCAATGTGATTGGATTTTATTTTAGTTGGATGCATGAATGTATGGGTTTTATTAAATGGGGTCTGCGTACCTCGTCTTCTCTAATTTTTCTTAATGTAAATTCTATCTCCTCTATATACTTCACTACAACAAAAGGCTTATCAATGATCGATTATCAATGATCAGACTTTCGATCAGCAGATAATATCTCATGACGCGTCGTCGGTCGTTGATATATCGTCAGATAAAATCTGGTCATTGGGATGCACATCGTGACCACTATTAGCGAATCGAGATATCTGCGACCAGCTTTGAGCGAATCAAATGACAAATACGATTCATTGAAATCGAAATATCATGGTCCAGGCCAAAGTCGACGTGGTCCACGTGTCGTCGACCATTATCATCGACCATGATCGCGGTCACCGATATTATGCCGTCGCTAATAACGTTCGGCTCAAATGACGCGCACGCGGTCGCTAATATGAAAAAACATTACTGACCATTTTTGCTTTTTGCGAAATTCCCAAAACTCAGCACTGCTTTTCTACCGCTTTATCCCAACACACATACACACCAAGATAAACAACATACAAAACAATATAAACATCCATCGTCCACCAACACATACACCAAACTAGTATATAAACCTTTAAAACCAATATGATTTGAATAAATATAATAACATTTCAAAACTTGTTTAAGTAACATATATACAAACATCCAAATAATGAATATACAAGTACAAGGTTATGTCAAGCGCCATCCCTCCTTGATCACCCCTGTAATTAACAAAATAATAAAACAAGTTACAAATATAATAAATATGTTGATCTTCGGTATATATTACGACAATACATACAACAAATTGATTTTATACCTCGTCGCCATCCCCATGTCGTCCTCATTGCTTCTTTGCCATCGCTTGCCTAACTCCTCAGATCAAGAGCCCCTGTGTGTGCCCGCCCAGATCTTCGTAAGATTTCGATCTTGACATATAGCTCTCACACAATCAAATAGGAGTATGAACAACTGGATGACTCACGATCGTGGAAGATCGGGTAGCAGAGTCACTGAGCCATCGAAAGATGGGCGCCGTCGTTGTCCTTGACCTTTAATGTAGTTCTTCTTCACAATGCACGCCTCTCCCACAACTCTTGATCAATAGGCGGACGACGGAGTGCCTTCGGATAACGCCATTCAATAAACGCTTATAAGTATCCTCGTCATCATGTTAACACTTAAATAGTTAAAAATAATATTTTGTAAGTATTAATAAACAAGATCAAAGTTGTTAAAACTTATTACCGCTTATCCGGATAGCCTCGAGCGGAACCATCACGGGTACACGTATACATCCAAATTAATGGATAGGGTGACCTTGAGACCGAGACTCCTATACAAAACAAAGACAATATTACTAAGTAAAATGGGATATTTTCTACAATTCATGATTGTAAACATATTAAAACTTGTTAATACGTGCGGGCAAAGATATCTCAGCAATCGTGAAATATCTGCCACCTTGTATGTTCCTTTAGCCTTTTCGCCATCGGATACACCCGAGGCTCACATTGGTGGCGGCGGTCTTTTTCGTCTTTTCACCCACTCTCGACTCTCCATTGGGCACACATCTCAAATTTATATGGATCGGGTGCACCACCAGGGCTATGCTCGTGCATATAATCCTCTCCACGGCCCGGATGGTCGATCTCGGCATTGTGAATGGCTTTTTGTCGTTCTTTATTCAAGTTGTCCTTAGTGCGACCGCGCGCACTTTTGCCGTAATAATGTCTCAATCACTTAAGCTCAAGGCCCTCCCATCTATACCGCTTTACGCAAATAAAAAAACAATAATAACATTACTAAATAATTATCCTTTGAATATTATATTAATATTATTTGTCATAATTAAAAAAATATACTTGAAATTACGCCCAAACAAAGATCCTTGTGGGCGATAGGTGTGTTTCACCCACGTAATCACAGTGTAGGCCAATTACAGAAACACAAATTGTGATATGCACTTGACGATCTTATTATCCTAAAAATCACTATAATATACAACATCAATTAGCATATATTAAAGCAATTTATATCTAAGTTATAATATTTGTGAACATTTTTCAAACTTATACTTATAATACTTAAAAAAAATTTGCCATAGTCTCCCCTATAATATAGACTAGCCACATGCACGACGGCATGCATATATGGACATTTATAGGCACCCAAGACACAAACCAAGAGAAATATACAAATTTTCAATACAATAAGACCAAAACAAAACATTACCAATATAATATCAATCAAAACATTACCAATATACAATAAATGGAATCTTAAATGCTTTTATATAAATGATATATGCGGACGACGTCGTATTTATTCTAGAGGAGGGCGAATCAAATAAGAATCCGATCATCATGATTAGTAGGGGCCTTGGGCACATTATTAGGCCCCCTACCCAAGCAAGCGCTTTTTTCTGCTACCGCTTGTGGCCATCTGTATATTACAAATTTTAAGATGTTATTAGGAGTCATATTTGATTACATGTATATATGACAATAAACATGACAGTGATATAAACATGTATATATATGAATATAAAATGACAATAAATAAAAGTTGCATTTAAATAGTTTAGTACATAAACATGACAATGATATAAAAAACATGTATTGCTAAACATACATTTCATGAGTTCAAGTGTCAATGTCTGATTCAGAATCATCTTGTATACGTGTTGCAGATTCATAACCATCATCTACTTCAGATTATGTGTCAGATTCAGTCAATAACTCTTCTTCCTCAGTATCAATGTCATCTGACACAAGTATTGACTCAGGATCTAATTCATGTGGTTCATCTCCACCATCTAACTGGATTACTTCATTGTCATCCTCCACATTTATTATAGTCTGACTATAAAGCATCCGCTCTTGGTAAATCTCCCATCAACTAATTCTACACGACTACGCTGGCGGAGTATAAATTACAACTTGCCAATCAGAAGGCGGTCTATCCCTTTTCCTAACAGACTAGGAGTGTAGTATACTTGTCTTTGCTTTGAGTTGGTAAAACAAACGGTTCGTTGGAGTACGCAGACCTATGGAGGTCAATATCGACGATTCCATGTCTGTCAACACGTATCCCTTTTTCTGAATCAAACCAACGGCACTTGAACAAGTGAATATGACCCCCGTACGTGCCCTTGTACGACAACTCTACGATTTCCTCCAACTCCCCATAAAAGGCACGACCAAGCTCATTGTAACAATCTCCTTGGACACACACCCGTAGTTCGTTGTTCTTTTACCACGCCCATATGCCTTTGTGTGAAATTCACAACCATTTATTTTGTAACCATTGCGGCTGACTTGATCCTTGTCTGGTCCCATAGCTAGGACTTGTACATTAGCCGGAATCGTTGATCCCTCAGTCAAAGCCTACAAAAACTCCATCTTATTAAATGAAGTCATAGTTAACATATGGAGTATATATATTATATATATATACACTACGTGCTTAAAAATTGAACTTACTTTGTCCTTTAGCCAAAGTGCAAAGTTTTTATCCCGATTGATTTGAATATCTTTATCAGTTATGTCGGCATGCTTCACTTTTAACTCGTCATCGTACAATCTATACCATGTTATAAACATTAACATATTAGAATAAATTTTTAACTTAAAAGATAAAATATCAAGTTTACATGTGTACCTCACAAATTCGTCAATCTCCTCACAATTGAGAAGAATGTAAGTATGTGAGAACATGTAATTCTTGCTCGAAATAGAGGAATATTTAGCTTCCCTTTTCCATAAGCGCGTCTCGATACTGAACCAAATACAGAGAGCCGACCATTTAGTTCAACATTTCCCCCATCATCATGTCTCGATACTTTCCCTTTCCATAAGCTCTATTCTTCACCTTCCTCTTAAGGTTTCCCATCACCCTCTCGAAAGGGTACATCCATCTATATTGAACTGGACCCCCAACACAAGCTTCATAGGGAAGATGGATTTGCAAATGCTCCATGGAGTCAAAAAACCGGTGGGAATATTTTTCCGGTTTACACGTGATCTCTATGATGTTCTTCTCAAGTACAAACATGTCCTTCTCATTCAATGATTTTGAACACAAGTCTTTGAAGAAACGACTAAGATCCGTCAAAGCATCCCATATTGGTTTATCAAGCAGATCCCGAAATGCTATAGGCATGAGTCTCTCTATGAACACACGACGATACCATGACTCTTCATCCCTTGCAATTTCCCACAGGTAACACACCTTGCAATGTTTGACGCATATCCATCTGGTAGTTTCAGAGACTTAACCCATGTGCACACATCTTCAACTTGCTTTTTGGACAATGTGTACCTTGTATGCGGTTTGACAATCTTACCATTAGGAGATTCATAAAGTTCTAATCCAGGACGCTTACAAATATCTTTCATGTCCAAACGTGCCTTATCGTTATCTTTTGTCTTCCCCATAACATTCATCACAGTGTTAAACACATTGTCAAACACATTCTTCTCAATATGCATCACATCTAGATTATGACGAATCAAATTTGTAGACCAATAAGGCAATTCCCAAAAGATGCTTCTCCGAACCCAGTTATGAGATTCACCAAACCCATTGATTATGTTTGTCGCATCAACCTTACCAAATGGGATAACCGGCAATCTCATCACACGATCTCGCATCTCCGTTCCCGACAATCGTGGTGCAGGCATATCATTATCTACTTTCCCTTTCCTGAAGTGTTCTCTATTTCTTCGAAACGGGTGATCTACCTAGTAAGAACCGACGATGACAGTCAAACCAACAAGGCTTTCGACCTTTTGATAGATTAAACGACTTTGTATGCTCCATACAATACGGACAAGCCAACTTCCCGTGTGTACTCCATCCAGCTAACATACCATAAGTCAAAGTCACTTATAGTCCACATAACCGCCTCTAAGGTTGAAATTTGTTTTCGTTGCAACATCCCAAGTCTCAGACTCCATACTCCCACAATACCTTTAACTCGCCTCATAAGAGGTCTCAAGTAAACATCTAAGTTCTTTCCAGACTCTTAGGACCGTGAATCACGAGTGAAAGAAATAAGTATGGTTGTTTCATACACATCCAAGGAGGCAAGTTAGACGAGTAACAATCACAAAGCCAACATGAGTACTGGAATAATTTGAGTGGCCAAACGGATTGAAACCATCGGTGGACAATCCAAGCCTCACATTTCTAGGTTCCAATGCAAATTCGGGATGTGCTAAGTTGAAATCTTTCCAAGCTTGCCCATCTCATGGGATGATTTAGTTCTCCATCTTTAGTGGAGATTTTGCATGCCAACTCATATGTTCAAATGATCTTGAAGACATGTACAATCTTTTTAGTCGATATGTTATTGGAAAATACCTTAGAATCTTAAACGGTATACTTGATTTTTTGTAGTCACACCCTCTTTATTAGGCCTAAACCGATCATGACCGCAAAACGCGTGCACCTTATCATCTTGTCATTTTCCTTATAAAACAACATGCGCCGTTGGGACATGCATAGATCTTTTGGTATCCAAGACCCAACTTCTTCACCATTTTCTTACAAAAGTAATAGTTACCAGGTAATTTCTCACCGTCAGGCAACATACTCTTAATTGCCTTCAAGAGCGACTCAAAACACTCATGGCTCATGTTGTGATCAGCCTTGATGTTAAGTAATGTCGCCACTGCAGACAATGTAGTGTGTTTGGTGCAACCATGCCACAATGGCTTGCTACCCTCGTCTAACAACTTAAAGAAGTCTTTGGCATCGTAATTCATAGGTTTCTCTCTGCTTGCTCCCAATCAAAATCGCCCTGCAATATCATGGACCATTTCATTCATACGATGAGTACTAATGCCTCAATTGTGTACTTGTGTGATGCCACCATCTCTTCTCCGCCCATGTGCCCACCAAAGATTCTTCGTAATTTCTCATGAACCCGTAAACAAGTAAAAGATAGTTTACCATGTCTCTGTCCATATAATTTACATTCTTACACTTTAAACATGGACATCGATTCATGCGACTTACCATTCATACATTCTCGGGTGACTATACGCGTACTCCAAAAACACTTGGCAACCAAATTTAAATTCAACTCAGTAGCACCTATCTCGGGTACTTGACTTTCGTCGTGCCATCCAACTACTTGGCCTGAATAGAGGTCCATGATTCCACCGTACCTATACTACGAATAACATTATAAATGTTAACATATGACTTGAGCATACTTATAACCATATGACTTGAGCATACTTGTAAGCATGTATATGATTAACATTTAAGCATACTTCTAAGCATATGACTTAAGCATACTTGTAACCATATGACTTGAGCATACTTGTAAGCATATGATTAACATGTTTGAGTATCTTGGAGATTCATTCATATCAACTAGTGTGCTAAGGCACCTAACATGTTTTAAGATTATACCCCTCACGGTCCCTTTCTATAATCTTTTATGTTTTGGGATAGTCACAACATGATTGAGCGAATGCTGGGTACTGATAACATTTAGTTTGACTTGGCCCCCTGAGGCTTAGCTAAGCTTGGCGTGGCCTCGTGTGGCCTCATGACTAAAGCCCAAATTTCATCGCCTCAACATCCCCTTAATAGGCTCTAGTGGATCACCAATAGGCTCGTTAATAGTATAAATGTTCGCAAATAACCCGACCAATAAAAAATTTTTGCCAGAGTCTCCCCTGTAATATGGATTCAACCACGCACGACGTGGATGTATATAAGGTCATTTCTAGAACACAAGACATAAACCAACAGTCCATATGAGATACCATAGGAATTGGATGGAAATTATGAACTTATCGAATCCCAATGCTCATAAAAAGAATTACTATCCGCAAATAGTTTTAATCTAGAGATTTACTACAAAAGAGTTTTGCAGGTATCCACAACATGTGAGGATCAAACTTGTAAACTTTGAAACCCAATCATTTTTCGTGGGAGCAATTATTCACGCTTTTGATTCACATTATGATGTCAATGTCAAGTTCTCGACCTACAAATGATTTTTTTCACAATGACCAATATAATTGGTTAAACTACAAACATAAACATGGGATTCACGAGTTAGTCTATATCATGTGCATGACTTCCTATAATAACCAAACTCATACTACCTCTATCAACAAAAAAAAGAATCCCAAAATATAAATTTTATACTAACTACAATCTAATACATTCATCCTATTACCCAAATCAAGTTACCCAAAATATAAATTTTATACTAACTCCATCCTATCACTAATCAAGTTACCCAAACTGACATAAATTAACAAAATCAAATTACCCAAAGTACTGCGTATTACCCAAATAAATTTTACTCTAATCAAAACTTATAAACCAATCATAATCATATTAACCAAAATATAATTTAAGCATGATAGCCATATTCATTCATTCAACTCTTTGCAATAAATTAACTCTTAAAACACAAATTCGTAGCAAACATACTGATTTGGAGAAGAACGAACAAAAATAACAAACAACAAAAAAAATTAAAGAAGAAGAACTTAAAAAGTAGCTCTTACCTCTACAATTAGTCTTTAATTTGAAGAAGAATGAACGAAAACTGCTTCTCCTTCTTCTCTTCTCCCCCTTTCTCCCTCTTCTCTATTTTTGGTGACCTCCTTCTTCTTTTTTTTTCCTTCCGTGTTCGTAGTCGAGTTTAACCGTTATCAATTCATTTAGTTTGATCAATGATCAGCATTCTCTGCGACCGCATCGCGGTCATTGAATTTTAATGACATGGACTTATCAAATGACGCGACATGTCGGTCATTTGATTTCAAGTGGTCGCGCACAAAAATTGGCGCCAACATTTCCGACCAAAATTTTGGTGGCAAATTTATACTTAGCGATCGATCAATGATCGCGACGCGGTCATTATTAAAACATTAGCGACTAGATTACGTTTTGGTCGCAGATGACGGTCATTGTGATTAATATCGGCTGACAATGGTGAATGCGATCATTTAATCTTCGCTGGTCGCCGATAGACCTTTTCTTGTAGTGCTTCCTTATCGCCGATCAAGGTTTCTATTTATTTTTAAATAATTTTGTAATAGGAATAGTTAGAATTAATTTTGAAGAATTGGAGATCAAGAACAAGGAGCGCTTGAAGACCCGTTTGTAATGGAGCCCGGGTTTAAATGTAATAGTTATATTTAAATATTAATTCTTGCACCCCTAGGGTTTGACCTTTTGGTTCACTTGGTGGCTCTAGTGAACCAAAATAGAATAAAAGTCCATAATCAATCCAGATAGAATATAGTATTCTATATGTGCATGCTTATACTATATATATATATATATATATATATATATATATATATTATGCAAACATGCTTCGCATGTTCATTAATATGACGCGTATTTTATATATATATATATGTGCATGCGCGCTAAACAAGATGAGACAAATTAATAACAAACCCCTCAATTTTTTATATTAAGTCCTAAGCGTTCAAAGATATTTGGAATATCGAACGTCGCCTTCTAGCATGATAAAATTAATAGAGTATTAAATATTTAATATGAGTTTGTTGTGTCACCACAAGGCAAGTATTAAGTATTTAAGATGTTAATTTATCACATTTGATGCTTATAAAGAAAATTGAACAATATTGTTTTGTTGTGTCACCACAAGGATGATATTTTTCTTTTTGAATATATGGAGTGCTAGGTCGGACTTAATTTGGATAATTTTGATTCGGATGTGCCACCACTTGATCAAAATAATCTAAGAGGCAAAAGAAAAGGAGTTGCATAGTTGATGTAATTGACAAAAGTTGTCTACCTATTTATTTATATATAGTTTGTTGTGTCACCACAAGGCTATATACATTTGAAATGAGATCCTTATTCTCACTATCAAATCTTTAATTAGATTTTGTCGAACTATATAAGTGAGGGTAATATAGTTTGAAGAAAAAGTGGGAGATACCAATTTAAAACAAGACCTAAATTATTTTGGTAATTAATAAAAGAATGTATGTTAAAATGTTGTTAATTACAAATTCATTTACAGAATTTTACAATGTCTAAATTACTATCACTGCGAAACATATTAGATGTTATTTAACCAAACCGTATTAAACGGATTGGTTAAGGAATTTGAGAATAGTTCTCATGGGTGAAAAGTTATCTTATGTCCTTAATACGTCTATCCCTGCAATGTTTGCAGACAATGCCTCTGAGGAAGACATTGCTACTTTTAGAAAGTGGCAAGATGATGCACAGTTGGCTCAATGCATCATGCTCGCATCTATGAGTAACGAGCTTTAGCGTCGAAGATGAAACTATGGATGCTTCTACTATATTCCCGCACATTAAGTAGTTGATGGTGAGAAAAGTAGGGTGATAGATATCGATATCTAAGGAGCTCTTCCGATCTAGAATGACCGATGTACACTACAAAGATGCAGGATAAAAGTCCTTAACATTATCAATTTGATTGATCAATTAGGACAACGAGTTTTGTCATGGATGGAGAGTTGAGCCAAGATTTGATCTTGCACTCACTCCCTACTCCTTTCATTAATTATTGTGAATTTTTCATATGAACAAGCTGATATCGGCCTCGCGATTTACTTAACATATTGAAAAATATTGAGAGTCACTTTCCAACCAAGAAAGATCAAGTCTTCTTGGTAGGGCCAAAGGATCTTCCGAAAAGAAGAACGATTCAAAGAAGGTAAATAGAAGGGCATAAACAAAGGATAATAAGAACAAAAGCGACACGGATAGCAAAGGAGCTTGCTTCCACTTTGCAATAAGCCCGGACACTTTGGAAGAAATCTGCGAGAAACATCTTGCAGAGGCTAACCAAAGAAGCTTAGTGAAGTTTCTTCATAATACGCTTTTTGTTCATGATTGAAATAAATTTTTCTTTAAGTCAAGGTTCTACTTGGGTATTGGATACCGACTTTGGTTATCATAAATATAGATTTATGAAGGACCAAGCGTAAGTAGAAAGCTAAACAAATATAAGTAATCCTATGCGGAAATGTAACAAAGGTTGCCATATTAGCCATAGAAACTTATAGTTTAGCAATGCCTACGAGCAAATCAATTAAGTCAATAAGTTGTTATTGTATTCCGGTTCTTGTTAAAATATTATTTCCATTTTATTGTTGGACAATGAAATCTTTGGTATTATAATTAAGAACAATTGTTGTTCTATTTATAATAATAATGTTTTGTATAGAATCGGAATATTACTTAATAAATTTTGTATACTTGACTTACATAAAAATAATTTTGCATATTGAACAAATTAGTATAAGAAAAGGAGATGATCATTCAAAGAGTTGAATGTGTGTATTTGCTAAAATACAAATGTGAATTATTTGAAAGGTTCAAAGAATTCAGAAGTGAAACAAATTGGCAATGTATTAAGATTCTTTGATTAGATCAAAGAATAAATACTTGTGCAATAAGTTTCTAGATCATCTCAAATGGTTTTCTCATAATGGACACATCCTGATACGCAATAATTGATTGATGTATCTGAATGAAAAATCGTACCTTGTTGGACATGGTGCGGTCCATAATGATTTTACCGACATTCCAGTATCCTTTTGGGATAATGTCCTAGAAATGGCTGCATATCTACAAAAATGGTAACCTCAAAATCCGGCCCCAAGACTCCATAAAAGTTATGGATAGGGAGGATTCCTAATCTTAAGTATGTTAAGATAAGGGGTTGTCCAACTTATGTGAAAAGGTTTCAAAGGATAAGCTTGGGACAAGATTTTATAAGTGTTGATTTGTGGGACATCCTAAAGTAAGTTTAGGGTATATGTTCTATAATCTTACTTAGCAAAAGGTGTTTGTTGCAAAACACACTGCCTTCTAAGATAAAGGTGTTTATCAATAAAGGGGCAAGTGGGAGGATAATATATCTTGAAGAGTTTAAGAACCACAAATCACTATAAGTCAAATAAGAGGAACTTGTAGATATACCTATTGTACCACAACTGAATCATAAATCTGGAATAGTACCAAAGATACCTAGGAGGTATGGATTCATCATGGATGATGATGATGAGGTACGCATCATAGAAGATGATGATCCAGAGTTACATATGATGAGGTAAGAGTTCTAGTGTGTACAAAAGGGTCAGTGGGAGCGTCGTGAAATTTCTAGTATTATATGTTTATATACTACGGATGAGGAATTACATTCCAATGCTACAATCAGTAAAGATAAAGTTGTCTAAACAATTCTCCATGAATGATTTGGGAAGAGTATCATTATTTGGGATGCAAATCTATATAGATAGATTTAAAAGGATGCTCAACTTAACCCAAGGAACGTATATTCATTTGATGCTAAAGTCGTTTAGCATGGAAAACTCCAAGAGATGTCTCATGTTGATGAGCTATGGAGACTATCTCTTTATAGTCCCCACAGACTCTCGAAAAGAGAGATCGCATGAGTGACTATCATGTATGCAATGAAATATACAAGATCTAATGTTGATCGGTCATATTGCTCGAGAAGATCATTGTAAGACAGTTGAAAACATCTTAAAGTTCTTAACCCAAGCACTAAGGATGTGAGCATACATGGTGGGTCCGAATTAAAACTAGAGGGCTTTACGGACTCAAGTTTTTCGATGCACCAAGACGACCAAAAATCCACTTTAAGGTAAAGTGTTACCTTGAACAAAGGTGTAGTGAATTTGAAAGGTTCCAAATAGCAAAAGGTTTCTTTGGTTTAATGATAAAGACAAAGTATATAGTCGTAAATGAAGCTACAAGTTGATTGTTTGGATGATAAGTTCATTACAGAACTAGGAATAGTTCCTAAGTCTCATCTTGGATCTAAACATGTGTTGTAGCACTTTCATTTGATTATAGGAATAATTGAAAGATGGGAAATCACTATAGAGATAGTGAACTCTCAAAAACAACATTACATATCCATTAACTAAAGCTTATCCAACAGCAGGATAATCGTCACTTAGAGAAGAAGAGTATGAGATACCATGACGATTGACTTTAGTACAAGTGGGAGATTGAAAGTAGTATGCACACAAGCCAATCATGTTTGATGATAAAGCATATACTTTGTAACAATCTTATTCATTTATTAAATAAAGAGTATTAATTTATTAAAGGCTTTTAATTATCTACATGATCTTTGTTTTATAATATGTGATAAACCTATAGTTTTAAGCAATGCTTTTAGAATAATGATGATGATCATTCTAATGAGATCTAAATTCTTAGAAAGCTTAAAACTAAAATAGTTCCCAATCGTTGGATTACTAAATTGGGATTAGTGAATCCGGATAGATTGGTACATACGTTGCTTGCTCATTGGATGAGGATGATTGATCTCATGATCATTTGTGTGGAGACACTAAAGCAAGTATGTAGGTGCTTATTGGAGAATAAGTTCACTGAACGTGGCTCGCTAAGGAATACCTAATGGAGTTTTACTTGCTGTCGATAGGAATTCTCAGTAGTGATAGTAGTACAAGTAATCCTTGGACTTGAGATCATCATAGTATCTTGTGTATGATGAGTTATACTTTGACTTATTCCTTAAGACCCTTAGGGTATATCAAAGGGTATGCTTGGGTATAACAAGTTGTACATGGAGATAATATATGATCAATAAAGAATCTACCACTTCTAGTAAAAGAAGAGAAATGTCCTATGTGATTCGATAAATGACAACCCAAGTAGTTCTTGGCAAAGGCGTAATGAAATTAGAAAGGAGTTTCTAATTTGCATTATTTGAGTTGTGCATTTAAGAGTCGAAATACATATAATTAAATAAAATAAGACTTGACAAGTAATTCCATGTCTTATATTTAATTGGGACATTGTATGGTGGAAGGATTGAATTGTACGGTAACTATTTACTCAAAGGTTCTTTTATGATTAATGTTGAAATCTATATTATCCGGAAAGTCGTTGATCGCTAGGGGAGGCTTATCCCTATTGTAGAATAAATATTATTTATTTAAATAAATTAATTGTTTAATTTATTTATTTAAATAAGATTAGAATTGTTCTAATTGATTTATTCACAACCTGGTTTAATATGGAGAACCTAAAGGGTCACACCATAAAAGGAAGAATAATTATTTAAGAAGTTAATGGCATAATCGTAATAATATGTTATGTATATTTAATTTAATCTATGGTGATAGAATAAATTAAATAGCTTAATATTATTATTTAATATTTTAGAAATATTAAATATAAATTAATAAGAGGAGTCTTATTAATATTATTACAATTATTATTATTATTTTAATTTCTAAAAGAGTTTAGGAATTAATTTAATATAAGTACTTTCATTTATTCCTAATTGGATTAGGAAGGAAAATTAGTTAAAGGAGTTTAATTAATTATCCCTAATAAGATTAGGGAGCCCCTTTAATTAAAAGGGTTTAATTAACTAATACCTTATTTTAATAGGGTTACTTGATATCTTTATAAGAGGAGTCTTATATCAGATATCAAGACGACGTTATAATTCCAATGGTTGAGAAATACGCTCCTTTTCTATAGAGATAGAAAAACTAGGGTTTAGCCAACCACCCATCTTCTTGAATCCTTCTTCTTCCTTGGTGGATCACCTCTAGAAGCCAAACACTTGGGTGGCTAACGTTGATCAAAGGAAGGAACCAAACCCGGTGGATTCAAGTTGAACGCGAAAAGGATTGGAGGTGAACATGTACCTGAGGAAGCTCGGATCTTCAAAGGTATGATTCTTGTTCTTTCTTTTTCGTTTAATTAATAATTGTGCATAAAGGGTGATCCGGGTATATGGTTTGTAAAATTTTAAAACTCTGATTTTTACACGTTTCCGCTTATTTATGCAATTTGATTGCGTTCTTGAATATTACAAAACCAACAATAAGCAGTAGCAATTCTATGGTTGACCCCATATTTAGCCAAGAGAGCAGTGAAATATTTATTGCAGAAGTGACTTCATTCATCACTGATAATTTCTCTTGGGGTGCCAAATCTTGTGAAGATATTCTTTTACAGAAATTTCAAGACAACCTTGACATCATTCGTCGGGAGTGCTACAGCTTCAACCCACTTAGACACGTAGTTTACTACCAACAAGATATACAAATTATTGTATGAAGGCGGAAAAGGTCCCATGATATCTATCCCCCACACATAAAAAACTTCAACTTCTAGAATCATGTTGAGTGACATCTCATTCTTTGAAAATGATTCCCACCCTTTGACATCTATAATAATTTTTCAAAAACTGATGTGCGTCTTTGAACAAGGTTGGCCAATAAAATCCTGCTTAAAGAACTTTGGCAGCCATTCTTTCACTTACATAATGTCCCCTAATAATGATGTGTGGCATGAGTGCAAGATACTATCCACTTTGCTTTATGGCACTTACCGTCAAATCATTTTATCTGCACATTGTCTAAACAAAAATGGCTCATCCCACATGTATCATTTCACATCATGTAATAATTTCTTCTTTTGTTGACATGTTAAGTCTGGAGGGAAGATATTTCTCACCAAATAGTTGGCAAAATCTGCATACCATGGATATTTAGAACTAACCCTAAACAACTGCTCATTCGGAAAAGATTCATTGATCAACATTTTATCTACTTTGTTATGGTCTGAATTCTCCAATCTCGAAAGGTGGTCAGCCACTTGATTTTCCATCCTCTTCTTATCTTTGATTCTTAAGTTAAACTCTTGAAGGAGTAGAATCCAGCAAATCAGTCTAGGCTTTGCGTCTTTCTTGGAAATTAACTTTATAGCCTAATGGTCGGTATACACTACAACCTTTGTTCCAATCAGATACGAGAAAAATTTTCAAAGGCATACACGACTGTAAGTAATTCCTTCTCGATTGTTGTGTAATTCAGCTGAGCATTCGTTAGAGTTTTACTTGCGTAGTATATTGCGTGAAATTTTTTATCTCGGCGTTGTCCCAAAATAGCCCCTACCGCATAATCACTAGTATCACACATCAGTTCAAATGGCATGGTCCAATCCAGTGATACGATTATAGGTATTGTCGTCAATTTCTTCTTTAGCTGCTAAAACGTTGATAAACACTCTTCATCAAATCTGAAAAGTACATCTTTCTCCAATAAACTACATAATGGTTTTGCAATCTTGGAGAAGTCCTTTATGAATCGGCGGTAGAATCCAGCATGTCCGAGAAAACTTTGAATACCCTTTACTGATGTCGGTGGTGGAAGATTTTTAATTATTTCTAATTTGGCACGGTCCACTTCCAACACCTTTGCTGAGACTTTATGCCCAAGGATGATTCCTTCTTCAACCATGAAAAGCCACTTTTCCCAATTAAGTACCAGATTGGTTTCAACGCACCTTTTAAGTACCATGACCAGATTCTCTAAACAACTGTCAAAGGAATCCCCATACATTGAAAAGTCATCCATGAATACCTTTATATTGCGTTCCACTATATCTGAGAATATTGCCATCATGCATCTTTGAAAAGTTGCCGGTGCATTACAAAGTCCGAATGACATCCTCCTAAAGGCAAATGTGCCATATAGGTATGTGAACGTTGTCTTTTCATGGTCTTCCAGTGCAATTACAATCTTATTGTAACCCGAATTTCCATCTAACAAACAATAGTAATCATGTTCCGCCAATCTGTCCAACATTTGATCAATGAAAGGTAAGGGGAAGTGATCTTTTCGGGTTGCCTTGTTAAGTTTCCTGTAATCCATGCACTCCCTCCAACCGGTCACTGTCCATGTCGCTATCAGCTCATTGTCTTCATTAGTCACAACTTCCATACCTCCTTTCTTTGGGACACAGTAGACTGGGCTCACCCATGAGCTATCTGAGATATGATAATTATCCTAGCATCAAGTCATTTCAGAATTTCCTTCTTCACTACATCTTTAATGATTGGGTTGAGCCTCTGTTGTTGTTCTACTGTGGGTTTTACATCATCTTCCAAGAGGATCTTATGCATAGAGAATGATGGGCTTATCCCTTTGATATCGATAATTGTCCATCTTATAGTAGATTTGTACCCTTAGAGAACCCTTAACATCTTACTTTCCTGTAAGTCGTTAAGTGCAGATGCAATAATAATAGGTAAAGTAGATCTTTCTTTCTTACTTCCAATCGACTATACCCCGTACACAAATCTATCTTTGGAAAAATTCTTTGCCCCTCTTCAACTGATCAAATAGATCATCGATCCTGGGCCATGGGTATTTATCCTTAACCGCTAACTTACTCTTATTACGTTAGTCGATACGCAACCATAACAGCTCATCCTCTCCCTTAACATCCTACTAACATACGTCAAGGTTAGACGACAAAGCGTCTCGGTGTTTTCTTATAGCAAATTACTACCTTGGGTTTTCTGAAAAACTCAAGATTCACACTTTTCTTATAACTATTTATTATAGCTCTATAGTTAATCAACCCGTTCCTATCGAGAATTTCTCCAAATTCTCTCAACTTTATTATCCATGAAATCATTTCCACGAATACAAATAACAAATGTTATTTCCTCTTCCTCTACCTTAATATTTTAAAGGTATTTATACTCCCTTTTAGATAGACTCCTAGATGAGTCTTTCCACCTGTTTTATACACTCTGATCCTACGCTTAGGATCCCCTTGTCCCACTCCAGTATTCCTGGAGTTATAGTTCTTTCTTCTTGGCATACTGCCATTGACATTCTCTATCATGGTTCTTCTCTCTCCCTTGCTCTCATCTTTTCCCTCTTTGTGGTATTGAGTCTACAACTCACTATCACCTTATGCTATAATCATCTTCTCCAGAATGATCCCATAGGAAACACTCTAGATCACCAAAATCCCACTATAGAGCTAGGGTTTCAGGCCCTGCTCCAACCTACGAGCCTTCACCTCCTCCGTGTCCACTTGATGTGAAACAAACCTTGCTAATTCATTTGAATTTGGTCGCGTACTGGGGAAATATCATATCCACTTGCTTAAGTTCTAAGAATTCAATCTCTATCCTCCCTCACATATTTGTAGGGAAATAATTCTCAAAGAAAACCTTCTTGAATTGTTTCCACGTTACCGCATCTGTTCTAACCCCACCCTAGTGAGCCTTCTACCAAAAGTTGGCTTCACTCTTCCTCGTGTAAGTCACAAAAGAAAACTTCTGCATCTCACCTACGCTTGTAATAAAAAAATGCCTTCTCTATTTCTTTTACCCCGGTATGGGCCTCGATTGGGTTCGTCGTTCCTTTGAACTCTGGTGGACCTATGCTTTTAATCTCTTTAAAGGTAATCGTTCTAGCTACCTTAGGTTTTGCGGTTACTCTACCCCCGGTTTGGGTAAATGTAGTCGTTAATAACTTAACGAACTCTTGCATAGGGTTGTTTTGACCCCATTAATTATCATTACGTGATTCCGCTTACTGATTACGTTATCTTCTCCTAGACGGCCTTATTCAGATTAAATAAATAAAATTTCATTATTATCTATTTACTTACTTCGTTATTATTCGTCGCATACCAACTTGCACCATAACAAATCATTTCCATGAAAACTTCATTATATTCATATGCTCTTTCATAGTTTGAAACTATTTAAAACTTGTTCTCTATAGCCAAAAGCTATTACATTTTCTATTCCGCAATTGAACTTCACAAAAGCTGGGATTTACAAAAAGACTACCCTTTAAAAGAGGGTTTTACGTCACTACACACATATTTATAACTCTAGACTTCTAATAATGCATAACAGCATCCTCATGCTTCTCATTCACAATCGCCGCTACAGTATCCCGACTAATAGTATGATGGGTTTGTCCTGACTCATTGGAATAACAAGCAACCTTTAGCTTGAAATCCTTATGTGCAGTCTCATGGATGTAAGACATCCATGCTATCTTCCGGTCCTTCTCCCCCAGTTCTCTACGAAGCTCATCGACCTCCTTCTTAAAATCCCTAGCCTTATTTATCATGAGCACCTTCTCATCGTGCTCTGACTCAAAATCTACTTCTGCAGACTCCTTCGCTACATAAAGAGCACTAATCTCTTCATTCTGTTTCTGCACAACTGCACTCAGTTGCATATTCTTGTCAAGTTACCGCGGATCTGATGCTTCCATTGCATCTGGAGGTGATGACTCCAATGTAGGTACCACCGTAGTAACCGATGTTACCTCTCTTCCTTCCTCCATATCATTCATCATACTAAGGTATGACGATATATCCATCTCTCCCTCTGAGTAGTCTTCCTCGGAAAAGTACTCCTCTGCCTCCGACTCCGCTAGAATCACTAATGGTACCTCCGCCACCGGCATAGGTACAGGCTCTACTCGGTTCATAAGCTCTTCGCTCACCACGTGTATATCTCTATACATCAAGCTATCGATCGACATCCTACAATAACACATATGTTGATTAGTACATAACACACAATAGTATAAGCACAAATCACATTTAATTTATTTAGGGTTACTTTCCATCTTTTAAATCTTTCAGTACTGAGTTTCCTCAATACCTTATTGACTCTTTCAACTTAAGTAAAGCTCGAGTTTACTTCCTTCAGACTTCTCTTCCTTAACGAGGGTATTAGCCTATGGTTCTTCCCCCCTTAAGTTTTATAACCTAATGCTTTGATACCAACATGTGACGCCCCCAAATCCAGGTCTCTTTCAACCCGACTGATGGTGCTTCACGGTGCTACAGTTCACACAAACTATTCAATTGAAAAATCCTCAAAAGAACAAATTTGTCTTATATATATTCTAAAATAATACTACCATTCCCCAGGTTCTTTATAACCATTACATTTGTTCTTGTCATAATATCAAATATTATCATTACAAACCTATACTATTATATAGGTACGCTACAAGTTTGCTTTAGCCTTCACTTTATCCTTGTCGAATCCTTTGGTCATATCGCTCTAAGTCGCAATCATATAGTTCAAGCAAGTGTGAGCATAACACGCTTTCGTAAAGTACAACAATTTCATTTTTAAAAGCATGCTTGAAACATAGGAATCGTATATCTTCAATAACTGGATGATAGTTACGAAGTACTATCAATAACATAAAATAGCATTTCTTTTCCTTTAAAACATTTTGAAATAACAATAATCTGTAATTCATCAATTCTGGCTCAAGACATGAACGTCTTATAGTCTCTTTGAAAAGGACAACCCGACACGAAGTCCGTAAGTCCGACATATCTTACGAGCACTTCTAAGTGATCAGCCAATAGTACTCTATGTTGATCAACACTACATCCATTAAACGTGTATACGTTTAAGATGTGGCAACCTCACGTGCCCATCGAATACTCGATGAAAATACATTTGTTTATTCATATTCAGGCTTACCTTGAATCCGTACCAATTAGTTTGCGTAGGATAGCGTTAGCAATTCTATATTGAAAGACTTGTACACAGTTCAATCAATCTATCAAGATTAGTTTAGCCGAGTTAAAACGGGCATCGACTCTTTCTTTAAAACCATACTTGCATCTCATATCTTGAATCATTTGAAAACCTGGCTAACACGAAGGTTAGACAAGCGTTTAAGAAAAACTTGCCTTCAGCGTCTGCTACAGTATAATTACGTTTCCTTTGAGTCTTTACAATCTCTAAAATACATAATCACATAACATACCACATTAGGTCATGAATGAACATACATAGTTCCTAAAGAATCTTACCCTACTTCTCAATCTAATCCCATATTAGATTTGTTATTATTGGTTTCGGCTTTTCGTCATTCTTTACATCATTCTTACAGACTTCTGTCTCTTCCATAACTTAAGTGAAGTTATTTCATTAGTACAACTCGGTTCAAGTTAATTATCCTTCCTCACGGCTTACTAACGTCCTTACGTTATCATCCGAAACTCGATCGTCATTGGTTAAGTATACTTATTGCATATTGTTCACGTTCATCTTCAATTGAATTTCTTTAACCCTAAGTAATCATACTTGAGTTTTAATTATGACTTAATAATATTTTATTAAGTCCCTTTGTTCATTACTAAACAATTTCCCTTCATGTTCCACTTGTAACCATTCTTCATTGTCTAAGTTTTAAAATTTGGTATTGCAATACGGCTATATCAGACTTGATGCTTGCATGCTGCATCACCACTTATTGCTCAAAATCCGGACTTCAAGTAGCAGTCATGAGTCTCAGTGTTATTTTTCGTATTTATTGCAGTACGAGTTCACGGTGGTTGAAGGCCACTTTGGCACTGCGTCGCGGGATTATTTGCCTTGTGCTAGCGCCGCGGTGCCAGCTCTGTGTACTAGACACTTTGGACAGATTTTTGACTTAATGAGATTCCCGCCCTCGTAACTTCTTCGTTATAAGTCCGAATTGGCTCGTTCAAGAGGCTACGGTTCACAAATCACATCAACTCACACCATAAAAAATCATTTCCATAAAAACTTCATTATATTAATATGCTCTTTCATAGTTTGAAACTATTTACAACTTGTTCTCTATAGCCAAAAGCTATTACATTTACTATTCCGCAATTGAACTTCACAAAAGTTGGGATTTACAAAAAGACTACCCTTTAAAAGAGGGTTTTACGTCACTACACACATATTTATAACTCTAGACTTCTAATAATGCATAACAACATCCTCGTGCTTCTCATTCGCAATCGCCGCTACAGTATCCCGACTAATTGTATGACGGGTTTTGTGACGCCCCCAAAATAGGTATACACAACACCCATTCTGAGTCGCCAAATACATGGTACAAGAAGCAAACTACAACTTCAATAATACAAATGTCGTGTGAAATACGACAATATATACTGTGAGTTTAAATATAATATTGTCTTCTAGACAATATCCACACGCAAATAAATCCCCATCATAATTATTGATTCATTATTTTACAAAATGGGTGAGGACTACTAAACAACTCTCTAGAACCTTTATTCCATACCCCAGAGCTAGTACTCGCTACATTCTCGCCTCCCGAGAAGAAAAATGGAACAACAAGGAAAAGGGTGAGCTCAACTAGCCCAATAAAAAGAATATTATGAGTAAGATAATATACAACAAATTATCGTTAGTCTTCAACAGGAAAAATCGATAGAATACAATAGACAACAAGTTTCGGATCAATATTCGCAGCCGAAATAATAATTCATAGAAGAGTTACGTAGAGAATGAAATCTACTATAATCTATGATTTTAATCCATCATCAATATTTTATCCCCGTAACATCAATCAATATGCATCTCGAATCAAATATTCATCTTTGCACTACAGGCCAAAGATATTCATCACCGGTCATGTTCATTTAAACACTGCTCATCTTTGCACTACAGAGGCCAAAGATATTAATCAATCGATCATGTTCATCTCAACACTGCTCATCTTTGCACTACTGAGGCCAAAGATATTCTTCGAGAAATCATTCATCTTTGCACTACAAAGGCCAAGATATTCAATAATATCATCATTTAAGACCGAGGATGATGAAAAATATTTTTAAAGAAACGAATCCAAAGAAAACAAAATGACAAGGATTAAGGATTAAGGATTAGTACTTGGTTTTATCCTCGCCCAAAATACCTCAAAAATAATCATAGTGATGTAAAATTCAAGAATGATCAAAACATGGATACAATCGAGTTAGTATCCGCATAGATGTTTTAGACGAAAAGAAGAAATTTTATTTTTCTATGAATAGTACCGTATCGTGAATAGTGTCAGATATCGTGAATAGTGCCGATACGAATAATAGTAACTTCACGACACCAAAAGATATAAATTCCACAAAAAATCTTCACGCTTACATGAATAGTACTCGTGAATAGTAACTCGTGAATAGAACTCATGAATAGTAACTCGTGAATAGTAACTCATGAATAGTAACCCATGAATAGTAACCCAGAGCATGAAAAAGTTCTAAATTTGATAAAACTTCGATCAACATTTCAATTATAATGATATTGAAGAAATAATATCATTACTGAAAAAAATAATATCCCTTACCTCGAAAGATCGATTTCTAGCTAGAAAACGGGTATAGTGCTAAAGGAACTTGCACCGCCTAGCAATACTCAAAGTATACTCAAAATACTCACAAGAATACGCTTCGATAATATAGAGAGAGAAAACTTGAGTTTAAATTGTGATTTTCAATTCTAACCTAAGCACCTATTTATAGGAAAATGCTTAGAACACCAAAGCGTAAAATTTAATAAAATAATAATATAATTAAACAAATTCAAGCCCACCTTAGACCAACTGAATTCAGCACATTTGTATCACATGTGGGATTGCAAAATACGTTTTTCTTAAATAAAACAATTAAAACTTCCAAAAATTAATTATTTCAGAACTTCAGAGCTTCAATAATTCATAATAAATAGCCCTTTCATCAGAAAATTCGAATTACGCGAGTTTTTATAGGAAATTCAATTCTCTACAACTTTGCAGAAGAAAATTTTTCCAAATTCCAAACAGAAATCGACCGAAATCCACAAACGGGCGATTTTACAGGCTATAATCAAATTTCAGTCAATAAATGGGGTCCACCGACATGTTTAACATGTTTTAAACATTTATTGCAACAAAAATACTCTTCCTCCTCGTATACTCATATATCCCACATTCATTGTAAAAATATCACCGTTAATATATTATTAAAATAATATATTTAAATGAATTATTTTATCAGAAAAAGATAAAATTTCAATTTTCAACAATTGTCACTATAAAAATTTTCTCCATCTATATCCACATAAAATCAATATTTTTCTCATCATATGAATCAATAATTAATTATTCATAAATAATATTACGAATCACAATATTGATGACCGGTGCGGTTCCAGAAAAGGGGCTTTCCAATAAGAATTTCTTCTTCTTGACAGCATTGATTAGGTGACCAAACCTCTCCTTAAATGTAACTTTCTAGACATTGCCAATAATGTTATCTAATAATATTATTCAATTAATATGAATTATTGCTTCGATAATGAAAAATACTTGTGTAATGACAATTATTGAAACAACAAAGAATATAAAATATCAACGCAAAGAATTATTGAATCAATAAAATAAAATATCGAATAAATAATTATCGTAACCATTATTGAGTAGTGCCTTCTTACGTAAGAATCAATAATTGGTGCAATACCGTGTAACTGTTTGCAACAACGCCGCGTATTAGTGTGTTTTAACCAAGGGTATTCCAACAAGATAATTAAGAATAACTACGCCGTTATTTAAAAACAACTTATATTTGTCATTTTCTTCATCCAATCGCTTTTCATTATGGGGCCCACACATGGTCACTTTGCGTCGTATTTACGAATATTCCCCACAGATTTAATATTCCACGACCAAACGAATATTCCCGACGATAATGAATATTTTATAACCACTTGCTTATTTTGAAATATTTGCGTATTTAACCCTTAACTATCCACATTAATCAAATCAACCTTTACTATTTCAAAATAATAAATAAAGGAAATTCCTTTTATTTAAAAATTTCGGGGTCTTACAACCTCCCTCCTTATGAAATTTCGTCCTCGAAATTGACGTGACGTACAGTGTTTCAAAAGGTGAGGATACCTCGCTTTCATTTCCGTTTCCAATTCCTGGTCATTTCCTCTATAAAGATGATTCCTCCACAAAACTTTAACTTGTGGTATGACCTTTCTTGCGTAGGACATGCTCCTTCTTATCCAAGATCTTGACAGTACCTCCTCATACGTTAAGTCTTGGCTATCTCGTCCGGTTCTAACTCAATAACGTGGTTCGGGTCTTTCACATATTTACGAAAGTACGGATATGTGAAACACATTATGAACACGAGACATACTTTCGGAGGTAACGCAAGTCTATAGGCTACATTTCCTACTCGGTCAAGAATTTGAAATGGACCAATAAATCGTGGATTGAACTTTCCTCTCTTCCCAAATCTTGTAACTCCCTTCCATGGAGCAACTCATGACAATACATGATCCCCTACATTAAATTCCACGTCCTTTCGATGAAGATCCGCATAACTCTTTTGTCGATCTTGTGCCGCTTTTATATCGTTGTCGAATCATTTGGATCTTTTCGGTAGTCATATCGCGTTTAACTCGGGTCCCAATAATGTTGCTTCACCCACCTCATCCCAACATATTGAGAGAACGATATTTTCGTCCATATAATGCTTCAAATGGAACCATGCCTATATTTGTTTAATAACTATTGTTGTATGAGAATTCCACCAATGGCAAGTACTTATCCCAACTTCCTTTGAAATCTAGGACACAGAGTTTTAATATATCTTCAAGAGTTTGAGTAGTCCTTTCTGATTGCCCATCCGTTTGAGGATGGTATGCCAAACTGAATCGTAAATTCGTGCCCATAGCTTTCTGAAACTAACCCAAAACTATGGATCTTGGCATGCCATGCAATCTCACAATCTCATTTACGTACATATAGAGAAAAGGCGTTCAAGGAATAAGTCTCTCGTATCGGTAAGAAATGAGCAGACTTGGTTAATCTATCAACAATAACCCAAATAGCATTGATGCCTTAAGAAATCGTAGGAAGACCCGTAACGAAATCCATAGTAATGTGTTCCCACTTCCATTCCGGAATCTCAAGTGGTTGCAACGGACCCTTAGGTACAAGATGCTCCGCCTTTACACGTTGGCAAGTTAAACACATCGAGATAAACTTTGCAATCTCTCTCCTCATATTGCTCCACCAAAATGTATGTTGAAGATCACGATACATTTTAGTACTTCCGAGATGGATTGCAAACAATGTGTTGTGTGCCTCCATCATGATTCTATGCTTCAAATCAAAATCATTAGGAATGCAAAGTCTAGAGTTGACTCAAGTATTCCTTCTTCATCAATTCTCGCCCTAATAGCTCCTTCTTGTACTTTCTTCTTCATACGCGCCCTTTCCTGATTGGGTGGCTTGAGCAACCTTAATTTTTTATTAAAGTTGGCTCTGTCGTATACTTGACATCATCGCACTCGTTCCGTATATGATCTTCTACTCAACGCGCGTCGGCTACCACGTTCGCTTTTCCGGGATGGCATGATCGTAACATGTCTTTGAAATGAGTCTCCTCTTGAGTTCTTGAAGCTCTTCCCACATTCCTTGCTCCATTCGAATTTTGTATCTCTACGAGTCACCAATGCGTTAATGGAATAGCGATTCGAGAATATCCTTCAACGAATCTCCGATAATAACCAACTAAGCCTAAAAGCTACGTTATTTCTATTCTTGACTTAGGTTGCTCTCAATCTGTGACTCATATCCCAATCTTGGATAAGACGTCACAATGACACCTATCGATTTACTATCGCATCGAATATGACGTCCCCTACGAAAAATTCGGCTTAGGTGAATTCCACAAAGGAAGTCACAAGATAAAGGCTCAGGTACCAAATTCTATAGTTGAATTTTTAACTCCTGAAGTTCAATAGGAGCCATTCGATATGAGATTTTAGAAATGAGTTTTGTACCGGGTTCAAGTCGATACAAAATTTAATATCGAGCTTTGGGGAGTAAGCGAAGAAATTCTTCAGAAATACGTCGAGAAAATCAATAACAACGGAATATTATTCAAATCGACGTGTCTTTATTCAAATCCATAACATGGACTAAGAAAATTTGACATCCGTAATAAACGAATGACTTCATGGCTTGATATGAAAATGTTTGACTACAATGGTTTGATTGCTTGAATTGAATAACAGTGTTGCTTAGGAATATGAAAACTAACAACCTTACGAAAATAATCAATTTCGGCATGATGAGTAGTTAACCTTAAAATCACATCAAAAACAAATATCTCTATAGAAATAAGGTTAACAGTAATGTGATAGTGCCAACCCTGAATCAAGCAAGATTTATAAATAGTGGATGTGATGAAAGTTTCTCCTAACGGAGTTTCCACAGAGATAGGTCAAAGTCTAATTTCTCCTGAGTCAAGTTTAAACGCGTTGAGCGCAAGTAAGAGAGATAAAAGAATGGGTAGAACCGATATCTAGTAAGGTATATACTTAAAGAATTTATAATTGACTAACCCTAACTAACCGTTCGTGTTCCTTGCATTTTGACCGGTCACGACAAACGCTCTTCCAAGAACCGCTGACTTTGACTTTTTGGGACATCCTTTTGAGTCACCGTCCCTCATTGAACTAGGTTTCGCTATCTGAATAATGATCTCGAAGCGATATGTCCTTCCTTTCCACAACTATAGCATACCTTGAACTGTTGTGGGCGCTTTGACCGATATGTCCCTCTTTTCCGCATTTGTAGCATATGAATGGGTGGTCGTTCTCCTCCCTTAAAACTAGTTGCTCTTCAGTACCGACGTCTTCACATGGTCGTTGTTGAATCTCCTCTTTTAAAATCTCCTCCCGACTCGCTTCTTCTATTTTCATGGCCATGATTACCACGAGTGGTTTCCGCTTTTCTCAGTATTCTTCTTTCTCCATTGGTTATCGTTATTCTAATGGTACGCTATCTTGATATGATCCTCGGTTATGGTCCCTCGGTTGAGCGTACTCGTTATCTCGCTCTAACAACCGAGCCTCGCCGACAACATCTGAATAGAGAAAAAATTTATGAGAAATGAGATCTTGGCGTATGTCGGGTTTCAAACCTCTCGAAACATCCGCGTCATCGTTCCTCATTCTCCACCAAATGAGGTGCAAACTCGGATAACTCCGCGAACTTAGCCTCGTCTTTGGGACACCGTCATGTTATTCTGCTTCTAGTCTAATAAACTCCACTTCCTTCATATAGCCGAATACTTTCGTGGAAGTACTTCTCATTGAACTCGCTTCAAACGTCTCCCACGACATGCCGAGTGCGGTTTGGATGGGTACGCTTCACAATTCCCACCAAGTCTGCCTCGCCACGGAACATAAAGGTGGCGAATGGAACCTTCTTTTCCTCCGTGCATCCCAAGACATCGAATATCTTAGTAATTTGCTTGACCCATGTTTCCGCCATGATCGGATCTGGCTTTCCCTTAAATTCGTGGTCCCAACTCTTTGAACTGCTTGTCATTTGACCACCCGTGAATTGCTATCATTTCCTCAGTATTTTGAACACGAGTCTCCTAAATGCGATTTTGCATGAATCGCAAAAAGCTTCTAAACATCCCTCGTTCATCATCTCGCTTTCGCCGGTGTTGTTCACGGGAGGAACATTGCCACTGTTACACGTTTCTCCTCGTTGGTGAGTACGGGCATCTCCACTGGTCTCATTTACTCCACTATTAATATTCTCGATCGACATTCTCAAATCTTGTCATAAAATAAGGGTTAATTAAGGAAATCAATATATCACATAATATCCCTATATACTCTTGACCAACTAACAAATAAGCTTAGGTAGGACACACTAGCGAAGGATTTACTCGTCTCTCCCTCCTAGTTCTATTCCCGATCTCCGCTTGGAGATCATATCCCTAAGCTCGATACCAACTGTGGCGCCCCCAAAATAGGTATACACAACACCCATTCCAAGTCGCCAAATACATGGTACAAGAAAAGCAAACTACAACTTCAATAATACAAATGTCGTGTGAAATACGACAATATATATTAATGAGTTTAAATATAATATTGTCTTCTAGACAATATCCACACGCAAAATAAATCCCCATCATAATTATTGATTCATTATTTTACAAAAATGGTGAGGACTACTAAACAACTCTCTCTAGAACCTTCATTCCATACCCCGACTAGTACTCGCTACATTCTCGCCTCCCCGAGAAGAAAAATGGAACAACAAGGAAAAGGGTGAGCTCAACTAGCCCGAGAAAGAATATTATGACTAAGATAATATACAACAAATTATCGTTAGTCTTCAACAGGAAAAATCGATAGAATACAATAGGCAACAAGTTTCGATCAATATTACGCAGCGAAATAATAATTCATAGAAGAGTTACGTAGAGAATGAAATCTACTATAATCTATGATTTTAATATCCATCATCAATATTTTATCCTGTAACATCAATCAATATGCATCCGGAATCAAATATTCATCTTTGCACTACAGGGCCAAAGATATTCATCATTAATCATGTTCATTTAAACACTGCTCATCTTTGCACTCTGAGCCAAAGATATTAATCAATCGGTCATGTTCATCTCAACACTGCTCATCTTTTGCACTCAGGCCCAAAGATATTCTTCAAAATCATTCATCTTTGCACTACAGCCAAAGATATTCAATAATATCATCATTTAAGTCCGAGGATGATGAAAAATATTTTTAAAGAAACGAATCCAAAGAAACAAAATGACAAGGATTAAGGATTAAGGATTCGTACTTGGTTTTATCCACGCCCAAAAATACCTCAAAAATAATCATAGTGGTGTAAAATTCAAGAATGATCAAAACATGGATACAATCGAGTTAGTATCCGAATAGATGTTTTGACGAAAAGAAGAAATTTTATTTTTAGATTGAATAGTACCGTATATCGTGAATAGTGCCAGATATCGTGAATAGTCTTAGATATCGTGAATAATAACTCCACACCAAAAGATAGAAATTCCACAAAAACATCTTCACGCTTCATGAATAGTACTCGTGAATAGTAACTCGTGAATAAGTAACTCATGAATAGTAACTCGTGAATAGTAACTCATGAATAGTAACCCATGAATAGTAACCCAGACATGAAAAAGTTCCAAATTTGATAAAAACTTCGGATCAACATTTCAAAGATAATGATATTGAAGAAATAATATCATTACTGAAAAAATAATATCCCTTACCTCGAAAGATCGAGTGCTTCTAGCTAGAATACCGGGTATAGTCTTTGAAGGAACTTGCACCGCCTAGCAATACTCAAAGTATACTCAAAATACTCACAAGAATAAACTCGATAATATAGAGAGAAAACTTGAGCTTACGGTGTGATTTTCAATTCTAACCTAAGCACCTATTTATAGGAAAATGCTTAGAACACCAAAGCGAAAATTTAATAAAATAATAATATAATTAAACAAATTCAAGCCCACCTTAGACCAACTGAATTCAGCACATTTGTATCACATGTGGGATTGCAAAATACGTTTTTCTTAAATAAAACAATTAAAACTTCCAAAATTAATTATTTGAAACTTGAGCTTTAATAATTCATAATAAATAGCCCTTTCATCAGAAAATTCGAATTACGCGAGTTTTATAGGAAATTCAATTCTCTACAACTTTGCAGAAGAAATTTTTTCCAAATTCCAAACAGAAATCGAATCAAATCCACAAACGAAGCGATTTTACTGAAATATAATCAAATTTCGGTCCAATAAATGGGGTCCACCAGACATGTTTAACATGTTTTAAACATTTATTGCAACAAAAAATACTCTTCCTCCTCGTATACTCATATATCCCACATTCATTATAAAATATCACCGTTAATATATTATTAAAATAATATATTTAAATGAATTATTTTATCGAGAAAAAGATAAAATTTCAATTTTCAACAATTGTCACTATAAAATTTTTCTCCATCTATATCCACATAAAATCAATATTTTTCTCATCATATGAATCAATAATTAATTATTCATAAATAATATTACGAGAATCACAATATTGACAACCGAGCGGTTCCTGTGAAGAGGGGGCTTTCCAATAAGAATTTCTTCTTCTTGGCGCGAATTAGGTGATCAAACCTCTCCTTAAATGTAACTTTCTAGACATTGCCAATAATGTTATCTAATAATATTATTCGGATAATATGAATTATTGCTTCGATAATGAAAAATCTTGTAATAATGACAATTATTGAAACAATGACAATAATATAAAATATCAACGCAAAGAATTATTGAATCAATAAAATAAAATCTTTGAATAAAGAATTATCGTAACCATTATTGAGTAGTGCCTTCTTACGTAAGAATCAACAATTGGTGCAATACTGGTAGTAATTTGCTTTCAACAACGCGTATTAGTGTGTTTTAACCACCGGGTATTCCAACAAGATAATTGCAACAACAACTACGCCATTATTTAAAAACAACTTATATTTGTCATTTTCTTCATCCAATCGCTTTCACATGGGGCCCACATGCGTGGTACTGGCAAATCGATATTTAATATTCCCAAGCGATGATGAATATTCCACGACCAAACGAATATTCCCCGACGATAATGAATATTTTATAACCACTTGCTTATTTTGAAATATTTGCGTATTTAACCCTTAACTATCCACATTAATCAAATCAACCCTTACTATTTCAAAATAATAAATAAAGGAAATTCCTTTTTATTTAAAAATTTCGGGGTCTTACAGGTTTGTCCCGACTCATTGGAATAACAAGCAACCTTCAGCTTGAAATCCTTATGTGCAGTCTCATGGATGTAAGACATCCATGCTATCTTTCGGTCCTTCTCCCCCAGTTCTCTATAAAGCTCATCGACCTCCTTCTTAAAATCCCTAACCTTATTTATCATGAGCACCTTCTCATCATGCTCTGGCTCAAAATCTGCTTCTGCAGACTCCTTCCCTACATAAAGAGCACTAATCTCTTCATTACATTTTCGCATAACTTTGCACTTCAGATTGCATATTCTTGTCAGCCATTTGCCAGATACAATGCTTCCATTGCATCTGGAGGTGATGACTCCAATGTAGGTACCACCGTAGTAACCGATGTTACCTCTCTTTCTTCCTCCATATCATTCATCATACTAAGTTATGACGATATATCCATCTCTCCCTCTGAGTAGTCTTCCTCGAAAAAGTACTCCTCTGCCTCCGACTCCGCTAGAATCACTAATGGTACCTCCGCCACCAGCATAGGTACAGGCTCTACTCGGTTCATAAGCTCTTCACTCACCACGTGTATATCTCTATACATCAAGCTATCGATCGACATCCTACAATAACACATATGTTGATTAGTACATAACACACAATAGTATAAGCACAAATCACATTTAATTTATTTAGGGTTACTTTCCATCTTTTAAATCTTTCGGTACTGAGTTTCCTCAATACCTTATTGACTCTTTCAACTTAAGTAAAGCTTGAGTTTACTTCCTTCAGACTTCTCTTCCTTAACGAGGGTATTAGCCTAAGGTTCTTCCCCCCTTAAGTTTTATAACCTAATGCTTTGATACCAACATGTGACACCCCCAAATCCGGGTCTCTTTCAACCCGACTGATTGTGCTCCACGGTGCTACAGTTCACACAAACATTCAATTGAAAAATCCTCAAAAGAACGAATCTGTCTTACATATATTCCAAAACAATACTACCATTCCCCAGGTTCTTTATAACCATTACATTTGTTCTTGTCATAATATCAAATATTATCATTACAAACCTATACTATTACATAGGTACGCTATAAGTTCGCTTTAGCCTTCACTTTATCCTTGTCGAATCCTTTGGTCATATCGTCTAAGCTGCAATCATATGCTTCAAGCAAGTGTGAGCATAACACGCTCAGCAAGTACAACAATTTCATTTTTAAAAGCATGCTTGAAACATAGGAATCGTATATCTTCAATAACTGGATGATAGTTATGAAGTACTATCAATAACTTAAAATAGCGTTTCTTTTCCTTTAAAACATTTTGAAATAACAATAATCTGTAATTCATCAATTCTGGTTCAAGACATGAACGTCTTATAGTCTCTTTGAAAAGGACAACCTGGCACAAATTCCGTATGTCCGGCATATCTTACGAGCACTTCTAGGTTATCAGCCTATAGTACTCTATGTTGATCAACACTACATCCATTAAACGTGTATACGTTTAAGTTGTGGCAACCTCACGTGCCCATCGAATACTCGATGAAAATACATTTGTTTATTCATATTCAGGCTTACCTTGAATCCGTACCAATTAATTTGCGTAGGATAGCGTTAGCAATTCTATATTGAAAGACTTGTAAACAGTTCAATCAATCTATCAAGATTAGTTTAGCCGAGTTAAAACAGGCATCGACTCTTTCTTTAAAACCATACTTGCATCTCATATCTTGAATCATTTGAAAACACAGCTAACACGAAGGTTAGACAAGCGTTTAAGAAAAACTTGCCTTCATATATTCTTTCTACAAAGTATAATTACGTTTCCTTTGAGTCTTTACAATCTCTAAAATACATAATCACAGAATATGCCACATTAGGTCATGAATGAACATACATAGTGCCTAAAGAATCTTACCCTACTTCTCAATCTAATCCCATATTAGATTTGTTATTATTGGTTCCGACTTTCCGTCATTCTTTACATCATTCTTACCGACTTCTGTCTCTTCCATAACTTAAGTGAAGTTATTTCATTAGTACAACTCGGTTCAAGTTAATTATCCTTCCTCACGGCTTACTAATGTCCTTACGTTATCATCCGAAACTCGATCGTCATTGGTTAAGTATACTTATTGCATATTGTTCACGTTCATCTTAAATTGACTTTCTTTAACCCTAAGTAATCATACTTGAGTTTTAATTATGACTTAATAATATTTTATTAAGTCCCTTTGTTCATTACTAAACAATTTCCCTTCATGTTCCACTTGTAACCATTCTTCATTGTCTAAGTTTTAAAAATTTGGTATTTGCTATTACTATTACTTGATGAATCTTGCGTACTGCTTGCACCACTTATTACTCAAAATCCAGACTCGGCACCGCGGCGTGAGTCTCTGTGTTATTTGTCGTTTACAGCAGCCATGAAGTTCTGCAGTCTGAAGGCCACTTTGGCGCCTGCTGCGGGATTATTGCCTTGTCTTTGGCGCCCATGACGCCAAACTACTGTATACCAGACACTTTGGACAGATTTTTGACTTAATGAGATTCCTGCCCTCGTAACTTCTTCGTTATAAGTCTGAATTGGCTCGTTCAAGAGGCTACGGTTCACAAATCACATACTCTACATTTTCATGCAAGAATTTTATCTATTCGACTTCGTTTGCTAAAAATTCACCTATTAGTCCATTTTAAACAAAAACGGTAAACGTTCGTGAACGTTCAACGCTCGTTTCTTCGTTCTAAGTTGGAATCTGGCCATTTTCGAGTCCGCAACTCTATAATGCCAAATAAGACTTGTCTCCATTGAAAACCAATGTTTCCAAGTTCAATATCAAAATTCGACTTCCATTCCGAGAATTTCATGAATTCGACGATTGTTGTCTAATCGTGAGAATTCCGGTGAAACTTCGTTACTTGAGATTTTTAAACCGTTTCAATTGGATTCAATCCATCATACTATCATCTTGACATATATGCTTTGTTAACTTATGAATATGATAAGTTATTACTAGTTCATTGTGAGTTTATAACTTATGAAAATATAAATTACTTATATTTTCAATACTTATAACTTATGTCTTCTTTTCATATAACTTATTATGGTTAATGACTTCTATCCATTATTCATGCTTCTTATTATCATACTAACTTCATTTGTATAAACATGTTACAAGTTCTTATTCGTTCATTATGAGTTCATAACTTATATAAGTATACATAACTTATTCATGATTTATTACGACTTATTAAGACTTAAGCCCTTTGATTCATTATTTCAACCCCTTCTTAGCATGCTTGTTCTACCAATACCCCCTTCTCTAACAATAGAAGAGAAAGAGAATCAAAACTTAGGAGTACTTACTCTTGATGTTCACTTGCTACACTTTAAACTTCTTCTTGCTTCTTGCTTAATAAGAACTCTAGCTTCTCTAGCTTTTTCTCTCAAGCCATTAAGCTATAAGTTGTTGTGGAAAATCTAATAATAGAAGTCTAGCTTTTATGTGCTTATTCTCTCAAGTAAATAAGCTCTCAACTTATTATGTATAATGTAAGACCCCAGCTTTTATAAATAAAGATGAATTTTCTATAAATATTATTTTTGAATATTATGGAATAAATTTGATATAATGTTATAGTTGTGGGTAATATTTATAAATTTTGCAAAGTAAGCAAGTTGTTATAAAATATTAGTTTGGTTCGGGGAATATTCTTTTTGTCAGGGAATATTAAATGCACGACTACCAATCATTAGTGGACCCCACAACTGAAGTATTGTTGTAGTAGAAAACGACAAAATTATCTTTCTATAAAAATAACGGCGAGGGTGTTACTGTTAAAACTGTTGAACTACCCGGTGGTAAAAGAAATACGATGTCTGGCGTGGTTGCATAGTAGCATATGGTATTGATTATTGATGCTTACGTGAGAAGTCACTTAGCTATACTCAATTATTGCTACAGTAATTGCTGCATCATATCTCTTATATTATTGATTCAATTATTGTCACAAGATTATCATCGTATAATATGTTATATTATTAATTGAGACGACAAGTTATAAATGATTAATAATTGTTGAAAGATTAAAAATGTGTTGATTAAAAATAAAATGATTTGTGGTAATATTTATTCAATCCTTGATGTATATAAAGAGTTTGTTATGAGACGTTTGTGGTAAGTTTGATTATTTTATGGGGGGGCCCATATGTCATCATCTAAGAGTCTCTTCGTCAATAGTATTTACCTTCGTCAATAGTATTTACCTTCGTCAATAGTAATTACCTTCTTCAATAGTAATTACCTTCGTCAATAGTAATTACCTTCGTCAATAGTAATTACCCCTTCGCAAATAGTAGTTGTCTCTTCAATATTACGAAGAGTCATTTTGACCCTTCGTTAAGACCAAGAGCCACCCTCAGTTTTTCTATAAATAGAAAGCTCATTCCTTCATTATTTCTTACGAATTCACTGAAACTCTAGAGAGAAAACTATAGAGAAAGAAGAAAAGTATTCTGCTACTTCACTTTTCCAATATTCAATTCTTCTAAGGTAGGGAATATTATTTGTTGTACTCGTAAAGGGTGTTATTCTTTCTTATTCATGAAGAGAACTGTTGTTATTCCATTGCTTATTATTCTATTGGAATAACTTTTATATCATGATTTACCTATACTTGGTGACATTCTTCTATTATTACATTGGAACATCATGTGCATGTGTTTTTACAGGACTGGTTCCCGCTCTTTATTATTATTACATTGGAACATCATCGTACGCATGTGTTTTACAATCAACTCAGTTCCGTCTTTATTATTATTACATTGGAACATCACATCACATGTGTTTCTGGCGGACTTGGTTCCATTCTTTATTATTCTGTTGGAACATCACATGCATGCGCTTTTACGGGACTGGTTCCGTTATTTATTATTACATTGGAATAACTTTTGCTTTTGTCGCGATCTATCGCATGCATGGTGATTTCTTTTGTTATTCCATTCTTTATTATACCCAAATGTTAAAACTTTGACTTCTATACTCCATGAAATTAGTAGAATATCCTTGATATTTGCGTTTCATCCATATCTTTTCATGGAAATATTCTTCCGATCATTCTTGAATTTTACTCTACAAAACAAAGATCATATTGACAATTTGGGCGTTTATAATTCTGGATAAAATAATTCTTGAACTTGTTTTATTGAATTCTTATATCATTGTTATCATCCTCATGTTTATATTATGTTGAAAGTCATCTCATGGCTTTTTATGGTGCATAGATGGACTTGGTATGATTATGACCGAGAGACTATTCGGTTGTAATCATGGTAGTAATGTTACAAATGATGTGGTAAAAATCCTCGATGGTCAGTAGTGCATTGATGGACGATTGTTGGCATGATCATGACCATTAATGAATACACGCTTCTATTCTTGGCCGTAGTGCATGAATAATTGTGGTCGTGATACTAAAGAATATCCTTGGCCATAGTGCGGGGGTGATTCGATGATGTGGAATATTTATTAAAGTGAGTCTCAAAGCTATAACAATGATAAAAACCTTTTAAATCATAAAAGATAGTAGATTTTATTTTCTACTTAACTCTTTTAATGGATTCTTTGGTTCATTGTAGTTAAACTTGATGTTCATTATATTTTATTAGTTTAACATCTTTTTGTAGGCTAATGATAATTTATTACGCATTATCTTAGTCATAATATTTCTTCTTGAGCTAGTTGAGCTCACCCTTTCTTTCACCGTTCTCTTGAGAAATGAGAATATAGTTGGAACGAGTCGGGGAACGGAGTAATGGTCTAGAGGATAACATTAGTAGTCCTCACTATTCTGTGAAATAATGTGATAATAATTGTAATGAGGACTCCTTTTGAGTTTGTATGATCTCTAGTAGACAATATTTGTATTCAAACTCACGCTTTATGTCGTATTTGTACCCACAGCAGTTATATTAGTAAGTTGTATTTAAATTACATACCATGTATCGACTACCCAAGATGGGTGATGTATACCTAATTTTGGGCGTCACAGTTGGTATCGAGCTTAGGGATATGATCCTTGGCTAAGATGTGAGAATAGTACTAGGAGGGAGAGAGGCGGGGATACCTTTTTCGCTAGTATGACCTACCTAAGTTTATGTGCTATTTTATTGGTCACGAATATAGAGATAATTTGTTACATGTCGATTAACCTTTTGTTTTGTGGCGATGTCGAAAAATGACATCCGAGAATGTTGAGAATAGCAATAGAGCACAGCGATTGTTGATTCACCACATATCAATAATCGTGGATAATGTGCATCGAGAAGGCGACAATCCTCATGCAAACAACAACAACGACCAAATGATGAATGATCAAATGTTCGAGGCTTTATGCAATTTATGCAACAAAGAAAGTGAGAGCGACTCCTCGTCCAAAAACGTAGGTGGAAACACGAAAAACTCTCGGACGGTCACCGCTAAACAATTCAAGGAGCTGGGACCACCGGAGTTTAAGGAGAGCTAAAACCACTTCCAGCGGAAGCATGGATAAAGCATATTACCAAGATATTTGATGTCTTGGGATGCTCCGAGGAGCAAAAGGTTCCCTTGCCACCTTTATGTTGCGGCGAGAGGCGATTCTTGGTGGGAATCGGTAAAAGCTTACTCAACTCCTTTGTCTTAAAGATATCTTGGGAGAAGTTCCAGAGTCGTTCAACGACAAATACTTTCCTCGAAAGTATTCGCCACATAAAGGAGGTGGAGTTTATCAAGTTGGAATAAAATAATATGACCGTGTCGCAATACGAGGCAAAATTTGTGGAGTTATCACGGTTTCATGTCCCCACTTGTGGATAATGAAGAGAGAATGGCGCGAATGTTTTAAGAGGTTTGAAGCGGAGATACATCAACATCTTATTTTTCATAAACCGTGTTTGTATTCGAGATGTTGTAAATAAGGCTCGATTAGTGGAGCGCGATAACGAGTCAACGACTAAAAAGAGAGCGGTAAAAAATTATAATACCAAATGAGTAGTCGTGAAGCGTTGACAACAAGCGTGGAGGGAATCAACAGGCCAGATATGGTAACCACTTCGGTGGTAATCAGGGCCAAAACAATAAGAATGGACATTTCAAGAAAAGGAGATTCAACAATGATGGAAAGACGTCAGCACTAGCACCCGTTGTTAAGGAAGGAGAAAGACCACCTATCATATGCTTCAAATGCGGAGGAAAGGGACACATCAGTCCGAACTGCGCCATGCCGTCCAAAGCATGTTATAATTGTGGAAGAGAAGGTCACTTAGCTCGATTTTGTCGTTTACCGAAGACAAATTCAACTAGGATGGAGGCACCAAAGGTCAGTCCCGGAAAATTCAAAACCCGAAAGGTGCAGGGAGAGCGTTTGTTGTGACCTCCCAGAGAGCAAGGAACCCGAATGAGGTCATCATGGGTAAGCTTATCATAAACTCTAACGAAGTCTATACTTTATTTGATACCGGTTCTACCCATTCTTTTATTTCTCCTACTTGCGCTCATCGATTAAATTTGACTCGGAGAAATTAGACTTTGAGTTATCTGTGGAAACTCCGTTGGGAGAAACCTTCATTACATCCACTTTGTTTATAAGTCTTGTTTGGTTCAAATCGGTACCCTCACATTACACCATCGATCTTATTTCATTAAAAATACTTGCATTTGACGTGATTCTGTGGATTGATTGGTTAACTACTTATCATGCAAAAAATTGATTGTTTTAAATAAGGTTGTTAGCTTTCATAATCCTAATCAACCTATTATGTGAATTCAAACGACCAAACCATTAAAATCAATCACGGTCATCTCAAGCCATAAAGCTATTCGTTTATTAAAAATGGATGTCAAGCTTTCTTAGCTCATGTCACGATTTTAAACAAAATACGTCGGTTTTGAGCGATATTTCTATTGTTAATAAATTTCCTACGTATTCCCAAAGAACTTCCCGCCTACCCCGTGAGCGTGAAATTGAATTTTGTATCGACCTTGAACCCGGTACAAAACCTATTTCCAAAAGCCCATGTCGAATGGCTCTATTGAACTTGAGTTAAAGACCCAACTGCGAGGAATTGTTAGACATTGGCTTTATTCGTCCTAGTACTTCTCCTTGGGGTGCTCTGTTCTATTCGTGAAGAAGAAAGATGGGAGTATGTGACTTTGTATTGATTATCGGGAGTTGAATCATGTCACCATCAAAATAGGTATCCATTGCCACGTATTGATGACTGTTTGACCAAATTGAGGAGCCAAATTCTCTTCAAAGATTGATCTTAGTTCCTGGATATCACCAATTGAAGATTAGAACCGTGACATTCCAAAGGCGACTTTCCGGAACTCCGATGCGGGCATTATGAATTCCTAGTCATGTCCTTTGGATTGACTAATGCTCCTATTTGCCTTCATGGATATGATGAACCGAGTATTCAAGGAATATTTAGATCACTTTGTGGTCGTCTTTATTGATGACATCCTTATTTATTCCAAAAGCCGTGAAGATCATGAGCAACACTTGAGGCTGACACTCCAAAAGCTTCGTGAATATAAACTTTATGCCAAGTTGAAGAAATGCGAGTTCTGGCTTGAAGAAGTAGCATTCCTTGGGCACGTGGTATCAAGTCATGGAATATCTGTTGACCCAAAGAAAGATTGATGCTATTCAAAGTCGGGAATAACCTAAATCGATGGCCGAAGTAAGTCGTAGCTTTCTCGGTTTAGTTGGTTATTATCGGAGATTCGTGGAAGGATTTTCTCGAATCGCTACTCCATCGACTCAAATGACTCGAAAAGATACAAAGTTCGGTTGGAGCGAAGAATGTGAGAAGAGTTTTCAAGAACTCAAGAGGAGACTTATTTCAAGACTGCTACGACAATACCATCGGCTCGAAGGATTTGTCATCTCTGATGATGCTTGAGCAAAGGGTTGGGATGTGTTCTCATGCAACATGGAAAAGTTATAGCCTTATGCCTCGTGACAACTCAAAGAATATGAGAGGAATTATCCTACTCATGATCTAGAGTTAGCGGTTTGTTATCTTTGCACTTAAAATTTGGAGGCATTACTTGTATGGGGAGAAAGTGGAGATCTTTACGGATCATAAAAGCCTCAAATATTTCTTCACTCAAAAGGAACTCAACATGCGACAACGACGTTGGCTTGAACTGCTGAAAGATTATGATCATACCATCCAATACCATCTTGGAAAAGCGAACGTGGTAGTGGCGCGCGAAAGTAGAAGATCATATCTGAGTACGAGTGCGTTATTGTCAACGCAAAGGCCCATTTTGTGTGACTTGCAAAGGATGGAGATAGAGTTAAAGACTCGAGGACGCATGTGATGATAACGAGTATCTGAGTAGAATGACTTTAATCGATAAAGTTAAAGCCGCTCAAGCTACGCTGACACGGAGCCGATCGTATGAGGAAGAAAGTGCAAGAAGGTGCTATCTTGGGAAGAAAGAATCGATGAAGAAGGAATACTTTGAGTCAACTCCGGACTTTGTGTTCCTAACGACCACGATTTAATGTATAATATCATGATGGAGGCGCATGACACACCATTTGCAATCCATCTTAGAGTACCAAAATGTATCATGATATTAAATCATACATTTTGGTGGAGCAATATGAAGAGAGATATAGCTATTGTTTATCTCAAGGTGTCTAACTTGTCAACGAGTTAAAGCGGAGCATCAAGTACCAAAAGGTCCATTGCAACCACTTGAAATTCCAGAATGGCAGTGGGAGCACATTACCATAGATTTCGTTACCGGTCTTTCTAAGGTTTCTCAAGGCATTGATGCGATTTGGGTCATTGTTGATAGATTGACCAAGTCTGCTCATTTCTTACCGATACGAGAAACTTATACACTTGAACGTCTTGCTCGTATGTACATAAACTAGATTGTAAGATCGCATGGTATATGCTTAGATCCATAGTTTCCGATCGAGACCCAAGATTCACTTCACGATTTTGGGTTAGTTTGCAAAAAGCTATGGGCACAGACTTACGATTTAGCTCGGCATATCATCCTCGAGACGGACGAGACGATCGGAGAGGACTATTCAAACTCTTGAAGATCTATTAAGACTCGTGTCCTTGATTTCAAGGGAGTTGGGACAAGTTCTTACCATTGGTGGAGTTTTCCTACAACAACAGCTTATCAAGCAAGTATTGGCATGGCTCCATTCGAGCGTTGTATGGAAGAAAGTGTCGTTCTCCGGTATGTTTTGGGATGAAGTGGGTGAAGCAACGTTGTTGGGACCGGGAGTTGAACGCGTATGACTACGGAAAAGATTCAAACGATCCGACAACGTATAAAAATCTCACAAAATCGACAAAAGAGTTATCTTGATCTTCATCGAAAAGACGTGGAATTGATATATAGGAGATCATGTGTTGTTAAGAGTTGCTCCATGGAAAGGAGTTACAAGATTTGGAAAAAGAGGAAAACTTAATCCTCGATTCATCGGTCCATTTTAATCCTCGATCGAGTAGGAATCGTAGCTATAGACTCGCTTTTACCGCCAAAATATGTCTCGTGTTTATAACGTTTTCACATATCCATGTTACGTAAATATGTGAAAGACCCGAACCATATTATTAAGTTAGAACCGGACGAAATAGCGAAAGATTTGGCGTATGAAGAGGTTCTGCTCAAATTTTGGATAAGAAGGAACATATTCTACGCTCCAAGGTTATACCTCAAGTCAAAGTTTTGTGGAGGAACCACGATGTTGAGGAAATGACTTGGGAGTTAGAATCAAAAATGAAATCAAGGTATCCTTACCTCTTCGACATACCGTAAGTACCCTAATTTCAAGGTGAAATTTCATAAGAAGGGAGGTTGTAAGACCCGGCTTTTATAAATAAAGATGAATTTTCTATAAATATTATTTTTGAATATTATGGAATAAATTTGATATAATGTTATAGTTGTGGGTAATATTTATAAATTTTGCAAAAGTAAGCAAGTTGTTATAAAATATTCGTTTGGTGGGGAATATTCTTTTTGTCGGGGAATATTAAATGCGACTACTCAATCATTAGTGGACCCCACAACTAAGGAAGTATAGTTGTAGTTAGAAAACGACAAAATTATTTTTCTATAAAAATAACGGCGGAGGTGTTATTCTTAATTAAAAACCTGTTGAACTACCCGGTGGTAAAAAATACGATGTCTGGCGTGGTTGCATAGTAGCACACGGTATTGATTATTGATGCTTAAGTGAGAAGTCACTTAGCTATACTCAATTATTACTCACGATAATTCTTTGCATCATATCTCTTATATTATTGATTCAATTATTGTCACAATCATCATCAGATAATATGTTATATTATTAATTGAGACGACAAGTTATAAATGATTAATAATTGTTGAAAGATTAAAATGTGTTGATTAAAAATAAAATGATTTGTGGTAATATTTATTCAATCCTTGATGTATATAAAGAGTCATTATGAGGCGTTTGTTGTAAGTTTGATTATTTTATGGGGGGGCCCATATGTCATCATCTCATCTAAGAGTCTCTTTACCTTCGTCAATAGTATTTACCTTCAAATCGATAGTAATTACCCCTTCGCAAATAGTAGTTGTCTCTTCAATATTACCAAGAGTCATTTTGACCCTTCGTTAAGACCAAGAGCCACCCTCAGTTTTCTATAAATAGAAAGCTCATTCCTTCATTATTTCTTACGAATTCACTGAAACTCTAGAGAGAGAAACTATAGAGAGAAAGAAGAAAAGTATTCTGCTACTTCACTTTTCCAATATTCAGTTCTTCTAAGGTAGGGAATATTATTTGTTGTACTAAGTAAAGGGTGTTATTCTTTCTTATTCATGAAGAGAATCTGTTGTTATTCCATTGCTTATTATTCTATTGGAATAACTTTGTATCTGTGCCTTTACCCTATACTTGGTGACATTCTTCTATTATTCTGTTGGAACATCCTCGTGCTGCATGTGTTTTACAGGACTGGTTAAAATCTTTATTATTATTCATTGGAACATCATATACATGTGTTTTTACAATCAACTCGGGTTCTGTCTTTATTATTATTCTCGTTGGAACATCCTCATCTACATGTGTTTCTGGCGGACTTGGTTCCATTCTTTATTATTCTTTTGGAACATCCTGTGCATGCGTTTTATGCCTAACTGGTTCCGTTATTTATTATTCTGTTGGAATAACTTTTTGTGTCGGTCTATCGCATGCATGGTGATTTCTTTTGTTATTCCATTCTTTATTATACCCATTGGTTAAAACTTTGACTTCTATACTCCATGAAATTAGTAGAATATCCTTGATATTTGCGTTTCATCCAATATCTTTTCATGGAAATATTCTTCCGATTATTCTTGAATTTTACTCTACAAAACAATATCATGTTGACAATTTGGACGTTAATAATTCTGGATAAAATAATTCTTGAACTTGTTTTATTGAATTCTTATATCATTGTCATCATCCTCATGTTTATATTATGTTGAAAGTCATCTTTGGCCTGTAGTGCATAAATGGACTTGGTATGATTATGACCGAGGACTATTCGTTATAATCATGACCGTAATGTTACAAATGATGTGGTAAAAATCCTCGATGGGTAGTAGTGCATTGATGGATAGTTGTTGGCATGATCATGACTTATTAATGAATACACAACTATTCTTGGCCGTAGTGCATGAATAATTGTGGTCGTGATACTAAAGAATATCCTTGGTAGTAGTAGTGTGGGTGATTCGATGATGTGGAATATTTATTAAAGTTTGAGTCTCAAATATAACAATGATAAAAACCTTTTAAATCATAAAAGATAGTAGATTTTATTTTCTACTTGACTCTTTTAATGGATTCTTTGGTTCCACTTTAGTTAAACTTGATGTTCATTATATTTTATCGGTTTAACAACTTTTTTTGTAGGCTAATGATAATTTATTACGCATTATCTTAGTCATAATATTTCTTCTTGAGCTAGTTGAGCTCACCCTTTCTTTCACTTTATTCTCTTGAAGAAATGAGAATATAAATGGGACGAGTCGGGGAATGGAGTAATGGTCTAGAGGATAGCATTAGTAGTCCTCACTATTCTGTGAATTAGTGTGATAATAATTGTAATGAGGACTCCTTTTGAGTTTGTATGATCTCTAGTAGACAATATTTGTATTCAAACTCACGGTTTATATGTCGATTGTACCACAGCAGTTATATTAGTAAGTTGTATTTAAATTACATACCATGTATCTGACTACCCAAGATGGGTGATGTATACCTAATTTTGGGGGCGTCACATATAAGGTGTTGGAGGAAATAAACAACCAACAAAATTAATTATGGGCTTCCTATTTATAGGAAATCCTAGATGAGGGCTTAATGGTCATTAAACCATCCACCTCCTTACTATTCATTACCTAGCTCTTAAGTAAACTTGCTTCCCACAACACTTGCTCACCACTCTTATTTCTTGGTTAATACTTAACTTAGCCATTAAGCTACTTGTTTATCACATAAGCACTTTGTGTGCTCACCACACTTACTTAGCCTCTAAGTTTACTTGTTCATCACCTTGGATCATCCATGGTTTTCTCCATGGGTTTAAACCATCTCATAACCCATTGGTTCTTACTTTGGGCTTTACTTTATTAACTTAACTTAATCATTTTAGGGCTTTACATAATTTTACTTTGGGCTTTACATTACAAACACTTAGGCTTGCACATTAAATTACTTTGGACTTTCATATTAATTCATATTGGACTTAACCATCTCCTACATTTGGGCCTTATCATTAATCCCATTGGATAATACATATATTTCCTACACAATTCAACAAATCCATTACATTTGGCTTAAAGCCTTATAACGTATTATACGTATAATTATTATATTCTAACTCATATACTAATTCATGATATACGATATACCATCATTCATACATACTAGTATAATACCTCGTATCATACTCGTATACTCTACCTCGCACAATTTACTTATCATACAATTATTACCCTAACTTCTTAACACTTGATTTTCCTAACGTTCTCAAATTAAGTCCACAGGCGAAATATTACGTTTTCCATAACTGAAATATTATTGGATATTCCATCTCACATCCATATTCTATCGTTACGTATTTCTCGGAAGTTCAAAAATAATTCCCGAGCAGAAATGCGTGAATAATGTTTTTCAGAAAATTTCTCGGAAAGCTTTTATTTTCGTCTTGGAAATTCAAACACTTTAATTCTACCACGTAGCCAAAATCCTACGATGTTCTAACATTCCTAGGTCAGAGAACGACGTTCGATTAGCTTGCTCCATAAATAATCAATTAAATTCCTTTAATAAAAATAAAAATTTAATTCTCAAAAATCCGATTTTCCCGGGCGTTACAAGTACTGCTGTTCAACTCACGATTGAGGTTGTTTCCAGGCAAGCTTCAGTCAAGGTGGTCAGGACCATTTACTATCAAAACCGTTTTCCCACATGGCACCGTTGAACTCTACAGTCAAAATCTATTGGAAACTTTCAAGGTCAACGGTTGAAACACTATTGGGGTGGCGAGTCTAATTGGGACGTCATCGCAATCACTCTGACCGACGCACCATAAACAGGGAGTATTCAGGCTAAATAACTTAAAATCAAGCGCTAATTGGGAGGCAACCCAATCATTTTTTTTAATTGTTATTCGTACTACTTATATTATAGCTTAGAATAATAGTTAGGAAATACTAATTTCATTAGGTATTTATTTTGTTCTATTATTCTTGAAAATTTCTCAATCATGCTCAAATTGATCCACATTATATTCATGTATATGCTTCATGGCTTCAGGATGTTTAAAGATTCATTAAGTGGAAAAGCATGAAACAAAGACGAGCACAATAGTTAGTTAACAGAGTGCATGCCTGCCGGGGCGGGCTTAATATGCCTAGTACCCCCCGCCGAGGCGGGGGTCCTAGATTTCAAAGGACTGGATTCGGCAGTTACACACTGCCATCTCTGTCTCCAATTCGAATACCACTTCCCCACTACTTCATCGCATTACTTCTCTTCCCTCTTCCAATACAACCTCAACTCATATCCATTTTACATTCCTTACACGCGTTCTATCAACTTTAACTCCATCACCCTCCTTCATTACAAATCCACTAACCCATTACCTCCATCACTCACTCTTATTCACCATCTCTATATAAACACAACCCCACAACCCAAGTTTGGCACCTACAGTGAATTTAAAATCAGAAAGCTATGAATTAGGGTTCCTATTGGGAGAATTCAGCTTGCACCTGAGACTGAGTGAACAATACTACAAATTCTTCATCTTCTCCTTTTATATTTACCACAAAAATTGACAAGTCTGGGGGAAGAAACCTCTGTGCACACCAAGTGTTTGATAAATTATGTGAACCAAGTTTGGGGAGAGAGTAGTGTGTTCAGACATCCAGAATTCAATGGCATCTCAACCTACTTCCAAACGACAACGTGGAGAGTGTTCAAGGCTAACACCACCATCATGAACCTTCGACCGACGCAAGTTCAAAAGTGCCGTCACCGCCGACCGGTACGACTACATGGTCACAAAGGCTCTTACACCGGAGCGGGGGTTGGCACCGGATGCTCACGACGGTGAAATGAGGCAACATATTTATCAGAAAGGGTGGATCAAGTTCACTGAGGAGCCCGAGGCCGCCGCTGTTAACGTGGTCAAAGAGTTCTACGCTAACGCCGAGGACAAGGCACCTTTCAACGCTTTTGTACGGGGTTGAATGGTCCCGTTCAGTGCCGATGCCATCAACACGTATTATCAGTTGTGGGTGCCTAGACAGTGTCAATATGCTCACTTGAGGGATTTCAACCCTGTCTTTGAGGAGGTTCTCTAAGAAATGACCAAGTCGGGAACAACGTGGATAAAGGGTCGGAAAGGAGGCACGTGGTTCACAATAAGGATCTCAGCCGATATGGTAAGATATGGTTTACATTTTATGTGCTAAACTGTTTCCGTCCACGCACACCTCTAATGTGACCAACGAGAAGGCACTACTTTTATATGCTATTGTGCAAGACTTCATCATCGACGTCAGGGCCATAATCAGTTTTTCTATTCGCTGATGTCTATGGGGTAATTTTTCGGGCGGATTGCCACACCTATCCCTCATATGTGGGTTGTGTCGCCAAGCAGGAGTTCGATGGTCTGATGATGAACCCACCCAAATTATGCTACATTTACTAGATTCCAAAATGATAGCGCGATATTTGGTGTGGGCCGGAGGTGAATCACATCCTTGAGGTTTAGGTTTCGTATTTCCATCAGCTTCGGAGGACAAAGCTAATGTGAAGACACCTCGGATGATGAGGACGAGACTATGGGAGAGCAAGGGACTGAGGCAGAACCATCTTCTGACCCCATATCTAACCCTCAGTTTCTTGCATTTCAACAACACATGGAGGAGCACAACAAGGCAGCACGAAGGGATATGAGGCGACTTGCAATGCGACAAGACCATCTGTTTGATGCAATGAACATGCCGTTCGCATCTTTGAATACGACACTCCAAAGCTTTAATCAGCTGCACAATTTCCATATCAGTAGCCCATGCACATGCCAAGGTTTCCACCAAGTGATTCGGAAGAAGAAAATTAACCACCACCACAACCAACTCCACCACCTCAGACTTAGTCGATAACATGGAAGTCCTCACTCATTTTATTGCGTTATCCATCTAATGAGGATATTGTTACTATCAAGTTTGGGGAAGTAGTTAGTTTTATTTTGCATTTTATGTTTGCATGCATACTGTTATTAGTTAGGTTTGCATTTGTTTGCATGTAGTTTTAATCATTCATGTAATCATATAGTTGCATAGTAGCTTAGGTGCATTTTTAGTTTTATTTTGGTTTTATGTTTGCATTCGTATTATGTTTGACTTATCTATAATATATTTATCTATATAGTTAACTATTGAGTTCATTGTGCATATGTCCAGCAGTGTTGTAGCTCATTTTATTGTGGCCGATGATGAGATTGAGATTAAGTAAACAAATACTGTAAGACCCCAATTTTCATAAATAAATATTAATTTTTCTCAAAATATATTTTTGAATATTATGGTATGGATTTGATATAATGTTATAGTTGTGGGTAATATTTAAAAATTTTGCAAAGTATGCAAGTCGCTATATAATATTCGATTGGTTGAGGAATATTCGTACAACGACGCAATCATTGGTGGACCCCACAGCGGAATTATTGTCGGAATTAAAAAATAATAGAAATAACTTTTTATAAAAATAACGGCGGAAGTTTTACCATTAAACTGTTGAAATACCCGATGGTAAAAGTACAGTAATACGCGTGGTTGCATAGTAGCACACGGTATTGATTATTGATGCTTACGTGAGAAGTCACTCAATTTTGTTCAATTATTGCTACAGTAATTGCTACATAGTATCTCACAATATTAGATTCAATTATTGTCGATATTGTATATATTATTAAATCAATAATTGAGATGACAAGTTATTCTTATTATTATTTGCATAATTAACAATGTCTAGAAAGTTCTGTCGAGGAGAGGTTTGGTCACCTAATTGCGCGCCAATAGGGAGAAATCCTAATCGAAAAGCCCCCTCTTTCCTGGGAACGATCTGGTTGTTAATATTGCGAGTTATAATAATATGATTAAAGGTTATTAAAAATATTGAGGGAATTTTATGAAGTATTTGTTGTAAATTTTATTTATTATTGGACCTCCATTTACCCAATTTTCAAAATAATCGGTAGAAAGTTATTCAGTATATATATAATGGGACCCACCTAAGATGGTGAAATGTTGGTGGGAGGGGAACACGTGGGGCCCACATTGCAAAAAAAAAAATGGGAGGAGGAATCCTACAAAATTGTCACAGGTGGGAGATTTATTTTCAAAGCAACATGTGTTATATATATATTATATTATATTTTTGTTTATAAATGATTATTGCATTGAAAATCAATTCCCCATAAGACGTCCGTGAAATTTTTAAAAAACTGTGCGTCCGTGAGAATTTCAAATAATGCCCCTTCCATTCTCCTATAAATAGGATGCTTAGTTAGAATTGAAAATCACACCAGAATCAGAGAATTCATCTTCTATAATATTGAGCGTATTTCTTTCGTGTTTTAGAAAGCTTTGAGCGTTGAAAACAGTAAAAGTTTTCTTCAAGAATATCCCCGCTATACCAGTTAGAATACTCTTCTTTTCAAGGTAAGGGATGTTATTTTTGTTCAGTATTCATATGAAATAATATTTCCTTCCATACTCTGTAGTACGTAAGTAATATTATTTCGTTTCAGATTTCGAATTCTATACTCATTTTGTTAAATTTTTGGCTTCTATACTCTATGAAATTAGTAGAATATTCTTGATATTTGCGTTTCATCCAGTATCTTTTCACGAAAATATTATTCTGAGCATTCTTGATAAGTTTTAACTTTTTTATGTCGGGTTACTATTCACAGGGTTACTATTCCCGAAGTTACTATTCACGGGGCACTATTCACTCGGTTACTATTCACCTGGGGTACTATTCATGATAAAAATTGATTTCTTTTCGGTCCAAATTATTTTTGACACAATATTATTCTTGAATTTTACTCCACAAAGCAGTATCATGTTGACAATTTGGACATTATTTAATTCTGGATAAATTAAATTATAAATCTTTAAAAATTTATCATTTGCTTTCTTTTAATTAAATTCTTATATCATTGTCATCATCCTCATGCTTATATTGTTATGAAAGTCATCTTTGGCCCGTAGTGCATAGATGGACTTGGTATGATTATGACCAGGGATTGTTCGTTATAATCATAACCGTAATGTTACAAATGATGTGGTAAAAGTCCTCATTGGCCCGTAGTGCATTGATGGACAGTTGTTGGCATGATCATGACCATTGGTGAAAACACGAATATCCTTGGCCTGTAGTGCATGGATAATTTGTGGTCGTGATACTAATGAACATCCTTATCCGTAGTGCATGGGTGATTCGATGATGTGAATTATTTATTAAGCTGAGTCTCAGCGATAAAAGTGATGAAAAACCTTTTAAATCATAGAAGATGGTAGATATCATGTTCTACTTGACTCTTCTAATAGATTACTTGTTCTACTGCAGTTAAACTTGATGTTTGTTATATTTTATCAGTTTAACACTGTTGAAGGCTAATGATAAATTATTCTGCATTATCTTAGTCATAATATTTCTTACTGGGCTAGTTGAGTTCACCATTTTCTTTCATTGTTCTCCTTAGGAAATGAGAATATAGCTGGGACTAGTCGGGGAACGGAGTGACGGTCCAAATGGTAGCATTAGTAGTCCTCACTATTCTGTGAAATAGTGTGACAATAAATGTAATGAAGACTTATTTTGAGTTTGAATACTGTCTAGAAGACAATATTTGTATTAAAACTCACAACTCCTGTTGTATAATTAAGTTTGTATTTGTATTCATTACCATATATTTGGCGACTCAGAATGGGTGATGTATACCTATTTTGGGGGCATCACAGTTGGTATCAAAGCTTAGGGATATGATCCCTGGCTGAGATGTGAAACTAGAATTAGGAGGGGAGGGACGGGTAATTCCTTCATTAGTATGACCTATCTAAGTTTATTTGTTATTTAAATGGTCGGTCAGAATATAGGGATAATATGTGGAATGTCAATTAACCCTTGTTTTGTGGAAGTGTTTGAAAATGACATCCGATAATGTTGAGAATAACAATGGAGCACTGGAGACCATTGAGTTCCCACAGATCAACACCCAGGATAATGTGCATCAGGAAGGAAATAATCCTCAGGTGAACAACAACACCGACTAAATGGCGAACGGCGGAATGTTTAGGAGCTTTCTGCAATTAGTATAACATCAGGCAAGTGAGACTCCTGTCCAAAATGCAGGTGGAAACACTGGCAACTCTTGGACGATCACCGCTAAGCAGTTCAAGGAGCTGGGACCACCAGAGTTTATTGGAGAGCCAAAATCACTTAAGGCGAGACGTAGATAAAGCAGATCACCAAGATATTTGATGTCTTGGGATGCTCCGAAGAGCAAAAGGTTCCCTTTGCCACCTTTATGTTGTGAGGAAAAGCAGATTACTGGTGGGAATCGGTAAAACGTACTCAACCTGCCGCATTGAAGATGTTTTGGGAGAAGTTCCAAGAACTATTCAACGACAAGTACTTTCCCGAAAGTATTCGTCACATTAAAGAGGTAGAGTTTATCAAGTTGGAGCAGAATAATATGACCATGTCACAGTACGAAGCAAAGTTTGCCGAGTTATCCCGGTTTGTGTCCCACTTGGTTGATAATGAGGAGAGAATAACGCGGATATTTCTAAGAGTTTTGAAACCCGAGATACATCAATATCTAATTTCTCACAAACTGTGTTTGTATTCAGATGTTGTAAATAGGGCTCAGTTATTGGAGCGCAATAACGAGTCAACCCAGCCAAGAGAAAGCAGCCGGTAAAATGATAATACCAGTGGTAGCAGTCATCGAAGCGGTGACAACAAACGTGGAGGGAATCAACATGCCAGAAATGGTAACCACTTTGGTGGAATCATGGCCAAGACAGTAAAAGTGGACATTTCAAGAAGAGGAGATTCAACAATGATGGAAAGACGTCAGCACCAACACTCGTTGTTAAGGAAGGAGAACGACCACATATCATATGCTTCAAATGCGGAGGAGAGGGACACATCAGTCCAAACTATGCGCAGCAGTCCAAAACGTGTTACAATTGTGGAAGAGAAGGTCACCTAGCTAGATTTTGCCATACAGGGAAGCCAAGTCCAGTTGGAACGGTGACACCAAATGCCGTCCCAGACAAGTCAAAACCAGTAGTTCAAGGGAGAGCGTTTGTTGTAACCGCCCAGAAAGAAAGGAACCCGAACAAAGTCATCACGGGTAAGCTTATCATAAACTCTAGCGAAGTATATACCTTATTTGATACCGGTTCTACCCATTCTTTTATTTCTCCTACTTGCGCTCAACGTTTAAATTTGACTCTGGAGAAATTAGACGTTGACTTATCTATTGAAATTCCGTTGGGAGAAACCTTCATTACATCCACTGTTTATAAGTCTTGTTTTGTTCAAATCGGTACCCTCACATTACCCGTCGATCTTATTTCATTGAAAATACTTGCATTTGACATAATTCTAAGGATTGATTGGTTAATTATTCATCATGCTAAAATCGATTATTTTCAGTAAGGTTGTTAGCTTTCATATTCCTAACCAACCTATTATGTGAATTCAAGCAACCAAACCATTAAAATCAATCACTGTCATCTCTAGCCATAAAGCTATTCGTTTATTGAAAAATGGATGTCAAGTTTTCTTAGCTCATGTCACGGATTTTAACAAAAATACGTCAGATTTGAATGATATTTCTATTGTTAATAAAGTTCCTAACGTATTCCCTGAAGAACTTCTCGGCTTACCCCCAGAGCCTGAAATTGAATTTTGTATTGACCTTGAACCCGATATAAAACCCATTTCCAAAGCCCCATATCGAATGGCTCCTATTGAACTTAAGGAGTTAATGACCCAACTGCAGGAATTGTTAGACATCAGTTTCATTCGTCCTAGTACGTCTCTTTGGGGTGCTCTTGTTCTATTCGTAAAGAAGAAAGATGGGAGTATGTGACTTTGTATTGATTATCGGGAGTTGAATCATATCACCAGCAAAAATAGGTACCCATTGCCACGTATTGATGACTTGTTTGACAAGTTACAAGGCGCCAAATTCTTTCAAAGATTGATCTTCGTTCCAGATATCACCAATTGAAGATTAAAATCGATGACATTCCAAAGACGGCTTTCAAAACTCGGTACAGGCATTACGAATTCCTAGTCATGTCTTTTAGATTGACTAATGCTCCTGATGCATTCATGGATATGATGAACCGAGTATTCAAGGAATATTTGGATCACTTTGAAGGCTGATACTTTAAAAGCTTTGTGAGAACAAGTTATATGCCAAGTTGAAGAAATGCGAGTTCTGGCTTGAGGAAGTAGCATTCCTTGGGCACGTGATATCAAATCACAGAATATCTGTTGATTCGTTAAAGATTGAAGCAATTCAAAGCTGGGAACAACCTAAGTCGATGACCGAAGTACGTAGTTTTCTAAGCTTAGCTGGTTATTATCAGAGATTCATAGAATGATTTTCTCGAATCGCTACTCCATTAACTCAGCTGACTCAGAAAGATACAAAATTCGGTTGGAGCGAGGAATATGAGAAGAGTTTTCAAGAACTCAAGAGAAGGCTCATTTCAGCACCTGTTCTTACAATACCAGCTGGTTCAGAGGGATTTGTCATATACAGCGATGCTTCAGGCAAAGGGTTAGGATGTGTTCTCATGCAATATGGGAAAGTCATACGACAACTCAAAGAATATGAGAAGAATTATCCTACTCATGATCTAGAGTTGGCAGTTGTTGTCTTCGCACTTAAAATTTGGAGGCATTACTTGTATGGGGAGAAAGTGGAGATCTTTACGGATCATAAAAGCCTCAAATATTTCTTCACTCAAAAGGAACTCAACATGCGACAACGATGTTGGCTTGAACTGTTAAAAGATTATGATCATACAATTTAATACCATCCGAAAAAAGCAAACATGGTAGCTGATGTATTGAGTAGAAGATCATATGCGGGTACGAGTGCAATATTGTCAACGCAAAGGCCCATTTTGTATGACTTGCAAAGGATGGAGATAGAGATAAAGACTCAAGGGACCCACGTAATGATGGAAAACATACGAGTAGAACCGACTTTAATCGATAAAGTTAAAGTTGCTCAAGCTACAGACCTAGAGCTGATGCATATGAGAAAGAAAGTACAAGAAGGTGTTATCCCGGAAGCAAGAATCGATGAAGAAGTAATACTTCGAGTCAACTCCAGAATTTGCGTTCCTAACAATTCTAACTTGAAGTATAAAATCATGATGGAGGCGCACAACACACCGTTTTTAATCCATCTTGGGAGTACTAAAATGTATCATGATCTTCGACATACATTTTGGTGGAACAATATGAAGAGAGAGATCGCGAAGTTTATCTCAAGGTGTTTAACTTGTGAACGTGTCAAGGCAGAGCATCAAGTGCCAAAAGGTCCATTGCAACCACTTGAAATTCGATAATGGAAGTGGGAGCACATTACCATGGATTTTGTTACTGGTCTTTCCAAGGTTTCTCAAGGCATAGATGTAATTTGGGTCATTGTTGATAGATTGACCAAGTCTGCTCATTTCTTACCTATACGATAAACTTATACACTTGAACGTCTTGCTCGTATGTACATAAATGAGATTGTAAGACTACATGGTATGCCAGTATCCATAGTTTATGATCGAGACCCAAGATTCACTTAAAGGTTTTGGGTTAGTTTGCAAAAAGCTATGGGCACGGATTTGCAATTCAGTTCGGCATATCATTCTCAAACGTAGGAGGCAGTCAAAGGGGACTATTCAAACTCTTGAAGATTTATTAAGACTATGTGTCCTTGACTTCAAAGGAAATTGGGACAAGTTCTTGCCATTGGTGGAATTTTCTTACAACAACAGTTATCAATCAAGTATTGGCATGGCTCCATTCGAGGCGTTGTATGGGCGCAAGTGTCGTTCTCTTGTATGTTGGGACGAGGTGGGTGAAGCAACGTTGTTGGGACCAGAATTGGTACGTATGACTACAGAAAAGATTCAAATCATCCGGCAACGTATAAAGACCTCACAAGATCGACAAAAGAGTTATGTTGATCTTCATCGAAAGGACGTGGAATTCATTGTTGGAGAACATGTATTGTTACGTGTTGCTCCATGGAAAGGAGTTACAAGATTTGGAAAGAGTGGAAAGCTCAATCCTTGATTCATTGGCCCATTTGAAATCCTTGACCGAGTAGGAACTGTGGCCTATAGACTCGTGTTACCGCCAAGTATGTCTCGTGTTCATAATGTTTTTCACATATCTCTGTTACGTAAATATGTGAAAGACCCGAACCACATTATTGAGTTAGAACCGGACGAAATAGCGAAAGATTTAACGTATGAAGAGGTTCTTGATAAAATCTTGGATAAGAAGGAACATATTCTACGCTCCAAGGTTATACCTCAAATCAAAGTTTTATGGAGAAACCACGATGTTGAGAAAATGACCTGGGAGTTAGAATCTGAAATGAGATCAAGGTATCCTCACCTCTTCGTCATACCAGGTATGTACCCTAATTTCGAGGGAAAAATTTCATAAGAAAGGGAGGTTGTAAGACCCCAATTTTCATAAATAAAGATTAATTTTTCTCGAAATATATTTTTGAATATTATGGTGTGGATTTGATATAATGTTATAGTTGTGGGTAATATTTAAAAATTTTGCAAAGTATACAAGTTGTTATATAATATTCGATTAGTTGGGGAATATTTGTTTTAACGGGGAATATTCGTACAACGACGCAATCATTGGTGGACCCCACAACGAAATTATTGTCGGAATTAGAAAACGATATAAATAACTTTTTATAAAAATAACGGCGGAAGTTTTACCATTAAACTGTTGAAATACCCGGTGGTAAAAGTATAGTAATACGCGTGGTTGCATAGTAGCACACGGTATTGATTATTGATGCTTACGTGAGAAGTCACTCAGTTTTGTTCAATTATTGCTACAGTAATTACTACATAGTATCTCACGTTATTTGATTCAATTATTGTCGATATTTTATATATTATTATATCAATAATTGAGATGACAACTTATTCTTATTATTATTTGCATAATTAACAATGTCTAGAAAGTTCTGTCGAGGAGTGGTTTGGTCACCTAATTGCGCGCCAATAGGGAGAAATCCTTATCGGAAAGCCCCATCTTTCTTGGGAACGATCTGGTTGTTAATATTGCGAGTTATAATAATATGAATAAAGGTTATTTAAAATATTAAGGGAATTTTATGAAGTATTTATTGTAAATTTTGTTTATTATTGGACCTCCATTTACCCATTTTTCAAAATAATTGGTAGAAAGTTATTCAGTATATATATAAGGTGACCCACCTAAGATGGTGAAATGTTGGTGGGAGGGGAACACGTGGGGCCCACGTTGGAAGAAAAAAAATGGGGGGAGGAATCCTACAAAATTGTCACGTGTGGGAGATTTATTTTCAAAGCAACATGTGTTATATATATATATATATATTTTTTTTTTTTATAAATGATTATTGCATTGAAAATCAATTCCCCATAAGACGTCCGTGAAATTTTTAAAAAATTGTGCGTCCGTGAGAATTTCAAATAGTGCCCCTACCATTCTCCTATAAATAGGATGCTTAGTTAGAATTGAAAATCACACCAGAATTAGAGAATTCCTCTTCTATAATATTGAGCGTATTTCTTTCGTGTTTTAGAAAGCTTTGAGCGTAGAAAACAGTAAAAGTTTTCTTCAAGAATATCCCCGCTATACCAGTTGGAATACTCTTCTTTTCAAGGTAAGGGATGTTATTTTTGTTCAATATTCATATGAAATAATATTTTCTTCCATACTCTGTAGTATGTAAGTAATATTATTCCATTTAAGATTTCGAATTCTATACTCATTTTGTTAAAGTTTTAGCTTCTATACTCCATGAAATTAGTAGAATATCCTTGATATTTGCGCTTCATCCATTATCTTTTCATGAAAATATTATTTTGAGCATTCTTGATAAGTTTTAACTTTTTCATGTCGGGGTATATTTAATTTAATCGTAGTGCAGGGGTGATTCGATGATGTGAATTATTTATTAAGTTGAGTCTCAGCGATAAAAGTAATGAAAAACCTTTTAAATCATAGAAGATGGTAGATATCATGTTCTACTTGACTCTTCTAATGGATTGCTTGTTCCACTGCAGTTAAACTTGATGTTTGTTATATTTTATCAGTTTAACACTGTTGAAGGCTAACGATAAATTATTCTGCATTATCTTAGTCATAATATTACTTACTGGGCTAGTTGAGCTAACTCTTTTCTTTCATTGTTCTCTTCAGGAAATGAGAATATAGCTGGGACTAGTCGGGGAACGGAGTGATGGTCCTGATGGTAGCCTTAGTAGTCCTCACTATTCTGTGAAATAGTGTGACAATAAATATAATAAGGACTTATTTTGAATTTGAATACTGTCTAGAAGACAATATTTATATTAAAACTCACAGCTCATGTTGTATAATTAAGTTTGTATTTGTATTCAGTACCATGTATTTGGCAACTCAGAATTGGTGATGTATACCTATTTAGGGGGCGTCACAAATACAATATACAGTAGTAGAACTAGGATGTAGTTTTGAATCATGACTCGAATCTTGTTCTTGTGTGAAACTGGTATAAAAAGGATAGCATGTGATAACTTTTGTGTTGACTGATTAGCTTAAATCAATGCATAAATAGTTTCTAAATGATAATGTTAGCATAAATAAGAGAATGACAAGAATAGGAAGTGAAGGCAGCAAATTAGGCAAGAACCTAAGTTTGGGGGAAAATGTAAAAGTTGTATGCACACAAGCCAATCATGTTTGATGATAAAGCATATACTTTATAACAATCTTATTCATTTATTAATAAAAAGTATTAATTTATTAAAGACTTTTAATTATCTACATGATGCTATTTTATTATATGTGATAAACCCATAGTTTTAAGCAATGCTTTTAGAATAATGATGATAATCATTCTAATGAGATCTAAATTCTTATAAAGCTTAAAACTAAAATAGTTCCCAATCGTTGGATTACTAAATTGGGGATTAGTGAATCCGGATAGATTGGTACATACGTTGCTTGCTCATTGGATGAGGATAATTGATCTCATTATCATTTGTGTGGAGACACTAAAGCAAGTATGTAGGTGCTTATTAGAGAATAAGTTCACTGAATGTGGCTCGCTAAGGAATACCTAATGGAGTTTTACTTGCCTGTCAATAGGAATTCCTGTAGTGATAGTAGTACAAGTGATCCTTGGACTTGAGATCATCATAGTATCTTGTGTATGATGAGTTATACTTTGACTTATTCCTTAAGACCCTTAGGGTATATCAAAGGGTATGCTTGGGTATAATAAGTTGTACATAGAGATAATGTATGATCAATAAAGAATCTACCGCTTCTAGTAAAGAAGAGAGAAATGTCCTATGTGATTCGATAAATGACAACCCAATGAGTCCTTGGCGAAAGGCATAATGAAATTAGAAAGGAGTTTCTAATTTGCATTATTTGGAGTTGTACATTTAAGAGTCAAAATACATATAATTAAATAAAATAAGACTTGACAGTAATTCCATGTCTTATATTTAATTGAGACATTGTATGGTGGAAGGATTGAATTGTACGTTAACTATTTACTCAAAGGTTCTTTTATGATTAATGTTGAAATCTATATTATCTGGAAAGTCGTTGATCGCTAGGGAGGCTTATCCCTATTGTAGAATAAATATTATTTATTTAAATTAATTAATAATTTAATTTATTTATTTAAATAAGATTAGAATTGTTCTAATTGATTTATTCACAACCGATTTAATATGGAGAACCTAAAGGGTCACACCATAAAAGGAATAATAATTATTTAAGAAGTTAATGGCATAATTGTAATAATAAGTTAAGTATATTTAATTTAATCTATGATGATAGAATAAATTAAATAGCTTAATATTTATTATTTAATATTTTAGAAATATTAAATATAAATTAATAAGAGGAGTCTTACTATTATTATTATTTATTTCCTAAAGGAGTTTGAGAATTCATTAATAAAAGTACTCTCATTTATTCCTAATAAGATTAAGAGGCTAATTAATTAAAATATTTTAATTAATTATTCCTAATAAGATTGGGAGCATAATTAATTAAATAAGTTTAATTAATTAAAATAAAACTCAATTTCTTAATTGTTAAGGAGGGTTGTCCACATCTATAAATAAGAGGATTCTTATTATGGGTGGAAAGTTGTTGTTGACTTTTTCACAACATACATAATTCCAATAGTTGGGAGAGTACGCTCCTTTTCTATGAGAGATAAAAAAACTAGGATTTTGCCAAACACCCATCTTCTTGGATCTTTCTTTTTCCTTGGTGGATCACCTCTAGAGGCCAAACACTTGGGTGACTAACGTTGATCAAAGGAAAGAACCAAACCCGGTGGATTCAAGTTGAACGCGAAAAGAATTGAAGGTGAACTTGTACCTGAGGAAGCTCGAATCTTTAAGGGTATGATTCTTGTTCTTCATATCTCTTCGTTTAATTAATAATTGTGCATAAAGGATAATCCGGGTATATGGTTTGTAAAATTTTAAACTCTGATTTTTACACGTTTCCGCTTATTTGTGAAATTTGATTGTGTTCATGAATATTACAAACTTAACAGTGGCATCAGAGTCAAATCTTTATGCGAATTATTAATTATTTTAATTTGATATATATATTGATATGTGTTTAGAATAATTTAATTGAGCATAATTTTATTGTATAAAATTTATTTTAAAAAAAATAGAATTCGCGAAACCTGTTTTACTTTTTCGTGAATCAGGGTGGGCAGGCATTACTTGATATATATATATATATATATATATATATATATATATTATATATTAATCCAATTGTCATTAGTGGGGTAGGGGTAGGGGTAGGGGTGGGGGTGGGGGGTGGGGGTGGGGGTGGGGGTGGGGTGGGGGTAAGTGTGTATACATAATCACATAATATATTTTTTTTTTGGTGGGTGGGTGGTTGAGCTTCTTGAATATGTAAATATGGGTGTAAAGAACTTTTGATTTGGATTTGGAATAAAATATGGGTCGAAAAATGGTTAACCGGGTTGGAACTATATTTCTTTTTAAAAATATGGTTCCAAACTTTAACCAACCCAAATAAATAAATATAGTTAACCAACCCATTTGGTTTTAATATGGGTTGAACCGACAGTTAACCAACTATATTGTCAGGTCTAATTTATCAATCCAATCCTGTTAAAGTGAATTGGTAATCCATTTCGGTTAACATTATAGTAATATATATTATAATATATAAGGATTCATGATTCCTTGTTTCCTGGATTCATTCACATGGCCCAAAGTATAATGTGATCCTGAATCATGTTATAAGGATCATGTAGCATGTGATTCATATATATATATTAAATATATATATATATAAACCATACACTTTTACTTATATATATATATATATATATATATATATCTCTCTCTATATATATATATATATATATATATATATATAAAACTTAAAATGCAGTTATATATAATATTCTTAATTATTTTATAATTAGAATACAAGTTTATTTTAATCTTAAAATAAAAGGTTTATTTTAATTTTAAAATAAAAGGTTTTTTTTAATTTTAAAATTGGATTACATGTTAACTAATTAGAGTTAGAATTGGATTCTATGATAACTAATTGGACTTGAAATTGAATTCTATGTTTCCTTAAATAAAAGTGTTTATTTAGATATGAAATAAGATTTTATATTATTCAAAATAAAAGAGTTTATTTCTAAATAGGAAAGAGAATCCTAATTTCCTTAAATAAAGGAGTTTATTTAGATATGAAATAAGATTTCATATTATTCAAAATAAAAGAGTTTATTTATGAATAGGAAAGAGAATCCTAATTTCTTTAAATAAAAGAGTTTATTTAGATATAGAATAATATTTCATATTATTTAAAATAAATGAGTTTATTTGTGAATAGGAAAGAGAATCCGTGTTTCCTTTAAATAAAGGAGTTTTATTTATTTTTACTTGGAATTGGATTCCATAATTAATTAAAATAAAGGATTTTATTTTGATTAAAGATTTTGATTAAAATAAAATAGTTTTTTTATTCAAAATTAGATAAATTAAAATAAATGAAGTTTATTTTGATTTAAATTTGGATTAAAAATAAAGAAGTTTATTTTGATTCAAAATTAGATTTTATGCTAACTAATTTTGTCCATTAAATTATATCAATATATATATTGAATGTTTATTATTCATGAGATGAATGTTATTTATTGATGCATATGGTGATGTGTATGATAATAAATGAGATTGATTATGGACTATTGACCAATGTGATTGAATTTTATTTTAGTTGGATGCATGAATGTATGAGTTTTATTAAATGGGGTCTGCGTACCTCGTCTTCTATAATTTTTTTCTTAATGTAAATTCTAACTCCCTCCTATGTACTTCCTTTCGACTGCTGATCAAGTTTTCTATTTATTTTAAATAGTTTTGTAATAGGAATAGTTATAATTAATTTTGAAGAATTAGAAATCAATGAGCAAGGAGCGCTCGAAGACCCGTTTGTAATGGAGCCCGAGTTTAAATGTAATAGTTATATTTAAATATTAATTCTTGCACCCCTAAGGTTTGACCTTTTGGTTCACTTGGTGGCTCTAGTGAACCAAACTAGAATAAAAGCCCATAATCAATCCAGGTAGAATATAGTATTCTATATGTGCATGTTTATAATATATATATATATATATATATATATATATTTATATTATGCAAACATGCTTCGCATGTTAATTAATATGACGCGTATTTTATATATATATGTGCATGCGCGCTAAACAAGATGAGACAAATTTATAACATGCAAACCCCTCAAATATTTTATATTAAGTCATAAGCGTTCAAAGATATTTGAAATATCGAACGCCGCCTTCTAGCATAATAAAAAATAATAGAGTATCAATTAATTATTATAAGTTTGTTGTGTCACCATAAGGCTTATCTTAATTCTTTGAGATGTTAATTTTATCACATTTGATGCTTATAAAGAAAATTGAACAATATTATTTTGTTGTGTCACCACAAGGACAATATTTTTCTTTTTTGAATATATGAAGTGTTAGGTTGGACTTAACTTAAATCATTTTAGTTCGGATGTGCACACACTTGACCATTATGATTTAAGAGGCAAAATACAAGGAGTTACATAGTTGATGTAATTGACAAGAGTTGTCTACCTATTTATTTATATATAGTTTGTTGTGTCACCACAAAGCTATATACATTTGAAAAGGAATCCTTATTCTCACTAGCAAATCTTTAATTAAATTTTGCCGAACTATATAAGTGAGGGTAATATAGTTTGAAGGAAATAGTGGGAGTTACCAATTTAAAACAAGACCTAATTTATTTTGGTAATTAATAAAAGAATGTATGATAAAATGTTGTTAAGAACAAATTCATTTACAGAATTTTACAGTGTCTAAATTATTATCACTGCGAAGCATATTAGATGTTATTTAACCGGACCGTATTCAACGGATTGGTTAAGGAAATTGGGAATAGTTCTCATGACTAAAAAACTATTTTATGTCCTTAATACGCTTATCCCTGCAATGGTTGCAGATAATGCCTCTGAGGAAGAGATTACTACTTTTAGAAAGTGGCAAGATGATGCACAGTTGGCTCAATGCATCATGCTCGCATCCATGAGTAACGAGCTTCAGCGTCAGCATGAAACTATGGACGCTCTTACTATATTCTTGCATATCAAGTAGTTGATGGTGAGGAAAGTAGGACTGATAGAAATCAGATATCTAAGGAGCTCTTCCGATCTAGAATGATCGATGACACTACAGTATAGATAAAAGTCCTTAATATAATCAATTTGATTGATCAATTAGGACAACGGAATTTTGTCATGGATGGAGAGTTGAGCCAAGATTTGATCTTGCGCTCACTCCCGGACTCCTTTCACAAGTGTTGCGAATTTTTTTAATATAAACAAGCTAGATATTAACCTCGCTGATTTGCTTAACATGTTGAAAAATGTTGAGTCACTTTCTAACCAAGAAAGACCATGTCTTACTGGTAGGGGGCCAAAGGATCTTCTAAAAAGAAGAACGATTCAAAGAAGGTAAATAGAAAGGCAAAAACAAAGGATAATAAGAACAAAACTGATACGGATAGCAAAGGAGTTTGCTTCCACTGTAATAAGCCAAGACACTGGAAAGAAACTGCGAGAAGCATCTTGCAGAGGCTAACCAAAGAAGCTTAGTGAAGTTTCGATTACAAATACAAATTTGTTCATGATTTAAAATAAATTTTTCTTTAAGTCAAGGTTCTACTTGGGTATTGGATACCGACTTTGGTTATAATAAATATAGATTTATGAAGGGACCAAGCAGAAGTAGAAAGCTAAATAAAGATAAGTAATCCTATGTGTGAGAAATGAAGCAAAGGTTGCTACATTAGCCATATGAACTTATTGTTTAGCATTGCCTACGAGCAAATCTATTAATTAAGTTAATAAGTTGTTATTGGATTATAGTTCTTGTTAAAAAAATATTATTTCCATTTTGTTGTTGGACAACAAAATTTTGATATTATATTTAAGAACAATTATTGTTCTATTTATAATAATAATATTTTGTATAGAACTAGAATATTACTTAATGTATTTTATGTACTTGACTTACGTAAAAAATATATTTTGCAAATTGAACAAACTAGTATAAGAAAAGGAGATGATCGTTCAAAAGTTGAATGTGTGTATTTGCTGAAATACAATTGTGAATTATTTGAAAGGTTCAAAGAATTCAGAAATGAAACAAATTAGAAAAGTATTAGGATTCTTTGATCAGATCAAGGAAGGAATACTTGTGCAATGAGTTTCTAGATCATCTCAAATGGTTTTCTCATAATGGACGCCTCCTGATACGCAATAATTGATTGATGTATCTGAAAGGAAAAATCGTACCTTATTGGACATGGTGCAGTCCATAATGATTTTACCGACATTCCAGTATCCCTCTAGGGTCATGTCCTAGAAATGGCTGCATATCTATGAAAAAAATAACCTCAAAATCCGGCCACAAGACTCCATAAAAGTTATGGACAGGAAGGATTCCTAATTTTAAGTAAGTTAAGATAAGGGGTTGTCCAGCTTATGTGAAAAAGGTTTCAAAGGATAAGCTCGGGACAAGATTTGACAAGTACAAATTTGTGGGACATCCTAAAGTAAGTTTAGGGTATATGTTCTATAATCCTACTTAGCAAAAGGTGTTTTTTGCAAAACACGCTACCTTCTAAGATACAGATGTTTATCATTGAAAGAGTTAGTGGGAGGATAATAGATCTTGAAGAGTTCAAGAACAAAAAAACACTATAAGTCAAATAAGAGGAACTTGTAGATAGACCTATTGTACCAGAACCGAATCGTAAATCTGGAATAGTATCGAAGATACCTGGGAGGTATAGATTCATCATAGATGATGATGATGAGGTACGTATCATAAAAGATGATGATCCAGTTACATACGATGAGGTAAGAGTTGTAGACACTCAGAGAAATGGATTGAAGCAAGCTTCTCAAATATGGAACATTCGTTTTGATGAGATAATCAAAAGAGTTTGATTTTATCAAAAATAAGAATGAACCTAGTGTGTACAAAAGGGTTAGTGGGAGCGTCGTGACATTCCTAATATTATATGTTGATATACTATGGATAAGGAATGACATATTAATGCTATAATCAGTAAAGATAAAGTTGTCTAAACATTCCTCCATGAATGATTTGGGAAGAGTATCATAATTGGGGATACAAATCTATATAGATAGATTTAAGAGGATGCTCGACTTAACCCAAGGAATGTATATCCATTTGATGCTAAAGTCGTTTAGCATGGCAAACTCCGTGGGATGTCTCATGTTGATGAGACATGGAGTGTATCTCTCTTAATAGTCCCCAAAGACTCCAAAAAGAGAGATCACATGAGTAACTATCATGTATGCAATGAAATGTACGAGACCTGATGTTGATCAGTCATATTCTGGAGAGGTTCACTATGAGTCAGTGAAAAATATCTTAAAGTACTTAATCGGCACTAAGAATGTGATCATATTCATGGTGGGTCTAAATTAAAACTAGATGGCTTAACAGACTCAAGTTTTTCAGACAGACCAAGACGACAAAAAATCCACTTTAAGGTAAAGCGTTACCTTGAACGGTGGTGCAGTGAATTGGAAAAGTTCCAAACAGCAAGGAGTTGTTGGTTTAGTGATAAAGACAAAGTATGTAGTTGTAAATGAAGTTGCAAGTTGATTTTTTGGATGATAAGCTCATTAAAGAACTAGGAATAGTTCTTAAGTCTCATCTTGGATCTAAACATGTGTTGTGGCACTTTCAATTGATTATGGGAATCATTGAAAGATGGGAAATCACTATAGAGATAGTGGACTCTTAAGAACAACATTACATATCCATTAACTAAAGCTTATCCAATAGCAGGATAATCGTCACTTAGCGAAGAAGGGTATGAGATACCATGGCAATTTGCTTTAGTGCAAGTGGGAGATTGAAAGTTGTATGCACACAAGCCAATCAGGTTTGATGATAAAGCATATACTTTGTAACAATCTTATTCATTTATTAATAAAAAGTATTAATTTATTAAAGGCTTTTAATTATCTACATGATGCTGTTTTATAATATGTGATAAACCCATAGTTTTAAGCAATGCTTTTAGAATAATGATGATGATTATTCTAATGAGATCTAAATTCTTAGAAAGCTTAAAACTAAAATAGTTCCCAATCGTTAGATTACTAAATTGGGGATTAGTGAATCCGGATAGATTGGTACATACGTTGCTTGCTCATTGGATGAGGATGATTGATCTCATGATCATTTGTGTGGAGACACTAAAGCAAGTATGTAGGTGCTTATTAGATAATAAGTTCATTTGAGCGTGGCTCGCTAAGGAATACCTAATGGAGTTTTACTTGCTGTCAATAGGAATTCTCAGTAGTGATAGTAGTACAAGTGATCCTTGGACTTGAGATCATCATAGTATCTTGTGTATGATGAGTTATACTTTGACTTATTCCTTAAGACCCTTAGGGTATATCAAAGGGTATGCTTGGGTATAATAAGTTGAACATGGAGATAATATATGATCAATAAAGAATCTATCGCTTCTAGTAAAAGAAGAGAAATGTCCTATGTGATTCGATAAATGACAACCCAGTAGTCCTTGGCCAATGCAGAATGAAATTAGAAAGGAGTTTCTAATTTGCATTATTTGGAGTTGTACATTTAAGAGTCGAAATACATTTAATTAAATAAAATAAGACTTGATAGTAATTCCATGTCTTACATTTAATTGGGACATTGTATGGTGGAAGGATTGAATTGTACGGTAACTATTTACTCAAAGGTTCTTTTATGATTAATGTTGAAATCTATATTATTATCTGGAAAGTCGTTGATCGCTAGGGAGGCTTATCCCTATTGTAGAATAAATATTATTTATTTAAATAAATTAATAATTTAATTTATTTATTTAAATAAGATTAGAACTGTTCTAATTGATTTATTCACAACCGGTTTAATATGGAGAACCTAAAGGGTCACACCATAAAAGGAATAATAATTATTTAAAAAGTTAATGGCATAATTGTAATAATAAGTTAAGTATATTTAATTTAATCTATGGTGATAGAATAAATTAAGTAAGTAGCTAATATTTATTATTTAATATTTTAGAAAAATTAAATATAAATTAATAAGAGTCTTAGTCTTATTATTATTATTATTATTTAATTCCTAAAGGAGTTTGAGAATTAATTAATAAAAGTACTCTCATTTATTTCTAATAAGATTAGGAGGCTAATTATTTAAAAGATTTTAATTAATTATTCCTAATAAGATTGAGAGCATAATTAATTAAATGAGTTTAATTAATTAAAATAAAACTCAATTCCTTAATTGTTAAGGAGGGTTGCCCACATCTATAAATAAGAGGATTCTTATTATGGGTGGAGAGTTGTTGTTGACTTTTTCACAACCTACGTAATTCCAATAGTTGGGAGAGTACGCTCCTTTTCTATGAGAGATAGAAAAACTAGGGTTTTGCCAAACACCCATCTTCTTGGATCTTTCTTCTTCCTTGGGATCACCTCTAGAGGCCAAACACTAGGGTGGCTAACGTTGATCAAAGGAAGGAACCAAACCCGGTGGATTCAAGTTAAACGCGAAAAGAATTGGAGGTGAACTTGTACTTGAGGAAGCTCGAATCTTCAAGGGTATGATTCTTGTTCTTCATATCTTTTCGTTTAATTAATAATTGTGCATAAAGGATGATCCGGGTATATGATTTGTAAAATTTAAAACTCTGATTTTTACACATTTTCGCTTATTTGTGCAATTTGATTGCGTTCATTAATATTACAAACGTAACAAAATGTAAGGTGTATAAGCTTCAGAAAAAAAAGAGGAAACAAGTTGAGTCTTGTGGTGGGTTGAGGAGAATTACTCCCCATAAACACAAGCGTGAGATGGAGCATAAAATGCACTCGCCAACCATCTATAAAAAAAAAAAAAAAGAAAGAAAAGAAAAATAAAGAGAAGACGGGAAATAAGGGCAAAGAGCCCCCGTAATGAAAAAAAGAGGGCATGAATACCCTATTCGGACCCCTAATCTTGGTAATTATTTGATTTGAGTTGGAACTTGTTTATTTTTGAAATTTTTGAGTTTATTCTGTATGAATCCTAATAAGAGATTGGTTATGTGTTGAATTTGAATTTAATTCAGTTAGCATAAATGTGGACCACACACACACGATATTTGTGACGATAAGTATAAGATTCGAGGAATTGATGAGAAGTTATTGATGGGTTTTATTATGAAGTATTGTAGTGTGTGCTTAATTGTACTGAGGCCGGAGGAATAAATTTGATTCTATGATACTGTTGGATTCGTAATCATATAGTTAGATACAGTACATCTCATTGCATTGCATTACGTAGCATGTAGTTTGTTTTGTGCTCGAGGACTAGCACGGTTTAAGTTTGGGGGATTTTGATAAGTGGATTTTATATCCACGAATTGACGTCCAATTTAAGCTTAATTGTTGTTAAATCATTGTTCTATGTTCTTCTTTTACTTGTTTCTTGTTATTTTATGTATAAGATTGGTGGTGTGGTGTATGATTGAAAAAGGAGAGCATTTGAAGCTATTTTGGAGCAAGTTTGAAGTTCAAGCCAAGTCGAAACAAGAACCATGCCTGCTGGCGAGCCGTTTTATAAGCTTGTACCCCGGGCTAGAAGTCTTGGATCCTGAGTGTCCTGTCTTGCTTGAAACTCTGCTGGAACATGGATTTTAGCTTGTTGAATGTGTTTGGACTCTAATGTACATGTGATTTCGGCTAGAACTCTATGTGAGATATATATTGCTGATCAAACAACGAATTAATCATCATGCAAAGGAATTAACAACAATTAATAACAGAATTTCATAGCGAGCAACAGAGTGGAGATTTTGAAGAACGATCGTATTGATTGCGGATTGAGACTAAAGTGAAGGGTGTTCTACGTTATTCTTCTACTTTAGTTTATTTCTGTAATTGAGAAGATGATATCTTTGATTTATTCAATTTTTATTTCTTTTATTATGAACTAATTACTTTTTATGCTTAAGACGGAGCTTTAAGTGGGACGATGGTTATGTAATCTTTGATTTCAGTTTAATAAGCTATTATCCAGTTTATCTATCTTAATTTGGGCGCGAATTTATGAATTGCATGATCAACAATTCTTTGTGGACTTGTATGAACTCGAGAGATGAAATATGGGTCTAGACTTAGTTAATATAGCATGTGTTCTTGATTTTTGTGAATAAACAGAATCTTGATGAATGTTAGGGTAGAGATATGCTTGACATCACATATAATCGGAAAAAGAACTTGAACTTCAACCTTCTTTAATTGTAATTCACTTAGAGATATAGTGAGTTAGTTAATTAAGGTGTTTAACGTAATTCTATCGTAATTGTGGATTTGGGTTAGTACGGTAATAGTGCATCGAGAGGTGGCTAGTTCTACATACGTGTTCTTGATTAATAAACTGGGATAGTGAATTAAACTGGATTAAAGATGTAATAATCTGAGTGATGCTTAGAGTGAAGTTGAAAGCCTAATTCTTCATTATTTGTTTGAAAATTCAGTTTTTAGCGTTTATTGATTGGGTGGTGGTTTTAATAGTTTTAATATTGTTAGTTACAAACTGAAAATTGATTAGTTTAATAAAATTGGGATTAATAGGAAATTGGTAATTGTGAGGTTTAAATTCTTACTAAGTCTTTCAGGGAACGATACTTTACTTACTATTATATTACTTGTTGACCACGTATACTTGCGTGTTGTTCGTACTAGATTTTACCCAACAGGGCCCAGAGGGGAACAACGACCCATTCGCCTTTGGGGCGCCAGTACATTCTTCCGTTAGCCTTTGGCACCCGAAGCTTGTATTCCTTCGGGATGTTGAACAAGGTTCGGATGTCAGAGATTTGGGAAGGGAGAATGGAAGATTTGGTGTTGATGTGGGAGAAATCGTTCTCGGATGCGTAAACAGTTCGTATCCTCATCTCTATGTCGTTGGTGGTTGTAGAAGATGAAGGGGTGGCAGCGTCAGTGGGAAGAGCCGGTAAATTGACCGGCACCAAATCGGTGGCGATAATGGTGTTAGGTTTGGGAATGTTGTCAATAACTGGAGTTTGTTCAGTGTTGGAGGAGGATGGGAGACTAGAATCTGCCATTAAAGCTTGAATGGTAGAAATGTGGAGATTGGTGGACTGAAAGTTCTAAATCGAAGGAGGTTGGTGTGGATGGTTTCTCATCGGAAAATGTATTTGCAGAGAGCTCTGAGAGAGAAAGTCGAGATAGAAAAAATATGGAAAGAGTGAAAATTGTGTGTTGGATGGGGGTTTTATATTGGTGAGGCACGAATCCCTAAGGCGACTAATTATGACGTTTGGGGCTCGTTTCTTGGGAAACGTGTGCTATTTAAAAAGATCTTTTAGATTCGTCATGCTTCACTTTAAGTCTCTCATTAGACACCTTATAATAATGGACTAGGGGGCAATTTCGGGCATGATCTGCCGAACCCTATGTGGGCTGAAGGCCTGAGTTGGGAAGGGTTTGTTGAGCCCAATGGGCCGAAAGCCGAGAAAGGGATTGGTGGTGTTAGAATTGAGCGCCACCGAGTCCTTTGGTAGAGTCCCGATCGATTGGTGGTGTTCGGCTCAGGCACCGAGTAGTCCTTTGGGCCGGAGTCCATATCAGTTTATAGGGGTTCAGATGATTTAGGCCCATACAGATGGTTATTCCTCGTATGGAGTCTGGTGTGATAAGGAGTTTGAATGATTAAAGATTCTAATCCTAACCATATTTAAATACCAACTCCAAAGGTAGGTGTTAGAATTATATTCAACTTCCGCCTTTTAAGGAGATTGAGTTTGGCCCAAACATAGGTAACTACCATGTTTAGGAGTCCTGATCCGATTCGAAAATAGGCTTTAGGGTGATGAGATCAATTATAAATACAAGGTTTGACTTCAATTAACAGGTAATACACTTTTGAGCACTAAACATTAAAGTCTTCATTGTTAAACCTTGTTCCAGCCTGTACTTATTCTCACACCGGAGCTATCACCCGGCGGCACAAACCGTCAAGCTTCTTGTGTGATCTTGTTACTGTGCAGGTTTAAGCGCGTGGATTTGGTGATTGGACGCGCAGACGAAACTTAACGTTAACAGTTTGTACACATAGTATTATTCTTTTTATATGCACATATTTAGGCTAAATTTCCCATGATTTTTCTCATAATATGAGTAATTTTATGGATACAAACTATACATAAAAAGTTGTGCACCAACAATATCAAAAAAATAAATAAATTAAGAAGTGAGACCTATTATTAATTTTTTTTATATATATTTTTATTGGTATACTGTTTATGTATAATTTTTTATATACAATTTGTGTAAATAATATTATTCCTCGTGACATTAAAATTGCTGAGACTATGTTAACAGAAAAGTTTATCAAAAAATTGAGTTCAAGTGTTTACTATTATGCTAAGAATAAGTCAACAAAGTTGATAGGACTCGGTTTCAAAAGAAGGTAGATAAGGGTCTACTTATCTTTACTTTTTCCAAGCAAATAATTTTTTGAAAAAACTAACGACCAAAATGATTGCATGTTTGAAAACATAATTTCTAAGGGAAAATAATTTTTAATTTTTTAAAAGAAAATTATTTTTAGTATGTCATTCTCGATAAGTTATTTAGGGAATCATTGCAAAGCAGCGCAATTTAAATGAACGAGTGACACATTTATAAATATGCGCCATTGGATTATAAGTTGGTAATATCAACATTTATCTATATTATAAAGCGAGAGAAAAAATTAACCCTTAATTTGATGGAAGCAAAATTATGAAGCAGTTAATTTAGTTGCCTCCCTTAAGGAATCGCGATTCCAATGCATAAAAGAAACGGAATTCCTTTGGAATTGTCCGTAAGACCAATTTTAGCCTACCAACGTGGAAAAAGAATGTTTAATTAGAATGACTATTCATTTTCGCCATTCATTCCTTCAAACCAAACGGCTAGTTAGCTGAAATGGTGTGGCGCATCAGGAGTGATCTCAAAATTATTTAGGTCATGTTTGTCACAACTTATTTAAAAACAGCTTCTACCTTATTTACTAGATTTTTTAAGTAGATTATTCAATAAGGTGGAACATTCTGTTTGACACAATTTTTTTCTTGAAAAATAAAACTTATTACAGGAATAAACTTTTATATTTGACAAATAAGCTGAAAATGTTTACTTAAATCAATACAAGTATATAACAAGTTAAGATGAGAATAATTAATTTGGTTGATCATCTCAAGATAATTTGGTCATCAACTTATAAATTTTAAATACAAATTACCTAATAATAATACATGTTCAAATGTAATGAATAAAAATATAATTAGTTCTCTTCATTCATACTATATTTTCATCTTCGTGTATACACCTTTTCATCTTTTCAAAAGCACTTCAATTTTGAGTCTCTTGACTATCAAAAAATCACATATAATATATAATGATACTTATTGCGAGGCAGAGAGACTATAATTAATGATATTCACATTTTTATATTTTGTCATATTCGTCTATTAATTTTATCATGAGACCATTTGATGAAACAAACTAAAAAAAATTAATAAAAATAAAAGACGATAATAATATTATATGTATGTGTGTGAATATAGAATAATAATAATAATAATAATAATAATAATAATAATAATAATAATAATAATCATCATCTAAAAGAGAAACCTACAATTTAATTAATTTAATTGATCATTAAATTAGTAGATAATTGTAAAAAAATAACGAAACTAAATTGAAATGAATTCCAATTACCATGAAAAGAGGAAAAAAACATAAGAGAAATAGTCAGTGCCTTTCATGGATTCCAAGCTTATATAAAAACGTATAAGCTGATAAAAAAAAATAACCATCCAGATATTCGTTTTCTTTCTCTCTCACTTTTTTTTTTTTTTTTGTAAATTTAAAGGTATTGTGCTCAATTTATAATACTAGATATTAAGCAAGTTATGTCAAACACTATTTTTTCAGTCGAATTTTTAAATTAAGCTATAAGTTACGACAAATTGACCTTAGAATTATAATAATACAAATATGATATAACATATCAAATGTCAGATAAGATGTTTTACTATTCATTATTTTTCCGATTTTTATAATTTTTTACCCTTATTATTATTTTTCTTATTATTTATTTCTATTTCCTGAATGGACCCAATCAATATGGGAAGTGTGCTCTTAAAATTATTCAAAAAATAATAATTAAATTGACTCGTAAAGTGACATGAGGATACCTCATACCTTACCGTTTAATTAAAAAAAACAAGAGTTCACATTATCTGATTATCATCAACACATTTACATGTAATATTATTGATTGTCAAAAACACTTGAGATATCATTATTAGACACCTCATGTCCTGACAAATTTATGAATATAAAATTATTTTTTTACATTATAGAACTCACACTTCGTATACCTGTGGCTGTTAATACTTATATTTGAAATAATTCAAAATATAACTTTTATCGTAGTTATAATTATTTTAAATCACAGTTACCTATCTTTGCTCTAAAAACTAAAACAAACATATCAAACTTAATTATTACTTCATAATCACAATAAAATCTATATATATATATATATATATATAATAATAATAATAATAATAATAATAATAATAATAATAATAATAATAATAATAATAAAGACGAAACTTAATATTTTTGTTTTCGCCTTTGGTCTTTAGTTTTGATATAGCCCTAAAATTTAACTATAACTAAAACACTTTAATCTCATTGATATTATTTATTTTAAAGCAATCCAAATAGTTACTAATAAGTCCCAAACTTAATTAAGGCTTTTTATACTAATTTTATACATTTGGGTCTTCCAACCCTAGAACACATTATAATGACCTAATATCACATATAAGATTTAATAATAAATTATGAAAAATAAAACAAACTAAATTATATACAATTAGTACGTTATAAGTTGTGAAATTATTAACTACTAAAAATAATTAATAGTTAGTGTTATAGAACCAAAATTCTTTTTATGGTCCTACAAATTTTAATGTTAATATATTACGTAGACACTCAAAATTTTACATACTACTCATCACTAACATTGCAGGGAGGATGATTAAGTCTTTTAAGAGGAACCACGAAGACAATCCAAATCCATCTGGGATACTATCGGAAGTTCAGCATCAACCCAGGATCGCAATCTGGGAGTAACAATTCCAACCTCGGATGTAACCCCGAGGCCTGGAGATACAATACCGGAACACACCCCGGAGAAGACCGATTAATCTCAGAGATAATCCCGAGATATCCAATCTCAGTCCCAACCATGGGAATAGCCTCCAACCTTGGTGATAACCCCAAGGAATGCAGTTTCGGCGATAACCCCAGAAATGCTTGTTTCAAATGCAACCAGCTTCAATCTCGGCGCTCACAACGAGATGCACTGTACCAACCCGGCAATAACATCGGGAAGACAAACACACCTCAAAGGTGACAATGAGGACCTTCAACAATTGCAACAGCCCAATCTCAGCGAAGTCTGAGCAACGTCTGCTTTATAAGCCCAATTCGGGGATAACACCGGTGAGGGGCAACATCGTCATCTCTACGCAACAATGTCCCACAAGACTAACCAATCCCGAGTGACTATTGTGCAGGGTAACGGATGAAAGTTAAAGCTTGAAGACCGGAGGGCATCACCCTATCTTCAATGACTTTGTACAAACTCTAATCCCATACCATCGTACAACTCTCGACAACGGCTGTAACGCCCCCAAAATAGGTCCAATCCACCCAACCCATTTTGAGTCGCCAAATACATGGTACATAAAACAACTACAACTTTATTACTACAATTATCGTGCAAAATACAACAACACATATGTTGAGAGCTTTCATCAAATATATACCAATTGTGACTCATATCCCAACCGTGGACCGCACCTCACAGTGATACCTTACATAAAGGTACAGTCAATAATTATTTTAGAAATTAAAATCTTTGGGAAGTGCTCAAGGAAACCTTCGTACATGGGAGGCCATGCGTCTAGGTTATGATAGATATCATATGCCCACAGAATTATCCTTGGTTGACCCAATAAACCCCAAGGAAAAATGAGAAGATTACTATCATATTCTTTCCAATGGTGAGTCTTCTCTTGACATATCATTATCTCCATCGTCTCTAATTGAGAATTATACTTCAACCAAACTCCAAGATCATATAGATAGTGCTTGTAGATATACTCAGCAAGTGGATGTGCACAACCATGTCTTATGATAACACGAGGTTGTATGTCATTAGACATCTTGTATGAACGTTGGGTTCGCCTCACCCTATTTGATTCACCAAATATAACTACTAAATGATGTATAGAATACAACACACTTTTCTATACTATTTAGGGAGAACCTCCACAGCTAGAGACCACCGTTCTATTCTCCTGTTACCCCCCTCGACCCAATCTTTACACTCTTATTACCTGAAAGGAATTGTGAAGCAAAAGGGTGAGCACAAATAGCCCAGTAAAGAATATCATGACTAAAGATAATTAAATTCTCAATAGCCTTCATCAATAATAAATTAGAGATTTAGAACATATGGTAGATGATAAAACTTTTTCAACCATAGTTGTAGCGGAATGAGCAATCTATTAGAAGATTTAAATAGACCATAAAGTCTATTATCTTCTCCATATTAAAAGTCCACCAACAATGTTTTATCCCTATAACATCAATCAAAAGTTCTGGTTCACAATCATATGAATAACTCATAATCATAATTGTGGTTCTAAATTCCTCTTCTCATCCAGGACGAAGATAATTTTCATCACCTATCTTTACACAAAACATCAAAGATCACGGTTATACCAAATCACGCCTCTCTTTCATAATCATACTAATAAATTCATCTTTGCACTACGGGCCAAAGATATTCATCAACAGATTCATCTTTGCACTACAGCCAAAGATATTCAACAACATGTCATCTTTTACTACTGAGCCAAAGATATTCATATCTCAAAGAAATACATAATCATTTCAGAATTTATATAAACCATAATTATAACCATGTTGATCAATTCACCTTGCACTTAAGCTAAAAATATTCCATTATAAATTCAATGGTCATGATCATACTAGTCAACAATTCAACTTTGCACTACTGGCCAAAGAGAACCCATAGTCACGATCATACCAATATGTTACCCATCTTTACACTCAAGTCAAAGAGATATTCCATCACCATGGTTATAAAAATATTATATATGATAATAAAAACAATAGAATCAACAACTACATTTAATTTCAAGAGAAATATTCATAAATCTACGATAATTTGGTCAAAAAAAGAAACCAATTTTGTCGTGAATATTAACTCGTGAATAGTAACTCGTGAATAGTACTCCGTATTTGTACATAGTACCGTATACGTAAAAAAATGTCATATACATGAATAGTGTCGTATACGTGAATAATGCCGTATACGTGAATAGTAACCCCGACACAAAAAGGTAGAACTTCCACAATAAAATCCATACCAATATTTTGGTATAATGATATTGAAAGAATAACATCATTACGAAAAAACATCCCTTAAAATCCCTTACTATCCCTTACCTCAAAAGAGCAGTACTGAAATGTCGGATATAACGTTGAACGAACTTGCACCGTATAGCAACACTCAAGATATCTAAATACTCACAAAATACGCTCGATAATATAGAGAGAGAAAGAGAGAGAAAACTTGTTTCTGGTGTGATTTTCAATTCTAACCTAAGCACCCTATTTATAGGAAAATGCTTAGAACACCAAAGCAGAAAATTTAATATAATAATAATATATATATTATAAATTCTTACGCACACCTTCATTGATCCAAAATATCAGCCACACATGTGCCAAACTTGCCAAAAACGTTTTTCATAAAATAAATAATTAAAACTTCCAAAAATCAATTATTTCGGAACTTTGGAACTTCAATAATTCATAATAAATAGCCCTTTTGTCAGAAAAATTTGAACCACATGTCCTTTCCATAGGAAATTGCATTCTCTACAACTTTGTAAGTTTAAGATTTTCCAAATTCCAAACAAAAATTGACTGAAATCCACAAACGGGCGATTTTACAAGCTATAACCAAATTTCAGTCAAGAAATGGGGTCAACCGACACACAAAACACGTGTTAATCATTTAATGTAACAAAAATACTCTTTCTCCTCATATACTCATATATCCCACATTCATTGTAAAAATATCACCATTATTATATTATTAAAATATAATAATATATTCAAATGAATTATTTTATCAAAAAAAGATAAAATATTAATTTTCAACAATTGTCACATTAAAAATTTTCTCCATCTAAATCCACATAAAATTAATATTTTCCTCATCATATAAATCAATAATTAATTATTCACAAATAATATTACAGAATCACAATCTTCTTGGCAACCAGTAGCTCCTCAGAAAGAGGGGGCTTTCCAATAAGGATTTCTCCTTACTGGCGCGCAATTAGGTGACCAAACCTCTCCTTAGACATAACTTTCTAAACATTACCAATAATGTTATCTAATAATATTATTCAGATAATATGAATTATTGCTCCGATAATGGAAAATACTATGTAGTGACAATTTTTGAAATAACAGTAATATAAAATATCAACGAATCAATTATTGAATCAATAAAATAAAATACTGAACAGTAATTACTGTAACAATTATTGAGTAGTGTCTTCTTACGTAAGAATCAATAATTGGTGCAATACCGTGTGCTACTGTGCAACAACGCGTATTACTGTGTTTTAACCACCGGGTATTCCAACAATATTAACGGTAACATCTACGCCGTTATTTATAAACAACTTATACTTGTTGTTTTCTTCATCCAATCGCTTTTCGTTATGGAGCCCATAAAAGACTGTGCCGTCGTATGAATATTCCCCGACAGGAAGAATATTCCACGACCAAACGAATATTCCCCGACAACAATGAGTATTTTATAACCACTTGTTTATTTAAAATATTTAAATATATCACCTTTAACTTTAAACTTTTATCAATTTAACCATTTACTGAATAGTAATTATAAGAAAATTGAATACTTTTACTTCATAAAATTCGGGCTCTTACAATCTCCCCTCCTTATCAAATTTTATCCCCGAAATTTACGTACCTGGTATTTCAAAGAGTTGAGAATACCTTGCTTTCATTTCAGATTCCATCTTCCCTATCATCATGATTTCTCCATTGCTCATCTCCTGTATTTCAGATATCATTCTAGAATACAGCTTCAAAACAATGGTTAATTGAATAAATTAACATATCACATAATATCCGGATATTATGATGACGACGACAAATAAGCTTAGGTAGGACACACTAGCGAAGGATTTACTCGTCTCTCCCCTCCTAGTTCTATTCCCTGATCTCCGCCAGAGATCATATCCCTAAGCTCTGATACCAAATGTAACGCCCCCAAAATAAGTCCAATCCACCCAACCCATTCTGAGTCGCCAAATACATGGTACATAAAACAACTACAACTTTATTACTACAATTATCGTAAAATACAACAACACATATGTTGTGAGCTTTCATTAAATATATACCAACTGTGACTCATGTCTCAACCGTGGACTGCACCTCACAGTGATACCTTACATAAAGGTACAGTCAATAATTGTTTTAGAAATTAAAATCTTTGGGAAGTGCTCAAGGAAACCTTCGTACATGGGAGGCCATGCGTCTAGGTTATGATAGATATCATATGCCCATAGAATTATCCTTGGTTGACCCAATAAACCCCAAAGAAAAATGAGAAGATTACTATCATATTCTTTCCAATGGTGAGTCTTCTCTTGACATATCATTATCTCCTCCGTCTATAATTGAGAATTATACTTCAACTAAACTCCAAGATCATATAGATAGTGCTTGTAGATATACTCAGCAAGTGGATGTGCACAACCATGTCTTATGATAACACGAGGTTGTATGTCATTAGACATCTTGTATGAACGTTGGGTTCGCCTCACCCTATTTGATTCACCAAATATAACTACTAAATGATGTATAGAATACAACACACTTTTCTATACTATTTAGGGAGAACCTCCACAGCTAGAGACCACCGTTCTATTCTCCTGTTACCCCCACTCGACCCAGCTACACTCTTATTACCTGAAAGGAATTGTGAAGCAAAAGGGTGAGCACAAATAGCCCAGTAAAGAATATCATGACTAAAGATAATTAAATTCTCAATAGCCTTAATCAATAATAAATCAGAGATTTAGAACATATGGTAGATGATAAAACTTTTCAACCATAGTTGCAGCGGAATGAACAATCTATTAGAAGAGTCAATTAGACCAAAAAGTCTATTATCTTCTCCATATTAAAAGTCCACCAACAATGTTTTATCCCTGTAACATCAATCAACAGTTCTGGTTCACAATCATATGAATAACTCATAATCATAATTGTGGTTCTAAATTCCTCTTCTCCACCCGGAAGAAGATTAATTTTCATCACCTATCTTTACCTGAAACATTAAAGATCATGGTTATACCAAATCACAGTTCCTGTTCATAATCATACCAATAAATTCATCTTTGCACTATGGACCAAAGATATTCATCAACAGTTCATCTTTGCACTACAGGCCAAAGATATTCAATAACGGGCCATCTTTGCACTACAGACCAAAGATATTCATATCTCAAAGAAATACATAATCATTTCAGAATTTATATAAACCATAATTATAACCATGTTGATCAATTCACCTTGCACTTAAGCTAAAATATTCCATTGTAAATTCAATGGTCATGATCATACTAGTCAACAATTCAACTTTGCACTACTGGCCAAAGAGAACCCATAGTCACGATCATACCAATACTTTACCCATCTTTACACTCAAGTCAAAGAGATATTCCATCACCATGGTTATAAAAATGTTATATATGATAATAAAAATAATTGGATCAACAACTACATTTAATTTCAAGTGCAATATTCATAAATCAACGATAATTTGGTCAGAAAAAGAAACCAATTTTGTCGTGAATAGTAATTCGTGAATAGTAACTCATGAATAGTAACTCGTGAATAGTACTCCGTATTTGTACATAGTACCGTATACGTAAAAAAATGTCATATACATGAATAGTGTCGTATACGTGAATAGTGCCGTATACGTGAATAGTTGTAACAACCCCAAAATAGGTCCATTCCATCCAACCCATTTTGAGTCGCCAAATACATGGTACAGAAAACAACTACAACTTTATTACAACAATTGTCGTGCAAAATATAACAACACTTAAAACTGTGAGTTTAAATATAAATATATACCAACTGTGACAAATGTCCCATCAGTGGACAACACCTCATAATGACACCTTACATAAAGGTATAGTCGAAAACTGTTTTAGAAATTAAAATCTTTGGGAAGTGCTCAAGGAAACCTTCGTACATGGGAGGCGATGCGTCTAGGTTATGATAGATATCATATGCCCACAGAATTATCTTTGGTTGACCCAATAGACCCCAAAGAAAAACGAGAAGATTACTATCATATTCTTCCTAATGGTGAGTCTTCTCTTGACATATCATTATCTCCACTGTCTCTAATTGGGAATTAAACTCCAAACAAACACCAAGATTATATAGGTAGTGCTTGTAAATATACTCAAAGAAGTGGATGAGCACAACCACATCTTATGATGACACGAGGTTGTATGTCATTAGACATCTTGTATGATAGTGGTAAAATACCCTTCCAAGTTAAATTCACCTCACCCTCAACATCTATAGACCACCGATTACATTCCTCATTATTCCTCGCTCGACCCCAAATACACTTTTATTACACGAAAAGGAATTGTGAAGCAAAAGGGTGAGAACAACTAGCTCAGTAAAGAATATCATGACTAAAGATAAATAAATTATCAATAGCCTTCAACAGTAATAAATAAAAGATTTAGAACATATGGTAGATGATAAAAATTTTCAACCATAGTTGCAGCGGAACGAGCAATCCATTAGAAGAGTCAAATAGACTATAAAGTCTATTATCTTCTCCATGTTAAAAGTCCACCAACAATGTTTTATCCCTGTAACATCAATCAAAAATTCCTGTCCACAATCACATGTATAACTCATAATCGTAATTGTTGTTCTAAATTCCTTTATCATCTAGGACAAAGATAATTTTCATCACCTGAAACATCAAAGATTATGTTTATACCAAATCACGATTCATGTTCATAATCCTACTAATAAATTCATCTTTTGCACTACACGCCAAAGATATACATCAACAAGTCATCTTTGCACTACATGCCAAATATATTCATCAACAAGTCATCTTTGCACTACAGGCCAAAGATATTCATCAGTTGGTCATGTTCATCTAAACACCTGTTCATCTTCTCACTACAGGCCAAAGATATTAATATCTCAAAGAAATATATAATCATTTCAGAATTTATATAAACAATAATTATAACCATGTTGATCAATTCACCTTTACACTTAAGCTAAAGATATTCAATTATAAATTCAATGGTCATGATCATACCATCCAATACAATTCAACTTTTCACTCTTCGCCAAAGAGAACCCTAGTCATGATCATACCAATAATCTACCCATCTTTACACTCCAAAGAAAGAGAATTTCAATATCGGGGTTATAAAATGTTATATATGATAATAAAATCAATATAATCAATACATAGTTTTAATCTCCAGAGTAATATTCATAAATCAACTATAATTTGGTTAGAAAAAGAAACCAATTTTGTAGTGAATAGTAACTCGTGAATAGTAACTCATGAATAGTAACTCATGAATAGTAACCTTTCATGAATAGTAACTCGTGAATAGTAAATCGTGAATAGTAACTCATGAATATTAACTCATGAATAGTAACTCGTGAATAGTAACTCATGAATAATAACTCATGAATAGTAACCCCTTCATGAAAAAGATCCAAATTTGATAAAAATTTCCAACGAACATTCTGGCATAATGATATTGAAGAAATAATATCATTTTAGAAGAAAATAACCTCCCTTACCTCAGAAAGAATAGTATTTACGATTTGGAATCTCGGATATAGTGCTAAAAGAACTTGCACCGTATAGCAATACTCGAAGTACTAAAATACTCACAAAATACACTCGATATAATAGAGAGAGAAAGAGAGAAATCTTTTGTTTTTGGTGTGATTTTTAATTCTAACCTAAGCACCCTATTTATAGGAAAATGCTTAGAACACCAAAGCAGAATATTTAATAAAATATTATTATTATTATAAAATTTTCACGCCAATCTCTTGACAATTGATTTCAAAGACATTCCAACAACCAAACCATCAAAAAACGTTTTTCTCAATTAATTTATTTAAAACTCCAAATAATAATAATTAATTAATCCAGAACTTCAATAATTCATAATAAATAGCCCTTTTTTCAGAAAATTCGAATCTCGCAACTTTTTATAGGAAATTCAATTCTCTATAACTTTGCATTTAAAGTTTTTCCAAATTCCAAACAGAAGTTGACCGAAATCCAAAAATGGCGATTTTACGGGCTATAATCAAATTTCAGTCAAGAAATGGGCCCACAGACATGTTTTGTGACCCGCCCAAAATAGGTATACAACACCCATTCTGAGTCGCCAAATACATGGTACAGAAACAACTACAACTTTATTAATACAACATAAAAACTGTGAGTTTAAATACAAATATTGTCATCTAGACAATATCCACACTCAAATAAGTCCTCATTACAATTATTAATACACTATTTTACAGAATAGTGAGGACTACTAGAACAACTTCTAGAACCATCATTCCACACCCCGATTAGTACTCGCTACATTCTCGCCTCCTGATAAGAAAAATGGAACAACAAGGAAAAGGGTGAGCTCAACTAGCCCAGTAAAGAACATTATGACTAAGATAATATAGAACAAATTATCGTTAGTCCTCAACAGGGAAAAATCTAATAGAATACAATAGATAACCGCTTTTTTAAATCAATCTTCGCAATGAAAATAATAATTCATTAGAAGAGTTAAGTAGAGAATGCAAACTACTATCTTCTATATATGAATTTAAAAGTTCATCGTCGATATTTTATCCTCGTAACATCAATCAATATATATCTCGAATCAAATATTCATCTTTGCACTACAGCCAAAGATATTCATCATTAGTCATGTTCATCTAAACACTGCTCATCTTTTGCACTACACGGCAAAGATATTAATCGATCGATTATGTTCATCTCAACACTGCTCATCTTTTTTACTACGGGCGAAAGATATTCATCAAGAAATCATTCATCTTTGCACTACGGACCAAAGATATTCGGTTATATCATCATTTAGGACCGAGGATGATGAAAAATATTTTAAAGAAAAAAGCGAATCCAAAGAAACAAAAGAACAAGTATTAAGGATTCACGTACTTTAAATAATCCAGTTCAAAACATAGATCCAATCAAAGATATGAATCATAATGAGATAATCTTGGATACAAAAAGAAAATTTAATTTTTCTATGAATAGTGTAATAGATTCGTGAATAGTCGTGAGTATCGTGAATAGTAACTCCGATCTCAAAAGATAGAAATTTCATAAAAAACATCATCACGCTTCGTGAATAGTACTCGTGAATAGTAACTCGTGAATAGTAACTCATGAATAGTAACTCGTGAATAGTAACTCATGAATAGTAATCCCGACATGAAAAAGTTCCAACTTTGATAAAAATTTCCAACCAATATTTTAGCATAATGATATTGAAGAAATAATATCATTTTCTAATAAAATAACATCCCTTACCTCAGAAAGAATAATACTTCGACATTGGAATACTTGGATAAAGGTTTGAAAGAACTTGCAATCCGTATAGCAATACTCAAAGTACTAAAATACTCACAAATACGCTCGATATTATAGAGAGAAAGAGAAAATCTTTAGTTTCGTGTGATTTTCAATTTTAACTTAAGCACCCTATTTATAGGAAAATGCTTAGAACACCAAAGCAGAAAATTTAATATAATATTAATATTTAAAAAAAATTTCCTATGCCTACTTTGAAAATTTGATTTCAGCCATTTGCAACACATGGGGGGCCAACCAAAACAATAAAAACGTTTTTCTAACTATAAATATTTTAAACTTCCAAAAATCAATTATTCTGGAACCTCGGAACTTCAATAATTCATAATAAATAGCCCTTTTATCAAAAAATTCGAATCTCTCTACTTTGTATAGGAAATTCAATTCTCTACAACTTTGCAGAAGAAAGTTTTTCCAAATTCCAAACAGAAATTGACCGAAATCCATAAACGGGCGATTTTATAGGCTATAATCAAATTTCAGTCAAGAAATGGGCCCACGGACATGTTTAACATGTTTTAAAAAAATTTTGCAACAAAAATACTACTCATCCTCATATACTCATATATCCCACATTCATTGTAAAAATATCCCCATTATTATATTATAATAATATAATAAAATATTATTTTATCAGAAAAGATAAAATATCAATTTTTAACAATTGTCACTTTAAAAATTTTCTCCATCTATATCCACATAAAATAAATATTTTCCTCATCATATAAATCAATAATTAATTATTCACAAATAATATTACAGAATCACAATCTTCGGCAACCAATGCCGCTCCTTCAGAAAGAGGGGCTTTCCAATAAAGATTTCTCCTTCTTCGGGCGCATGCAAAGGTGACCAAACCTCTCCTTACGTAACTTTCTAGACATTGCTAATAATGTTATCTAATAATATTATTCAGATAATATGAATTATTGCTCTGATAATGAAAAATACCGTGTAGTGACAATTATTGAAATAACAAAGAATATAAAAAAAAATCAACGCAAAATTATTGAATCAATAAAATAAAATATCAATAATAATTATCGTAATAATTATTGAGTAATGCCTTCTTACATAAGAATCAATAATTGGTGCAATACCATATGCTACTATTCAACAACGCCAGACATCGTGTTTTAACCACCGGGTATTCCAACAAGATTAACTGTAATAACCAAGCTACCGTTATTTATAAACAACTTATACTTGTCATTTTCTTCATCCAATTACTTTTTGTTATGGGGCCCACACAAGGTTTAACGTACTAAATTTAATATTCTCTCGACGTTAAAGAATATTCCACGACCAAACGAATATTCTCCTACACAACAATGAGTATTTTATAACCACTTGCTTATTTGAAATATTTGCACATTTTACCCATAACTAACCACATTAATCAAATCAACCCTTACTATTTCAAAATGATAAATAGAGGAAATTAAATTTCATTTATTAATAATTTGGGGTCTTACAACTTCCCCTCCTTATGAAATTTCATCCTCGAAATTGATGTACGTACCTGGTGTTTCAAAAAGATGAGTATACCTCACTTTCATTTCCGTTTCCAACTCCCAGGTCATTTCCTCAATAGCATGGTTTCTCCACAAAACTTTAACTTGTGGTATGACCTTCGTGCGTAGGACATGCTCCTTTCTATCCAAAATCTTGACAGGTATCTCTTCATATGTTAAGTCTTCGGCTATCTCGTCCGGTTCTAACTCAATAACATGGTTCGGGTCGTCCAAATATTTACGTAACATCGATACGTGAAAAATGTTATGAACACGCGTTATACTTGGCGGTAAAACGAGTCTATAGGCCACAGTTCCTATTCGATCTAGGATTTCAAATGGACTAATAAATCGAAGGTTTGAGCTTTCCTCACATAGCCAATTCTCGCTTTTGGAATAACAACTTCTTGTACCTCCTTCTTCATATTCATCAGCTCCGGTGTGTAGCTTGAACGTTTTTAACTTTATCGATTAAAGTTGGTTCTACTTGTATATCATCACGTGAGTCCCTAGAGTCTTTAACTCTATATCTATCATTTGTAAGTTATATGAAATGGGTCTTTGACAATATCGCATTCGCATACTTCATATCGATCTTTTACTCAACACGCCGCCTACCACGCTCGCTTTTTCCGTGATGATATGGTCGAAACATGTGCCGAAATGAGTCTCCTATTGAGTTCTTCGAAGCTCTTCCCACATTCCTTGCTCCATTCGAATTTTGTATCTCTACGAGTCAGCTGCGTTAATGGAGTAGCGATTCGAGAAAATCTTTCCACAAAATCTTCGATAATAACCAGCTAAGCATAAAAAGCTACGTATTTTGATTACTGACTTATGTTGCTCTCAACTGTGACTCATATCCCAATCTTGGATAGCACGTCACAATGACACTTATCAGTTTACTACCGCACGAATATGGCATCCCCTACGGAGAGTCTGGCTTCGGTGCATTCCACAAAGGAAGTCACCAGATAAAGGCTCAGGTACCAAATTCTATAGTTAAATTTTTAACTCCTGAAGTTCAATAGGAGCCATGAGATTTTAGAAATGGGTTTTGTACCGGTTCAAAGTCGATACAAAATTCAATATCACACTTTGGGACTAAGCCAAGAAATTCTTCAGGAAATACATTAGGAAATTTACTAACAATAGAAATATCATTCAAATCTGACGTATTTTTGTTTAAGTCCATAACATGGGCTAAGAAAACTTGACATCCGTTTTTCAATAAACGAATGACTTTATGGCTTGATATTAAAGAATTTGACCTCAATGGTTTGGTTGCTTGAATTAGAATAACAGGTTGCTTAGGAATATGAAAACTAACAACCTTACGAAAGCAATCAATTTTGGCATGATGAGTAGTTAATCAATTAATCCCCAAAATCACATCAAAAGCAAGTATCTTTAAAGAAATAAGGTCAACTGGTAATGCGATGGTGCCAACTTGGATCAAACAAGATTTATAAACAGTGGATGTGATGAAAGTTTCTCCTAACGGAGTTTCCACAGATAGGTTAAATTCTAATTTCTCCGGAGTCAAGTTTAAATGTTGAGCACAAGCAGGAGAGATAAATGAATGGGTAGCACTGGTATCTAGTAATGTATAAACTTCGCATGAATTTATGATTAGCTTACCCGTGATCACCTGGTTTGGGTTCCTCGCATGTTGACCAGTCACGACAAATGCTCTTCCAGGAACCGTTGACTTTGACTTTTTTGGGACAGCCTTTTGAGTCACCATCCCCACTGGGCTTGGTTTCGCTACCATACAATCTCGAGCGATATGTCCTTCCTTTCCACAATTATAGCATACCTTGAACTGCTGTGGATGCAATGAATGATGTGTCCTCTTTTCCACATTTATAGCATACGACCTGGTGGTCGTTCTCCTCCCTTAAAACCAGATTCTTCATTTGGTCTTTGGCTTCGCAGTGTCATTGTTGAATCTCCTCTTTTAAAATCTCCCCCCGACTCGCTTCTTCTATTTTCATGGCCACGATTACCACCAGAGTGGTTGTCGCTCTTGTCCAGTATTTTTCTTTCTCCGCCGGTTATCGTTGTTCGATGATCACCGCCACCCAGATGATCCTCGTCATGCGGTCTCTTGGTTGAACGATTCTCGCTATCTCACTCTAATAATTGAGCCCTCGCTGACAACATCCTAACATAAAGAAAATTTATGAGAGATAAGATATCGTCAATCTCGGGTTTTAAACCTCTCGTAAACATCCTCGCTCATTCATTCCTCATTCTCTACCAAATGAGGTGCAAACTCGATAACTCTGCGAACTTCGCCTCATATTGGGACACCATCATGTTGTTTTGTTCTAGTCTAATAAACTCTACCTCTTTCATATACGGCGAATACTTTCGTGAAAGTATTTTCATTGAAAAGTTTCAAACGCTTCCCAAGACATCTTTGGAGTGCGGCGGTCAGTCCGCTTAACAGACTCCCACCAAGATGATCCGCCTCGCCACGGAAAATAAAGGTGGCGAATGGAACCTTCTATTCTCCGCATCATCCCAAGACATCGAATATCTTGGTAATTTGCTTGACCCACGCTTTCGCGCCATGATTGATCCGACTTTCCCTTAAATTCGGTGGTCCCAACTCTTTGAATTGCTTGGCTGTGACAAGCCGCGTATTGCTAACATTTCCACCCGTATTATGTACACGAGTCTCTCTCGTCTAGTTTTGCATGAACTGCAAAAAGCTCCTAAACATTCCATCGTTCATCGCCCCGCTTTCGGTGGTGTTGTTTGGGGAGGAATATTGCCTTCCTGCTGCACGTTCCCTCGGGTGGTGATTAAAGGTGTTTCCACTGTCTCATTAACTCCACCGCTAATATTCTCACCGCCATTCTTAAATACTTGCCATAAAAACAAGGGTTAATTAAACAAATTAACATATCACATATTAACCATATAGTTCGACCGACCAACAAATAAGCTTAGGTATGACATACTAGCGAAGGATTACTCGCTCTCCCTCCTAGTACTATTTCCCGATCTCCGCCAAAAGACCATATCCCTAAGCTCGATACTAATCAGCGACACCCCAAAATAGGTATACAACACCCATTCTCGAGTCGCCAAATACATGGTATGTAAACAACTACAACTTTATTAATACAACATAAAAAGCGTGAGTTTAAATACAAATATTATCATCTAGACAATATCCACACTCAAATAAGTCCTCATTACAATTATTAATACACTATTTTACATAATAGTGAGGACTACTAGAACAACTTCTAGAACCATCATTCCACACCCCGACTAGTACTCGCTACATTCTCGCCTCCTGAGAAGAAAAATGGAACAACAAGGAAAAGGGTGAGCTCAACTAGCCCAGTAAAGAACATTATGACTAAGATAATATAGAACAAATTATCGTTAGTCCTCAACAGGAAAAATCTAATAGAATACAATAGACAACCGCTTTTAAATCAATCTTCGCAATGGAAATAATAATTCATTAGAAGAGTTAAGTAGAGAATGCAAACTACTATCTTCTATATATGAATTTAAAAGTTCATCGTCGATATTTTATCCTCGTAACATTAATCAATATATATCTCGAATCAAATATTCATCTTTGCACTACTGTGCCAAAGATATTCATCGATTAGTCATGTTCATCTAAACACATGTTCATCTTTGCACTATGGGCCAAAGATATTAATCGATCGGTCGTGTTCATCTCATCTCAACACATGCTCATCTTTGCACTACGAGCCAAAGATATTCATCAAGAAATCATTCATCTTTGCACTACGGCCAAAGATATCCAATTATATCATCATTTAGGACTGAGGATGATGAAAAATATTTTAAAGAAAACAAATCCAGTGAAACAAAAGAACAAGTATTAAGGATTCGTAATTTAAATAATCCAAGTTCAAAACATAGATCCAATCAAAGATAGGAATCATAACAGACAATCTTGGACACATAAAAGAAAATTTAATTTTTTACGTGAATAAAATCGATTCGTGAATAGTTAATAGTCAGATAATGCGAATAATAGCCGTATATCGTGAATAGTAATTCTGACCTCAAAAGATAGAAATTTCACAAAAAAACATCATCACGCTTCGTGAATAGTACTAATGAATAGTAATTCGTGAATATTAACTCATGAATAGTAACTCGTGAATAGTAACTCATGAATAGTAATCCCGACAAGAAAAAGTTCCAAATTTGATAAAAATTTTCAACCAATATTTCGGCATAATGATATTGAAGAAATAATATCATTTTTGAATAAAATAACATCCCTTACCTCAGAAAGAATAGTATTCGATCGGAATACTAGATATAATCTTTGAAAGAACTTACAATCAGATAGCAATACTCAAAGTACTAAAATACTCACAAATACGCTCGATATTATAGAGAGAGAAATCTTTAGTTTCTGGTGTGATTTTCAATTCTAACCAAAGCACCCTATTTATAGGAAAATGCTTAGAACACCAAGGCAGAAAATTTAATATAATATTAATATTTAAAAAAAAATTCCTACGCCTACTTTGAAAATATGATTTCAGCCATTTGCAACACATGGGGGGCCAACCAAAACAATAAAAACGTTTTTCTAACTATAAATATTTTAAACTTCCAAAAATCAATTATTCTGGAACCTCGGAACTTCAATAATTCATAATAAATAGCTCTTTTATGAGAAAATTAGAATATCGCGACTTTTTATAAGAAATTCAATTCTCTACAACTTTGTAGAAGAAAGTTTTTCCAAATTCCAAACATAAATTGACCGAAATCCATAAACGGGCGATTTTACAGGCTATAATCAAATTTCAGTCAAGAAATGGGCCCACAGACATGTTTAACATGTTTTAAACAACTTTTGCAACAAAAATACTCCTCATCCTCATATACTCATATATCCCACATTCATTGTAAAAATATCCCCATTATTATATTATAATAATATAATAAAATATTATTTTATCAGAAAAGATAAAATATCAATTTTTAATAATTGTCACTTTACAAATTTTCTCCATCTATATCCACATAAAATTAATATTTTCCTCATCATATAAATCAATAATTAATTATTCACAAATAATATTACAGAATCACAAGATCTTGTGGCAACCGTGCCGCTCCTGTGAAAGAAGGGGCTTTCCAATAAAGATTTCTCCTTCTTGGCAGCAATTAGGTGACCAAACCTCTCTTTAGATGTAACTTTCTAGACATTGCCAATAATGTTATCTAATAATATTATTCGGATAATATGAATTATTACTCGATAATGAAAAATACCGTGTAGTGACAATTATTGAAATAACAAGAATATAAAAAAATCAACGCAAAGAATTATTGAATCAATAAAATAAAATATTGAACAATAATTACTGTAACAATTATTGAGTAGTGTCTTCTTACGTAAGAAACAATAATTGGTGCAATACCGCGTGCTACTGTTCAACAACGTGTATTACTGTGTTTTAACCACCGGGTATTCCAACAGTATTAACGGTAACAATTGCACCGTTATTTATAAACAACTTATACTTGTCGTTTTCTTCATCCAATTGCTTTCCGTTATGGGGCCCACACAAAAGGTCAAGACCATCGCATTTAATATTCCCCAAAGAAGAATATTCCACGACCAAACAAATATTTTTTGACAACAATGAGTATTTTATAACCACTTGCTTATTTCAAATATTTGCACATTTTACCCATAACTAACCACATTAATCAAATCAACCCTTACTATTTCAAAATGATAAATAGAGGAAATTAAATTTTATTTATTAATAATTTGGGGTCTTACATGTTTAACATGTTTTAAACAACTTTTACAACAAAAATACTTTTCCTCCCCATATACTCATATATCCCCATTCATTGTAAAATATCATCATTATTATATTATAATAATATAATAAAATATTATTTTATCGTAAAAGATAAAATATCAATTTTCAACAATTGTCACTTTAAAAATTTTCTCCATCTATATCCACATAAAATGAATATTTTCCTCATCATATAAATCAATAATTAATTATTCACAAATAATATTATAGAATCACAATATTGACAACCACGCAGCCTTAGAGGAGAGGGGCTTTCAATAAGAATTTCTCCTTCTTGGCGCAATTAGGTGACCAAACCTCTCCTTAGATGTAACTTTCTAGACATTACCAATAATGTTATCTAATAATATTATTCGATAATATGAATTATTGCTCCGATAATAGAAAATAATGTGTGTAGTGACAATTATTAAAACAACAATAATATAAAATATCAATGTAGAAATTATTGAATCAATAAAATAAAATATTGAACAATAATTACATGTGATAATTATTGAGTAGTGCCTTCTTACGTAAGAATCAATAATTCAAAATACTCATGTAATACCGCAGTGTGTCTCGTGCAACAACGCCAGACATTTTACTTTACCCACCCCAAGGGTATTCCAACAGTGTTAACGGTAACAATTACGTCGTTATTTATAAAAACTCCCTTTTATCGTTTTCTTCATCCGACAGTTATTCTGTTATGGGGCCCACAAATGGCTGCACCGTCGTACGAATATTCCCCGATAGGAAGAATATTCCACGACCAAACGAATATTCCCCGACAACAATGAGTATTTTATAACCACTTGCTTATTTTAAAAATTTTTCATATATCACCCTTAACTTTAAACTTTTATCAATTTAACCATTTACCAAATTGTAATTATAAGAAAAATTGAATACTTTTATTTCATAAAATTCGGGGTCTTACAATCTCCCCTCCTTATGAAATTTCGTCTCCAAAATTTACGTACGTGGTATTTCGAAAAGTTGAGAATACCTTGCTTTCATTTCAGATTCTATCTCCCGGGTCATCATGATTTCTCCATTGCTCATCTCCCATGATAACTTCATTTGGGTTCCTCACTTGTTGGGAAGTCATGACAACCGCTATCCCTCAAACTACTCGGCTTTGACTTATCTGGGGCAGCATTTGGCGTCATCACTACCGTTGGAATATACTTTTCTATAGGGCATATTCCTCCCTTAACTGCCTCGTCGTACTCCTAATTCATGATCTGAATCATCAATCTTCGATCCATATCGAATTCAGGTTGACCGCTCTGTACAGGGTAATTAAAAACTCGATGTTGAGTTCTCCCAATTACTTTCCAAAAAGAGAAATTCATATCATCTATTTTAGCCTTCTTAGATCGGACATCTCTTTCCATAATATCCACGTGTCGTGTGGCTTTTACCTATGCATCACTTATTCTCACTCGTTTAGTTTTTTCTTCTTTCAGCTCAGATTCCATCTTTATCGTCTTATACTCTGCCAAAAAATGCTTCTGTTCAAGCATCACATATCGGGTAACACAAGCTTGAATTGTTGCATCCTTTTGCTCCACGACCGCCTGTCGTTCTTCAGCCTGCTCTTCTAACTCATGAATACGATTTTGAAATTCTATATTTTGATCATATAATACCTCTAATAAACTCACCTCAGGTACCTCTTCTTCCTCACGCTCAGCTGTTACCTCTGCGACTATCTCGGGTGCAACTATCAATTCTTCACTCACCACATGGATATCTCTAATTCCTTCTTCGTCTGACATCACATTATCATGGTTAGTGATTAGAGGTATCGCAACAGTCTCATTCACTCCATTGTTAGCATTCTCAAATTTGCCATTCTCAAATCACGCCATAAAACAAGGGTTAATTAAACAAATTAACATATCACATAATATCCATATATTATGACCGACCAACAATTAAGCTTAGGTAGGACACACTAGCGAAGGATTTACTCATCTCTCCCCTCCTAGTTCTAATCCTGATCTCCACCAGAGATCATATCCCTAAGCTCTGATACCAAATGTAACGACCCCAAAATAGGTCCATTCCATCCAACCCATTCTGAGTTGCCAAATACATGGTATAGAAAACAACTATAACTTTATTACAACAATTGTCGTGCAAAATACAACAACACTTAAAATGTGAGTTTAAATAAAAATATATACCAACTGTGACAAATGTCCCATCAGTGGACAACACCTCATAATGACACCTTACATAAAGGTATAGTCGAAAACTATTTTAGAAATTAAAATCTTTGGGAAGTGCTCAAGGAAACCTTTGTACATGGGAGGCCATGCGTATAGGTTATGATAGATATCATATGCCCATAGAATTATCCTTGGTTGACGCAATAGACCCCAAAGAAAAACGAGAAGATTACTATCATATTCTTCCCAATGGTGAGTCTTCTCTTGACATATCATTATCTCCACTGTCTCTAATTGGGAATTAAACTCCAAACAAACACCAAGATTATATAGGTAGTGCTTGTAAATATACTCGGCAAGTGGATGAGCACAACTCGCTTTATGATGACACGAGGTTGTATGTCATTAGACATCTTGTATGATAGTGGTAAAACACCTTTCCAAGTTAAATTCACCTCACCCTCAACATCTATAGACCACCGCTCTATTCCCTTGTTATTCCCACTTCGACCCAAATACACTTTTATTACACGAAAGGAATTGTGAAGCAAAAGGGTGAGAACAACTAGCTCAAGAAAGAATATTATGACTAAAGATAAATAAATTATCAATAGCCTTCAACAATAATAAATCGTAGATTTAGAACATATGGTAGATGATAAAACTTTTCAACCATAGTTAAGAATCTTAACGAGCAATCCATTAGAAGAGTCAAATAGACTATAAAGTCTATTATCTTCTCCATGTTAAAAGTCCACCAACAATGTTTTATCCTCAGAACATCAATCAAAATTCCTCTCCACAATCACATGTATAACTTCATAATCGTAATTGTTGTTCTAAATTCCTTTCCTCATCCAGACAAAGATAATTTTCATCACCGAAACATCAAAGATTATGGTTATACCAAATCACGCTTCATGTTCATAATCCTACTAATAAATTCATCTTTTGCACTACGGGCCAAAGATATACATCAACAAGTCATCTATGCACTACATGCCAAAGATATTCATCAACAAGTCATCTTTTACACTACAGTGCCAAAGATATTCATCACCGGTCATGTTCATCTAAACACTGCTCATCTTTGCACTACAGCCCAAGATATTAATATCTCAAAGAAATATATAATCATTTCAGAATTTATATAAACAATAATTATAACCATGTTGATCAATTCACCTTTACACTTAAGCTAAAGATATTCAATTATAAATTCAATGGTCATGATCATACCAGTCACAATTCAACTTTTCACTACTGGCCAAAGAGAACCCTAGTCATGACCATACCAATAATCTACCCATCTTTACACTCCAGTGAAAGAGAATTTCAACATCAGGTTTATAAAAATGTTATATATGATAATAAAATCAATATAATCAATACATAGTTTTAATCTCCAAAGTAATATTCATAAATCAACTATAATTTGGTTAGAAAAAGAAACCAATTTTGTAGTGAATAGTAACTCATGAATAGTAACTCGTGAATAGTAACTCATGAATAGTAACTCATGAATAGTAACCCGTCATGAATAGTAACTCGTGAATAGTAAATCGTGAATAGTAACTTATGAATAGTAATTCGTGAATAGTAACTCATGAATAGTAACTCATGAATAGTAACCCCGACATGAAAAAGTTCCAAATTTGATAAAATTTTCCAACCAACATTCTGGCATAATGATATTGAAGAAATAATATCATTTTAGAAGAAAATAACCTCCCTTACCTCAGAAAGAATAGTACTTCTGACTGGAATAATGGATATAGTGCTAAAAGAACTTGCACCGTATAACAATACTCGAAGTACTAAAATACTCACAAAATACGCTCGATATAATAGATAGAGAAAGAGAGAGAAATCTTTAGTTTCTGGTGTGATTTTCAATTCTAACCTAAGAACCCTATTTATAGGAAAATGCTTAGAACACTAAAGCAGAAAATTTAATAAAATATTATTATTATTATAAAATTTTCACGCCAACCTCTTGACAACTGATTTCAGCACATTCCAACAACCAAAACCATCAAAAAAAATGTTTTTCTCAATTAATTTATTTAAAACTCTAAATAATAATAATTAATTAATTTGGAACTTCAATAATTCATAATAAATAGTCCTTTTATCAGAAAATTTGAATCTAGCGATTTTTTATAGGAAATTCAATTCTCTACAACTTTACAGAAGAAAGTTTTTCCAAATTCCAAATGTTGGTCAATCAAATCCAAAAGGCGCATTTTACTTGCTATAATCAAATTTCAGTCAAGAAATGGGCCCACAGACATGTTTAACATGTTTTAAATAACTTTTGCAATAAAAATACTTTTCCTCCTCATATACTCGTATATCCCCATTCATTGTAAAAATATCATCATTATGATATTATAATAATATAATAAAATATTATTTTATCGAAAAAAGATAAATATCAATTTTCAACAATTGTCACTTTAAAAATTTTCTCCATCTATATCCACATAAAATGAATATTTTCCTCATCATATAAATCAATAATTAATTATTCAAAAATAATATTACGAGAATCACAATATTGACAACTGTGCGGTTCCTGTGAAAGAGGGGCTTTCCAATAAGAATTTCTCTCTTCATCCAAGTAATTCATAATAAATAGCTCTTTTATGAGAAAATTCAATATCGCGACTTTTGTATAAGAAATTCAATTCTCTACAACTTTGTAGAAGAAAGTTTTTCCAAATTCCAAACATAAATTGGCCAAAATCCATAAACAGCGATTTACACGCTATAATCAAATTTCAAATCAAATGGGCCCATGACATGTTTAACATGTTTTAAACAACTTTTGCAACAAAAATACTCCTCATCCTCATATACTCATATATCCCACATTCATTGTAAAAATATCCCCATTATTATATTATAATAATATAATAAAATATTATTTTATCGTAAAAGATAAAATATCAATTTTTAATAATTGTCACTTTACAAATTTTCTCCATCTATATCCACATAAAATTAATATTTTCCTCATCATATAAATCAATAATTAATTATTCACAAATAATATTACAGAATCACAATATCGGCAACTTTCTCGGGAAAGAATTTTCCAATAAAGATTTCTCCTTCTTGGCGCCTTGATTAGGTGACCAAACCTCTCCTTAGATGTAACTTTCTAGACATTTCCAATAATGTTATCTAATAATATTATTCAGATAATATGAATTATTGTCTCGATAATAGAAAATACTTGTGTAGTGACAATTATTGAAACAACAGTAATATAAAATATCAACGTAGCAATTATTGAATCAATAAAATAAAATATTGAACAGTAATTACTGTAACAATTATTGAGTAGTGCCTTCTTACATAAGAATGAATAATTCAAAAATACTGTGCAATACCGTGTGCTACTGTGCAACAATGCGTATTATTTTACTTTACCCACCGGGTATTCCAACAGTGTTAATGGTAACAATTACGTTGTTATTTATAAAAACTCCCTTTTGTCGTTTTCTTCATCCGACAGTTATTCTGTTATGGGGCCCACAAATGGTCATGCTGTCGTATTAATATTCCCAGCGACGAAGAATATTCCACGACCAAACGAATATTCCCCACAACAATGAGTATTTTATAACTTCTTGCTTATTTTAAAAAAATTTCATATATCACCCTTAACTTTAAACTTTTATCAATTTAACCATTTACCGAATTGTAATTATAAGAAAAATTGAATACTTTTATTTCATAAAATTCGGGGTCTTACAATAGTAACCCCGACACAAAAAGGTAGAACTTCCACAATAAAATCCATACTAATATTTCGGTATAATGATATTGAAAGAATAACATCATTACGAAAAAACATCCCTTACAATCTCTTACTATCCCTGACCTCAAAAGAGCAGTACTGGAATGTCGGATATAACGTTGAACGAACTTGCACCGTATAGCAACACTCAAGATATCTAAATACTCACAAAATACGCTCGATAATATAGAGAGAGAAAGAAAGAGAAAACTTGTTTCTAGTGTAATTTTCAATTCTAACCTAAGCACCCTATTTATAGGAAAATGTTTAGAACACCAAATCAGAAAAGTTAATATAATAATAATAATATATATTATAAATTCTTACGCACACCTTCATTGATCCAAAAGATCAGCCACACATGTGCCAAACTTGCCAAAAATGTTTTTCATAAAATAAATAATTAAAACTTCCAAAAATCAATTATTTCGGAACTTCAGAACTTCAATAATTAATAATAAATAGCCCTTTTGTCAGAAAAATTTGAACCACATGTCCTTTCCATAGGAAATTGCATTCTCTTTAACTTTGTAAGTTTAAGGTTTTCCAAATTCCAAACAGAAATTGACCGAAATCCACAAACGGGCGATTTTACAGGTTATAATCAAATTTCAGTCAAGAAATGGGGTCCACTGACACACAAAACATGTGTTAATCATTTAATGCAACAAAAATACTCTTTCTCCTCAAATACTCATATATCCCACATTCATTGTAAAAATATCACCATTATTATATTATTAAAATATAATAATATATTTAAATGAATTATTTTATCAGAAAAAGATAAATATTAATTTTCAACAATTGTCAGAAATTTTTTTTCTCCATCTATATCTACATAAAATCAATATTTTCCTCATCATAAAAATCAATAATTAATTATTCACAAATAATATTACGTAATCACAAAGATTGCAACGAACTGCATTGCCTAGGAAAGAGGGGCTTTCCAATAAGGATTTCTCCTTCTTTGGCGCACAATTAGGTGACCAAACCTCTCCTTAGACGTAACTTTCTAGACATTTCCAATAATGTTATCTAATAATATTATTCGGATAATATGAATTATTGCTCCGATAATGGAAAATACCGTAGTAGTAACAATTATTGAAACAACGAAGAATATAAAATATCAACGCAATCAATTATTGAATCAATAAAATAAAATACTTTGAATAAGAATTACCGTAACAATTATTGAGTAGTGCCTTCTTACGTAAGAATCAATAATTGGTGCAATACCGCAGCTACTATTCAACAACGCCAGACATTCAGTATTTTAACCAACGGTATTCCAACAAGATTAATCTGTAATAACTACGTCGTTATTTATAAACAACGTATACTTCTCGTTTTCTTCATCCAATTGCTTTCCGTTATGGGGCCCACAAAAGACTACGCCGTCGTACGAATATTCCCCGACAAGAAGAATATTCCACGACCAAACGAATATTTCCCGACAACAATGAGTATTTTATAACCACTTGCTTATTTAAAATATTTACATATATCACCTTTAACTTTAAACTTTTATCAATTTCACCATTTACTGAATAGTAATTATAAGAAAATTGAATACTTTTATTTCATAAAATTCCGGGTCTTACAATGGCGGTCTGAAATAGGTCCTATATACCTCAAACGGATGCCCGAATTGTACTTCTGAAAGTTTGAGTGGACATTACAAAGGCTCGAGTACACGCATTTTGAGACGACTCGACCGAAAACCCGAGCCCACCCGGGTTGCCTCTGGTACACTATGGCTCGGCTCACCACAGTACACTATGACTAAATTGCCTATAAATAGAGGGCTTGGGCTGCCCATTTTACAAGAAAAAAGAGGAAGCCCTTCCCAATTTGCTTACAAGCCTCACCCCACGCAGTTGTACTTTCCCCTTTTAAACACCTGTGAGCTTATATATAGCCCTTTTGTACCTACAAAAGTCAGTGTTTACCCACTCTAAAGATATAGAAGTCTTCTTTGGCAGTCAGCTGTAAGCCTTCTCACACACTTTAGAGTCTTTCTCTTCATTTCTGCACACACCCTTCTACACGTTGAGAGTCGTGTTGCTTGTTTTTGCTCGAACTTCGGTCCATGGTTTCATTTCGATCATATATATATATATATATATATATATATATATATATATATATATATATATATATATATATACCACTAACATTATCGAGTTATGCCTCGATTGAGCTTGAACTTGATTTGGAGCGTTTATTTGCTTTAATATATATACATTTATATATATTAACTGTATGTCGAACTTTGTCGATGAGCCTGAGACTTGATGCCGAGAGCGTTTATTTGCTTTTAATATATATATAAATATACATTTATATATATTAACGTATGTTGAACTTTGTTCGATGAGCCTGAACTTGATGCAGTGCGTTTATTGCTTTAATATATATATATATATATATATATATATATATATATATATATATATATATTTTCTATATAGAATCGTGTGTCGAACTTTGTTCGATGAGCCTGAACTTGATGCAGTGCGTTTTTGCTTTAATATATATATATATATATATATATATATATATATATATATATATATATATAACGTGTGTGGGACTGCTCGATGATGAGCACGGATTTTATATCCTATGCGTTTTATTCCCTATATATATATATATATATATATATATATATATATATGAACTGTGGTGAACTCGTTTCGATGAGCATGGATTTTACATCCAGGTCGTTTATTGCTTATATATATATATATGTATATATATATATTTCATCCCACCTGGAGTTTACTTCGTGGTGGTTGATCGCTTTTACTGACTTTCTTTATGTTTAAATCCTGCGCCTGGAGTTTACTTAAGTGGCGAGTTGATCGCTTTGTATAGCTTTATTTACATTTTGTCCCGCCTGGAGTATCCTTCATGGCGGTTGACCATATTTACAGCTTTATTTACGTTTCGTCCCGCCTAGAGTTTCCTCCGTGACGGTTGATAGCTTTTAATAGCTTTATTTACATTTCTGATCCCCCATAGAGGTGCTTTGTGGTTGGTAATCCTGTCTGTATATATATATTTACAGCTTTTATATATATACATGCTTACTGCTTTCATACAAATTTCAGTATTCTGTGCGCCTAGGAATCATGTGATCACAGATTCATCCCATTGAATCTAGATTCGGTTCCCGTGATGGACATTTTCAGCTGTAAGCAGCTTGTAAATTATTCTGCGGTGTCTGAATTTCCACAGATGGTTTCCATACCCACGAGGAAGTCGGCATTATTTTGTACATTATTTTCGTACGGATGCCTCGCATCTGTCAAATAAAAATAAATCAAGCCGACACTTAATAAAATGGGAGTGTAAAAGGTCTCAATTATTATTGAGCATTAGGGTTTGAAAAACCTTTTTATAAAACATCATTGCTATATCTTGCTAAAAACTAAATTTTTACATAAATTTAAACCCTGTGTATATAGGTTCGAATGAGGCCTCGCACTACTTCCAAATAACAGCACATTGACCCTCACACACACACAATCCGATAACAGTTTCTTGAAAAGAGGCGGTCACCGTGGTAACACGGATGTCGGGGGGTGCCTAACACCTTCCCCTCACATAACCAAGTCCCTGGACCCTAATGAATCTCGGTTTCACCGACCCGTATAACAGTGTCACATCACTGGGTCAATGTGCAAACCTTTTCTCGGTTGTGTTGGTACACCCATTTAAAAAACCAACTAGCGACTCTTAACAGTCCATCGTTGACATTATACATGTCGGACCTTTTTCACTTGTTTTTTCAAACAAATCTCACCTAAAATGAGAACACCAAAGAACAAGTAACGAAAAGGGACATCCAAAAATCCCGACGTTGACAGGTGGCGACTCTGCTGGGGATTCCAGTAAGAGGACTTAAGCCGCTATTACAATCTTTTCAAAACTGTTACCTACTTGTGTGTGGATGTTGCATTTACATTTGATGAATGTGTACGAATGCATTTCCTTATTGCACTTAGTGCTTCGCACCATAACTACTTGTGATGCTAGTGCTTCGCACCATAACTGCTTGTGATATTAGTGCTTCGCACCATATTAGTTGGATATTAGTGCTTCGCATCATCATTTTCATACGGTGAGACGCGATGTATGTGAATGTATGTTGTGTGGTCCCTCCACCAGGAGGCTATCCCGTCGATGTTTGATTACTAGACTCGTGAGAAGACTAATTCTCCGAGGCTCAGGAAAGACACCACCCAAATTCGCTCCAGTTGAAAGACCAGATTAACTTCCCGTCTAGTAGATTGCGATGATTTGGGAACCTTCATGCAAAAAAGCAACGAGAGTAACCTAAGATAGGTCAGCCTCTGATAAACCCAAAACGGAGGAAAGTCTCTTCATGCTCTCTCATTTCAAATTACTTATAAAACACAATTACTTGTAATTTCATTCTATATCTATCTCCATGTAATGAGAAATATAAAGAAATGTATACACATACATATTAACATGCTACAAACAGCTAACATCTGTTTTGCAGGATAAAATTCCTAAAATAGACACATCACATAGCATGTTATTATACACATTCCCTAAAGACTAAACTATGCAAGTCTTTCGCAGGGAATCAATCGGACCTACTACCCGGTCAAAGTCCAAAAAGGCAACAGGCCTACAGTCAATCATGTCGTAATCCGACCAGACTGAACTTAATCCAATTTCTCGCAAAGAATTCGATGGATTAAGCAAACAAATTACAGATTTGGCTGTTCTACTAAAAGAATTACACCAGTCTACACAGGGTCAGAAAATACCCGTACATGCTGAATCCTCCACACAAGGAGGAATCCCTGTCATTACCATACCTGAACTACAGTTGGATGCGACTAACAAAACTCATGATGCTACCCATCCCACTGGAGATCCAGACACTGGTGACATCAAAAAGAAAGTCCTCCATATGGAAGAAACCCTTTGTGCTATTAAAGGAATTAGAACACACGGGAGTGTTTCATATGCTGATCTGTGTATTTTTCCTGGTGTTCATTATTCAGAAAAATTTAAAACTCCCGACTTTGAAAAATATGACGGGTTAGGAGATCCTTACACACATTTAAAGGTGTTTATTGGAGAACTTGGATCTTATGCAGAGGACGAAAAGCTTAGAATGCAATTGTTCTAAAAGAGTCTAACTGAAGAAGCCCGTTCGTGGTACATAAGATTAGACAACTCCAAAATATATAGCTGGGAAGAGCTAGCACATGCTTTCCTCACTCAATCTGACTTTTCAAACTCGGATGGCTCTGATCGGTATCAAATTACCAAGATCAAGAAATGTCTAACGAGTCTTTCGTAGAGTATGCTCGAGAGGTGGAGACGCTTGGTCGCCCAAGTTAGTCCTTCCATGATGGAGAATCGAGAGATGGTCATGACTTTCATAGACATACAAGAAGCTCCCTTCTATGAGAGAGTTTTAGCCGGCACTGGCAAACCATTTTCTGAAATGGTCAAACATGGGGAGATGGCTAAGATGGGATTGAAGTCCAGAAAGATTCAAGACCTAGCTGCACTCAAAGCTGTTGCTGATCAAATCCAATCTGGAAATTATGGGAACAACCCCTGGAGGGTCCATAAAAAGAAAGAAGAAGATGTTTCCTTGATACTACAAGGGAAAAAGGCAATCAAAACATGCCTATTCAAAGGAGAAACTACACTCCCTTTCAAGCACAGTCTGTAAACCCTCCAATACCAAAAGGTGGAAAAGTCAAACGCCCTCGAGTGTTTACACCCTTAGGGGATACCCTCGAGAACATTCTTAATCTTCTGACAACACAGAAGAAAATTACACATCTTCTTCCACCAGCCAGCCCTAATGGACGGGGTTTCAATTCTGCTAGGAAATGTGATTATTATGCTGGGGCACCTGGACATGATACTCAGGATTGTTGGGCCTTGAAACACAAGATCCAGGACCTGATAGACAATGGAGAGATCATGGTCACCAAACTAGATCAGCCTCATGTTCAAGACAACCCTCTTCCTCAACACAAAGAAGAAGAGGTCAACATGATTAATTGGAGCAATGGACAGAGTTCCAACTTCAGCTGTGAATCTTCTCATACCCTCAAAGACGGTGATGACAAATGGGATTATGCCAAGTTCCAGTTCACAATGGAACGAAAGATGAAAGCTCTCTGCAAGCAAATTGAGCAATTGGCAGAACTGGTGACTTATCAGCATCAAATGACTCATCAGTTAATTAGCCAGGAGCATGCCAGTCTCCTACCTATTGTCATGAATATTCCCTCCTCACTTTCAGAAAATGAAATGCTGGAAGACAAAGTGACAAAGAGAGCAAATGCCAAAGCCCGTCGGGATTTCGCCAACAAAAGGGAATTCACCTATTTTGGCCAACCTATGGAGGAAATCCTTCATATGTTAATCAATGAAGGAAGGATCAGTTCCCTTCTACCTCCAATCAACCCCCGTTCAGGACGGTACAACTCTGATGGAGTGTGTCAATATCATTCCCAGTCTTGCGGTCACAACACAGAAGAATGCTGGGCATTCCGCCACCTTATTCAAAATCTAATCGACAATGGTGTCCTGCGCCTAGCGGACGACGATACTGTGTTACGTGCAAGTGAGAATGCAGGCCCTACTAAGTGGAAAAGTGTGGTAGCAGTCTTATCCACTAAAACTGATGGGATTAATACATTACTCACAACGCCAACAATTCAACTTAAGGGAGGCAACAATCCTTTGAAAGTGGCCGCTCCCGAGCCAATCAACTTTCCGTGCAGAGCACAATATCCTATTGTTAGCTTGCGCAAAGTTCCATGGAATTATGGAGAAGGTGAAGGATCCACCTCACATACAACTACTACAGTGTCTAAGGAAAATCCACTTTATCTTCCCCACCGGGTGATGGAGCCCACCACCAAATCAAAGGGGAAAATCCCCCTGGAGAAGATTGAAAAACTCCTCCGCGCTGTGGGTCATAATGAAGCTACGATGGTTTTAAGCTTGAAAGAAGCTCCACAACAAATATCAATTTTGGACTTGGTCCTAACTTTCGAGAATCACCAGAAGGTCTTGTTAAAGGTTTTAGAAGAAGCCTATCTCCCTACATCAGTGGATACGAAAAAGTTTCAACATCTGGTTGATCACATTTTCAACAACAATGTGATATCCTTCACTGATGATGACATACTACCCGAAGGGACTGGTCATTGCAAGCCGTTGCACATTGCGGTCTTGTCCTCCTGATATATGGTAGTTGGAGTCTTAATAGATGGAGGTTCCTCTCTGAATATCTTCCCATACGCTACCTTGGTGAAGATGAATATCAATCTCAACCGAATTCGGAGTAGCCATACTATCATCAAAGCTTTTGATGGAGCCCGCCGTAATTCGGTCGGAGGAATTGAGCTGCCAATTGAAATTGGTCCTCACACATTCTGCGAATCTTTCCATGTACTCAAGATAGATTCGGGATACAACCTGCTCTTGGGACCACCATGGATTCACATGGCTGGGGCAGTCCCCTCCACCCTTCATCAACAATTGAAATACATTATCAACAATAGCCTGGTCACGGTCAACGCTGAACCAGAGTATCCTCAACACGGGGATATACCGTTCATGAATGCCAATGCAGATATAGAACCAGTCAATTTTCATGCTTTGGAAATAAGCAATACCCAATACCATGCTATTGGAACGCTATTGCCTGAACCCAAGATTTCTGCCGAGGTAATGTCGGCTACTCAAGAAATGATGTCATTGGGTCATAAACCAGGACAAGGGTTGGGTAAAGATTGCCAGGGTATCAAGTACCCAATTCGCTTAACCAGGCAAACTGGAACAGTTGGGCTAGGCTATTCTGCAAGTTATAGTCACAAGAATCCTCATAAACATCAGCAGATTCCTTCAGCTTCAATAATGTGGCATTTATCTTTGCCTTCAAACTCTGAGTCCGCACAACCTCCTGTAAAGGTGCCAGCCAATGTGATGGCTATGTTATTTCCCAAGCCGGTACCAGTAAAGGAGAAAGAAGTCTTTGTTCCAAATCCCGCAGTGGAAGAAGAAGAATGAATGATCAAGCAAGACGTCATACGGATGATGTCCAGTATACGCATCATCATTCATGATGAACATACCAACAGATACACCCCAGACAATGATTGCCCAGACGTAATGGCCATCATTCGGGACATGGAGGATGATGACAATCCCTCCATCACTGCGGTCCACCCGGACTTTGCCCTTGCCAATTGGAATAGCATTCCTTGCATTGGTCGTCAAGGGTAAAGTGGGCAGAAACTCTTTCTGCCCTGTAGATATAATAACTGCTTACTTTTTGTACAATATTAGCAGTTTATTTTGCCAGTATATGCTAACACTGTGTATGATCAACACATTTCATATATACTAAGTGAAAGCATATTTTGTTTCGAGACTTTGAATTTAGATGTGCTACAGTATTTCTCGACATTTGCCTCTTCTCCACAAGGATTTTACCTTTGATGTAGAGATGAATTCAGCCTTGATAGATATACAGGATAACATTGAGGTGCCTCCAGAAATTCAAGAATGGGTTAAAGACAAACCCAAACCCAACCTTGATCAAACCACTTCTTTCAATCTCGGAACATTAGAAAGCCCTAAGTTAATCCAGATTGGTTCAGACCTTACCCAAAACCAACGGAATGACATGGTTACGCTATTAACCCAATTCCAGGATGTGTTTGCATGGTCTCATGAAGACATGGTGGGTTTGTCCACTGACATTGTCCTTCATCGCCTTCCTATTAAAGAGGGATTTAAGCCAGTCAAGCAAAAGCTCAGGCGATTGAAACCTGAATGGAGTTTAAAGGTGAAAGAAGAAATTGTGAAACAATTTCAAGCTGGCATCATAATGGTGTCTACATATCCTGAGTGGATATCCAACATTGTGCCCGTGCCTAAACTTGGAGGGAAGGTGCGAGTTTGCGTGGATTACCGGGACTTGAATAAAGCTTGCTTAAAAGATAGCTTTCCCGTGCCATTTATCCACATTCTCATTGATAATACAATACGACATGTATGCCTTTGCTGCTTACTTTGCGGGGTATCATCAGATCATGGTTGCTGAGGAAGATCGTGAGAAGACTGCTTTCATCATACCTTGGGGAACCTTTTGCTATTGACGATTGTCATTCGACCTCATCAATTCCAGAGCCACCTATCAACGAGCTATGATGGCTCTTTTCCATGACTTAATGCATAAAGAGATTGAGATCTACGTGGATGGCATCATTGTCAAATCCCGGCAGGAAGATGACCATTTAGACCATCTCAGAAAATTATTCAACAGGTTGCGTAAATATAACTTGAAGTTGAATCCAGCTAAATGCGCCTTTGGCGTTAAATCGGGCAAGTTGCTAGGATTTCTAGTCAGCCACAAGGGGATTGAGTTGGATCCTGCCAAAATCCAAGCCATCACAGAAATGCCCATTCCTCAGACAGATAAGGAAATACAGGGATTTTTGGGAAGAATCAACTTTATTAGCAGGTTTATCTCCCAACTCACAACAACATGTGAGCCAATCTTCAAGCTATTAAGGAAGAACTCCTCCATGAAATGGAATGAGGAGTGTCAAAATGCCTTCCTCATAATTAAGAAACAGCTAATCAAAGCTCCCATGTTGGTACCACCTAGGGATGATGTTCCCCTATTTATGTACCTGTCCATAAGTGGCAATGCCATGGGCTGTATGCTGGGACAGAAGGATGATAGAGGCCAAGAACGAGCTATCTATTACCTCAGCAAAAGGTTCAGTAACAGTGAACACAAGTACACTCTGATCAAAAAGACGTGTTGTGCTTTAGCATGGGCTTCCATGAGGTTACAACATTACCTCCATGGTCACACAACCCATCTCATATCCTGCGTGGATCCTCTCAAATACGTGTTCAATAAACCCATGTTAAATTACCGGCTGTCCAGATGGCAGTTGATCCTACAACAATTTGACATCGTATATGTGACTCAAAAGTCCATCAAAGGTAAAGGAATCGCGGATCAACTGGCCACCGCACCTTCAGGGGATTTCAAACCCTTGGAAACATATTTCCCTGATGAAGGAGTAATGACAGTGCAACAATATCATCAGTACAATACGTGCCAATCATGGAAGATGTATTTTGATGGAACTGTTAATATGGAAGGTTCTGGGCTGAGCAGCTTCTAGTATCCGTCACGGGGAGGCGATATCCGTTCAGCGTCAAGTTGCAGTTTGTCAGCACCAACAATACGACTGAGTATGAAGGCTGTCTCATGGGGCTAAAACTTGCCCGTTCAATGGGCATCAGGCAGTTAACTGTCTTTGGAGATTCGGAGTTGGTAATCAGACAATCCACCGGAATCTATCAAACCAAGGAACTACATTTGCTGCCTTACCATCGGCAGGTTTTGAAGATGGCTTTGGAGTTCGAAAATTCTCCTTTCTACACATTCCTCATAACAGGAATGACTTTGCAGACGCATTAGCAACTTTGGCCTCCTTGATTCACATATCAGATAAGGAACACTTGCCGAGCGTCACAATTTCCATGCACAAGGCCCCAGCCTATGGGAATTACGTTGGAGAAGTATCGGATGAGCTACCTCCCATCCAACACCCTTGGAATCAATATATCAAGGAATATCTGCGAGATGGATCTACACCCGCTGAGGCGAGCCCGACTAAGAAAAGGCGGATCCATAAACTTGCTATGAAATTCTACCTGAGTGGAGATGCGCTCTACAAAAGAGATGCAGGACTAGGTCTCCTCAGATGTTTAGACAAAGATCAAGCCCAAAGGCTTATGGATGAAATCCATGGTGGAGTCTGTGGCCCCAACATGAGTGGCTCCCTCCTTGTCAAAAAAGTCCTCGGGACGGGACATTATTGGCTATCTCTCAAAGCTGATTGCAATGACCACGTCGAGAGATGCTATCGATGCTTTGATTCATGGGAATGCTATACACGCCCCTCCACGGGAACTCCACAATTTGAGTTCACCTTGGCCCTTCTCAATGTGGGGAATGGACGTTATCGGACCCATTGAGCCTAAAGCCAGTAATGGTCACCGATTTATCTTCACCATAATCGACTACTTCACCAAGTGGGTAGAAGCAGCCTCCTTCCCCAGGGTTACTAAAGAAGTCATCATTGCTTTCATCAGAATCAATGTCGTTTGTCAATACAGACAACCAGAGGTGATTGTGTCAGACAATGCCAAGTACCTCAACAACAAAGTGATGGAGGAATTATGCAGTAAATTCCACATCAAACATCTTAACTCTGTCATTTACCGTCCAAAGATGAATGGTGTGGTTGAAGCGGCTAACAAAAACATCAAGAAGATTATGCAAAAGATGTCCGCCAACCACAAAGATTGGCCTGACCTATTTCCTTTGACTCTGTTAGCCTACAGAACCTCAATGCGTACTTCCACTGGGGCAACCCCCTACGCTTTAACCTATGGGATGGAAGCAGTACTCTCCATTAGAAGTTGAAATGGAATCTCTCAGAGTGTTGATAGACGCTCAGCTGGAAGAAGACCAATGGGTACAAGACAGGTATCACCAATTGTCTCTAATAGATGAAAGGCGAACCGCGGCTATCTTCCATGGTCAGTTATATCAACAAAGGATCACCAGATCCTACAACAAAAAAGTCCGGCTACGGCAGTTTAAACAACATGACTTGGTTTTGAAGAAGATTCTTGACAACCAAGATCAGGCTAAAGGAAAATTCGCTCCTAACTGGGAAGGCCCGTTTGTTGTCAAAGAAGTATTGACAGGAGGTGCTCTCAGATTGCAAGAAATGGTCGGCGATGAATTTCCATAACTCATCAACTCGAGACAAGTGAAATCGGTACTATGTCCAAGTAATTCATAAACACCGATGTAGAATCATCAGGTCACAAGTCATTCCGGTTCTTTAACCCTTTACCACCTACAACTTTCTTACACTTTGCCCCTCAGGGAAACATACATTTCAAGCCAGCAGTCTGGCTCTCCTTTGCGTTCCTACGACTTAGGTCATCCCACCACGGATTGAACCTCTCGCACTTGCAGTTTGGCTACCCATACATGGGATCAAACTTCTCATACCTGCAGTTTATCCTCAACCTAGGATTAAACTTTCTCCTCCCCGCACTCGACCGCATGGGGATTACGCTTTTCTTCTCATACGAGGGCGAACTCACGCCGACCGATCTCATCTTCAATAGGAGTACGTAGGTAACCATTTCATATAGCCCGGTCGCAATAAAACAAAAACAACAAAAACATTTCTACCATCTTCTCCTCACAAAAACAACCAAAAATATTCCTACACCATTCCAGCCATACACAACATTGAACCTCTTACACCAGGTTCGAACTACGCAGACCTGATCTCCTCTTCAATAGGAGTACGTAGGCAACCATTCATGGTGCGGTCTCACCCCCTACCAAAACATAAACCCTTGTCAGTTGGTACTGGGATCATCCTTTAATCCACTACATTTCATTTGGCTTCAGACCAAAGGGATGGAATTACCTGAACTCCTCCCAAATAGGAGATTCGGCGACCATCTAAGCTGTGGTCATACCTTGAAGAACAACACCAATCCATAAGAGATGGAATTAACTAGGCTTCTCCTAAATAGAAGTAATGGCGACCATCTGTGTTGCGGTCAATCTCAAAGAGGAAAGCCACACTCCTCTCCACATTTCCATCCAGAAAATAGTCCCAAGACACCAAAGATGGTAGGGATACACATAGATCAATGATCCATTCTGAACTATCTAGAGACAACTCAATGTCCATCCACCCAGGAGGAATTCAGAATACATCAAGACCACAAGCCCTGAAGCAGCAGGCAAAATATCAAGAAAATAGCAAGGCATATCTAAAAGGGAAGTGATCCAAAAATATATTTCCCTGTCATATATATAATGTTGTTTGATCTATACAATGTAAACTGTACATGAAAAAATGGCTAAGCTAGTCTGTGCAGGTAAATACAAGCTCATCTACAAGTCAGGGTATATGCGAGCTAACAAGCCCAACATGGCGTCCCTCTCAGAAGATGGAGGCGAGGCTGTGGTCTCCTATACGAGAATATCCACACGACCCAACAGATCTGCAGCCATCTGCATTGTGACCATATGATCATCAATATATGCGCTCATCTCTACGATCATGCCAGTGGTAAGGGACCTCACTGCAGTACTATCTGTGACAGCTACATCCCGGGAAGATATAACACTATCCCGCTCAACTATCACTGCATCTCTGGCTGATATGGCCTCATCCCACTCAACAACAGTGGCATCTCTGTGATCTAATGCCTCATTTCTCTCTAATAGAGCTGCGTCTCTCCCATCAAGGGCAGTTAACATCATAGATCGAGCCTGATCTCTCTCAAAGGTTATCAGATGAAGACTCTGCTCTAAATCTTTGTCTTGAAGTCTCTGAATCAATCACTTGAGAATCTTCGGTACTAGGAGAATCCGAAAGAAATGTTGGCAACACAGCAGCGGACTCCTCATCGATGTAGGTATCGATGTCCTCCATCCACGCAGAATACTCTGCAGAACAACCTGGATGACTGACAAAAAAAGAAGCTATCTCACGCCGATCCCAACAAGTATACACACGGGATCGGTCCTCTACTGAGAGATATCGAGAAGCTGAACGCTGACCTATCGCCCCATCGAAAGGATGAAAGGAACTGGTCGAACTGCAACATCACGACCAGTGGGTGATAAGTAGTCACGCCCCTCAAGCCAGCCAGAGGGAGATAGTCCATGCCCGGAGCGTGAGTAATAAAGCTGTATGGTGAGCAAAGCCCCGAGCAAGGCAATATGCTGAATGGATCTCTGATATCTGCCAAAAATGCGGACCAAGACAGAGCATCTATACACTCCGACGGCTGAAAGGAGTATGACATGGCTACATCATGGGTGAACCAATACCCATGTCATCTAAGGGTACCAACCGGTCTCAAGTGTGACATAAACCACACGTACAACATGACCGAACTCCTAGTGAACACTCCTGTAGGATACGTGCAACAATAGGATGCCGACCGCAGGGTCTCTGCTACAATCATAGGTACAATGGTACGACCCTCTCTAAGAGCTATCACAGCCATAATGATACCAATGTCTATCTCGTCCATATATAGTGGCATATAGACATACGACAATACGCACAACAACAATACGTCAACTCTGGCCAAGCGCCAATGATCCTCTGGTGCGGTGAAATCCCCGGAATGTCATGAATAGCTATCCTCCGAGCCAAATCTGTCGTATAGAAAATGCTGGGATATCACGTGGCTAGATGTCAACTTGTCCTGCACTACTCTGCGCCGCAATCCTGTGAGAGTCATGAATCGTCTACTCATGTCTCCCAAAGCCAGATGCACGCAAGGTCTGTCTAAAGGCAGCATCATCAAACGTGCGTACTCCTCCAAAGTAGGAGTCAACTCATGGGTACCAAATCAGAATACCTGCTTATCTGGTAGCCAATGCTCTAGCATCCCATCTACAAACCCTACGGGAACCTGAAACATCAATAAAGTCATGGTATCTCGCGAAGAATCGATCTACAAATCACCTGCCTAGTGGTGACATGCTATCATACCACGATCGCGCCCAATACCACCAGCGACGGTGGTGTATGATCTATACTGACTAACTGTCAAGAAGACATCTCATGCGGGCGGTATGTATAAGACCATCCAGGTCAATGCCAATATATCTCGGACATACATACATATGCATAACATGATACATGCATAATAGATAATGGATGGCAATATGATATAGGGAATTAAAAAATGGTGCATACATTCCTAAGTATATCATCATCTAATACATCATCTCTATACAGCTAAAAATACAGGGAAATGGGTCACATACACCCAACAACCACTTGGGGCACCCCTATATGGGTCCCACCCCTTCGGCTCAGTCCGGTTCGAGTTGCAAAGGAGTTCTTGCGGACTAGAAAGGTCAAATCGAGAATAAAGACACCACGCGATTGAGCAAAATAGCATACAATCCTGGTCTTCTCAAATGAGACTTTGAATCTGTACATCACTAATTGGTAGTCACCTGAACACAAGGTATACTCTGTCGATGATCTCAGTTGTCACGAATCACATACGACAATACCTTATACATGTCCAATGCCGCCAACTCCAGGTGGTTACAACGTGAGTCCCCGACGGGGGTTATAACGTGAGTCCACGATGGGGGTTACAACGTGGGTCCCCGACGGGGGTTACAACGTATATCTCCGGCGGAAGTAACAATGCATGCTCATCCATTGACACATAAATCAGCGAAGGTCAAGCAGCCTTGACGTTATTTCAGCCGATAACGATTTAACTTATCAGAGCTCTAGAGCTATTCGAGGTTTTCACACCCGACTCATATTCGTCAGATTCCCCAAAGATAACCCCAATGGGGTCATAACGCAATGTTCCCTTGATCTACACGACATGGAGGTCAATTCACCACAACCTTGACAATCTACACACAGAGTTTCAGCCGTTGATTCACACGTCGACGAAAGTCAGGCATCCCTGACAACATTTGTTGTTGGAAGTAAATCCAACCGGATCTTGACATACTCTGGCGATACTAACCAGAAAAAGTTAATGTTATCAAAGAGGATAGATGATGGAATATGTTATACACATCCTCAAACAGATCAAGCTTTATCCCCACAGATCTCTTACACATAAGAGGTACATCTTCAGGATCAAGTCATACTCAAAGACCCAGGAATTTGGTGATAACTCCAACATCAACATCCTAACAGATTCGAATTACACATCAAATCTGGTCATCATTGCCAATCCCCAATTGAAGCAACAAGGAGCCAGCAATCACCCCCAGCGTGTTGGGCTACAACCCCATACACATGCATCATACATTTACATTATGTTGCTATCCATAGTACCATGTTTGTCTTTTTGCGTTTCAAGTGTCTAGGATTCTTTATCCCACCCAATGCATCGCCATGCATGAGTATGATAAAGTGGGGCATCTGTAGACACTCGAAATTTTCTGTACTACTGTCACTAACATTGCAGGAGGACAGATTCGTCTTTTAAGAGGGAAACCTGAAAGACAATCCAAATCCATACCGGATACTACCGGAAGTTCAGCATCAACCCCGGATCGCAATCTGGGAGTAACAATTCCAACCTCGTATGTAACCCCGAGGCCTGCAGATACAATACTGGAACACACCCCGGAGAAGACCGATTAATCTCGGAGATAATCCCGAGATATCCAGTCTCAGTCCCAACCATGGGAATAGCCCCCAACCTTGGTGATAACCCCAAGGAATGCAGTTTCGGCGATAACCCCAAAAATGCTTGTTTCAAATGCAACCAGCTTCAATCTCGGCACTCACAACGAGATGCACTGTACTAACTCGACAATAACATCGGGAAGACAGGCACACCTCAAAGGTGACAATGAGGACCTTCAACAATTGCAGCAACCCAATCTCAGCGAAGTCTGAGCAACGTCTGCTTTATCAGCCCAATTCGGCGATAACACCGGTGAGGGGCAACATCGTCATCTCGTCAACACGATGCCACATCACGTCGTCTTAACATCTCTATGCAATAATGTCCCACAAGACTAACCAATCCCAAGTGACTATTGTGCGGGGTAATGGATGAAAGTTAAAGCTTGAAGACTGGAGGGCATCGTCCCATCTTTAATGACTTCGTACAAACTCTAATCCCATGCCATCGTACAACTCTCGACAACGGCGGTCCGAAATAGGTCCTATATACCTCAAACGGATGCCCGGATTGCACTTTTGAAAGTTTGAGTGGACATTACAGTGCCTGAGTGCACGTACTTCGAGATGACCCGACTCAAAAAACCCGGTCCCACCTGGGTTGCCTCTGGTACACCTGCGGCTAAATTTCCTATAAATAGAGGGCTTGGGCTGCCCATTTTGGAAGAGAAAAAGGCGAGGAAGCCCTGCCCAAATTGCTCTGCACTCACCCCATGTAGTGTACTTTCCCCTTTTAAACACATGTGAGCTCATATATAGCCCTTTTGTACTTACAAAAGTCAGTGTTTACCCACTCAAAAGATATAGAAGTCTTCTTTGGCGGCGGTCATACCGTAAGCCTTCTCTCACACTTTTTAGAGTCTTTCTCTTCATCTCTCTCGCACACACCCTTCTACACGTTGAGAGTCGTGTTGCTTGCTTTTCCCTGACTTTAGTCCGTGGTTTCATTTCATCAGATATATATATATATATATATATATATATATATATATATATATATTGACTAACATTATCGAGTTATGCCTCGATTGAGCCTGAACTTGATGCGGAGCGTTTATTTGCTTTAATATATATATATATATATATATATATATATATATATATATACATTTATATATATTAATCGTGTGTCGAACTTTGTTCGATGAGCCTGAGACTTTGGTGCGAGCGTTTATTTGCTTTAATATATATATATATATATATATATATATATATATATATATATTTATATATATTAATCGTGTGTCGAACTTTTGTTCGATGAGCCTAGAACTTTGATGCAGTGTTTATTTGATTTAATATATATATATATATATATATATATATATATATATTAATCGTGTATCGAACTTTGTTCGATGAGCCTGCACTTTGATTCCCGTCGTTTACTACTTTAATATATATATATATATATATATATATATATATATATATTTATATATATTAACTATGTGTTACTACATTACGATGAGCACGAATTTTATATCCTATATGCGTTTATTCGCTTTTATATATATATATACTTATATATATGAATCGTGGTCGAACTCGCTTCGATGAGCTTGGATTTTACATCCTATATGCGTTTATTGCTTTTATATATATATATATATATATATATATATATATATATATATATATATATATATATCCCACCGAGTTTACTTCATGGTGGTTGATCGCTTTTGACTTTCTTTATGTTTCGTCTCGCCTCGAGTTTACTTCATGGCGATTGATCGCTTTTATACTGACTTTATTTACATTTTGTCCCTTTGAGTATCCTTCGTGGCGGTTGACCGTATTCTGACTTTATTTACGTTTCGTCCCGCTTGGAGTTTCCTCCGTGGCGGTTGATAGCTTTTAATAGCTTTATTTACATTTTTGATCCCCCATGGAGGTGCTTCTTGGTTGGTGATCCTGTCTGTATATATATATTTACTGCTTTTATATATATACCTACTTACTGCTTTCATACAAATTGTAGAATTCTGTGCGCCTAGGAATCATGTGATCACAGATTCATCCAATTGAATCTAGATTCGGTTCCCGTGATGGACATTTTCAGCTGTAAGTAGCTTGTAAATTATTCTGCAGTGTCTGAATTTCCTCAGATGGTTTCCATACCCACGAGGAAGTCGGCATTATTTTGTACATTATTTTCGTACGGATGCTTCGCATCTATCAAATAAAAATCAATCAAGCCGAACACTTAATAAAATGGGAGTGTAAAAGGTCTCAATTACTATTGAGCATCAGGGTTTGAAAAACCTTTTTATAAAACATCATTGCTATATCTTGCTAAAAACTGAATTTTTATATAAATTCAAACCCTGTGTATATAGGTTCGAACGAGGCATCGCACTACTTCTAAATAGCAGAACATTGAGCCACACACACACATTCAGATAACAATTTTTTGAAAAGAGGTGGTCACCGTGGTAACATGGATGTCAGGGGGTGCTTAACACCTTCCCCTCGCATAACCAAGTCCCCGGACCCTAATGAATCTCGGTTTCACCGACCCGTATAGCAGTGTCACATCACTGGGTCAATGTGCAAACCTTTTCTCGGTTGTATTGGTACAACTATTTAAAAAACCAACTGGCGACTCTTAACAGTCCATCATCGACATTATACATGTCGGACCTTTTTCACTTGTTTTTTCAAACAAATCTCACCTAAAATGAGAACACCAAAGAACAAGTAACGGAAAGGAACATCCAAAAATCCCGACGTCGACACATATTATTCTTCCAAAAAAATCTATGAAAAAATTCTGTAATTATTTAATTATACAATAAATTTTAACTCTAAAAATATGTTTAGAATTTTACTTTACTCAATTTTGGACTCTAAATAACTAAATATTAGACGAATAGAAAAAATATTATGATTATAATTAATATTAACAAAATATATTAAAATATATTAATGATTAAATTTTACTTACCAATATAATTTATTTCATATAGCGTACATTTTAGTTAATTATGTTAAAAAAAATTATAACTTATATATTAGTGATTTAAAATTAGTTAATTTTTAAAGCGAAAAAGTCATAATGGCAACTCTATTATCGTAGCCTATTTTCTCTACAATAATTTTATTCCTAAATAACTATATATTAACAATATAAAAATATTATAAGAAAATAATATTTAATATTAAAAAGTGTAATATATATTACTAAATATATTAATGCTTAAACTTTACATACCAATTTTATTTCAGATAGAGAACTTTAGTTAATTAATTTTAACAAAATTTCACTTATATATTAGGTATTAAAATTTAGTTGCCTTTTAAAATTAAAAACCATGATGGCAACTTATTATTTTTACAACAATTCTATATATTTCATATAGAGTTTCTTAAAAAACAACTTTAGACTGTTAGGTTCTACTCATTTTTATAGTCTCAAAATTATATATAAATTCAAAAAAATGAAAATAAAATTTAATATTTAATTTAAAAACTATTTAAAAACAAATATTAAGCTTCAAATAATATAAAAGAAACACATTGCTAACACTCAATTGTGAGTATTTGATAATTATTTGTTTGAGCAAATTTGTAATCATTCTAATAATAATAATAAGTTAATTTGAAATTTAAAAATATTTTATAATCACTATATAAATAGAATAAATAAAAATAAAAAATATTTTATTTACAAATAAACTCGTACTTGTGACAACCCGAAAAAGTCGCATAGCCTTGTAAATTATGATATAAGAATTATTATTTAAAAAAATAAGTTTTTATTGATAATAATTTGTGTTAAGTGTTTAAAGGTCTTATTTTGACCTAGAATGTGTTTGTATGATAGAATTTAAGAGTTTCTGATTTGTATAAGGAAATAAAAAAATTTTCGAGAAAAAACACTACATTAGATGAAACCTAAGGGTTAAACTCTAAGGATTTGAATAACCTAAGTCTTTTAGAAAGATTGGTATGTCGTAATGATATTCTATTTAAAGATATGTTGGTAGTATGTCGTGAAAAGTCATATTATTCAATAATAGTTTTTCTCGAAAAGCGTACTAAAATCGGACGAAATTAAAACGACGAAAAATATTTTTATCGACTTTTCGACCGTTTAACCATATTTTGGGAAAACGTCATCAAAAACAATATTCACCGAAATATGTTTTTCAATTTTTTGATTTTTCGAAAAACGCGCTAACATTTGAATGATAAGTAAAGACTTAGTTTTTAAACTGTGTAATGAATTTTGTAAGTAAATGTAAAGAATACTAGTATAATACGAATTAGTATACGAGTATAATACGAGAAGAATATGTGTATAATACGAATTATTATACGAGTATAATATAAAGATTAATACGACGTATAATACGGAGTACAATACATGTATAATATGAAAATTATGCAGTAGGAATACTAAAGTCAAAATCAACAAAAGTGGCCAATTTACTTTCCCACCAACTAACCACACATGAGTTAATATTTAACCATGGTTAGTTGGACTGTGGTTGAGTTAAGGAAGCTTGGTAAAGATTAAACATAGTAAGGAGGTGGCATTTAATGCAAGTGACATAAACTAACTCAACTAGGGGTGAGCATTCGGTTATTATCCGAACCGAATAAACATTTCGATTATAACTGAAAACCAAAATAGCACTATTTTGAATATCCGAACAACTAACCGAAATATATGATAACCGAATAACCGAATTTACTAGATTTACAAATCTCTACAATTCACTAGCTTACAAGCTCAAAATCCACAAGATATATGCTGAAATCATAACAAATCTATACAATTCGCTAGCTTGCAAATGAATTAGCAGAATAAAAAATATATTATTGTTCTTCAAGAAAAACCCAGCAAATTCAGTGAAAGGAGAAGTCGTTATAATTTATAAAGATGGGATCATAGTAAGTCAGTAAAACTTATTTAGCCTTGTCCACTGTAGTAAAACACCAATTGGTGCCTAACCTCATCACAACATCAAGCAACATAAAAACTTAATACAAATTATGTAATTATACAACTGATAAAAGTAAAAAGTTAATGAGCTATAATCAAGGGATTCAGTGTGTCTAACAATCAGCCCTAATTGTATAAAATAATCTCATTGAAATCCACTAAGATAATTAAAACTATCATCAATTCATCATAACTCATATACCCTAATTTTTTTTTTCCCAAAATGGGTCAATCAACTGATCAAGAATTGGCAAAAATGAAAAGAAAACAGAAACTGCAAAATACCCTTTCAAGAGGTATCAAATTCAAACCCAAAATCTCCAAGTCGGCCATTTAAATCACCATCAAGCAACACGTTACTAGCCTTAATGTCTTTGTGTATCACAATTTTCTCATACCCTTCATGTAAATACAATAGCCTAGAAACAACACCTTTGACTATATTGAACCTCTGTTCCCAACTCAATTTTGATTTGGGTTTATCAAACAACAATCTATCTAAGCTTCCATTAGGCATAAAATCATAAACAAGTAATAAATCATAGCAAAGCCGACATCATCCCTGTAATTGAACCAAATTCCTATGGCAAAGCCTGCCAATTATAGAAATTCAAGACACAAATTCACGCAAACCCTGCCTTGATTCGTTTGAAACGCGCTTCACAGCCACTTGTGTTTTTGATTTTGGTATTGTTCCTTTGTAAACTTTAAATCCACCAGACCCAAGTATCTCAGTATCCTTAAACCCTAAACCAATTAAGCTTCGTCACTGCATTAATTAAGCCAAACCATAAACAACACTACTACAATACAAACGAATGATGGATGCTAGAAAGAAAAGGGGGCAACTGGTGAGCTCAAAAAGCCCCGAAGAGTGAAGGGGTTGTCTTCAAATTCTGGGGATTAAACCAGATCAGAAAAGGGGGAATACTTAGATAGCTTCATCACCTTCAGTCCTTCACCGAGTTCTAGTGTGATGCCCCCAAAATAGGTATACATCACCCATCTTGAGTCGCCAAATACATGGTACAAAATTCAAATACAACTTAATAATACAACTATCGTGTAAAATACGAAAAAACATACACTGAGAGTTTTAATACGAATATTATCTTCAAGACAGTATTCAACTCAAATGGAGTCCTCAATACATTTATTATCAAACTATTTCATAGAATAGTGAGGACTACTAATGCTATCATCTGGACCGTCACTCGGTTCCCCGACTAGTCCCGGCTACGTTCTCATTTCCTGAAGAGAACAATGAAAGCAAAAGGTTGAGCTCAACTAGCCCTATAAGAAATATTATGACTAAGATAATGCAGAATAATTTAACTCTAGTCTTCAACAGTGTTAAACTGATAAAATATAACAAACATCAAGTTTAACTGCAGTGGAACAACAATCCATTAGAAGAGTCAAGTAGAGCATAAAATCTATTATCTTCTATGATTTAAAAGGTTTTTCATCACTTTTATCGCTGAGACTCAGCTTAATAAATAATCCACATCATCGAATCACCCCTGCACTACGGCCAAGGATATTCTTTAGTATCACGACCACAAATTATCCATGCACTACGGGCCAATGATATTCGTGTATTCATCAATGGTCATGATCATGCCAATAATTGTCCATCAATGCACTACGAGCCAATGAGGACTTTTACCACATCATTTGTAACATTACGGTCATGATTATACCGAATAATTCCTGGTCATAATCATACCAAGTCCATCTATGCACTACAAACCACATATGACTTTCAACATAATATAAACATGAGGATGATAAGAATTAAATAAAACAAGTTCAAGGATAAATTTTTAAAGATTCATAATTTAATTTATCTAGAAATCAATAACGTCCAAATTGTCAACATTATACTGCTTTGTGGAGTAAAATTCAAGAATAATATTGTATCAAAAATGATTTGGACCGAAAAGGAATCAATTTTTGTCATGAATAGTGTGAGACCCCGAATTTTATAAAATAAAAGTATTTAATTTTCTTATAATTATTATGTTATTTAGTAAATGGTTAAATTGATAAAAGGATTAAAGTTAAGGGTGATATTTGAAAATTTTGCAAAATATGCAAGTTGTTATAAAATATTCGTTTGGTCGGGGAATATTCTTTTTGTCGGGGAATATCCGTACGACGGCACAATCATTGGTGGACACCACAACGGAAGTATTGTCGTAGTTAGAAAATGACATAATTATCTTTTTATAAAAATAACGGCGAAAGTGTTACTGTTAAAACTGTTGAACTACTCAGTAGTAAAAGTACAGTAATACGCGTGGTTGCATAGTAGCACACAGTATTGATTATTGATGCTTACGTGAGAAGTCACTTAGTTATACTCAATTATTGCTACAGTAATTGCTACATCATATCTCTCATATTATTGATTCAATTATTGTCACAGTATCATTTGCATAATATGTTATAATATTAATTAAATAATTGAGACGACAAACTTATTTATATTATTATTTACAATATTGACAATGTCTAGAAGTTCTGTTAAGGAGAGGTTTTGTCACCTAATTGCGCGTCAATAAAGAGAAATTCTTATCGGAAAGCCCCCTCTTTCCTAGGAACGACCTGGTTGTTAAATATTGTGAGTTATAATATTAATGATGAATAAGTTCGCGTTGATTAAAGATGAAATTGATTGTTCCATTGTGTTGGGATTATTAGTGTTAGTGGAAATCAACATTTATTTCGATAAAAATTGATGTCTGGAGGTTATATTGACCAATTGGGTATTCGAGGCACTTTTCGTGTCGGAGTACTATTCACGGGTTATTATTCACCTAGTTACTATTCACTCTAGTATTGTTCACTCGGGTATTTGGGACACTTTTCGTGTTAGAGTACTATTCATGGGCTATTATTCACCCAGTTACTATTCACTCTAGTATTATTCACTTGGGTATTTGGGACACTTTTTGTTAGGTTTGTAATATTCATGAACGCAATCAAATTGCAAAATTAATGCGAAAACGTGTAAAATCAGAGTTTTAAAAATTTTACAAACCATATACCCGATCACCCTTTATGCACAATTATTAATTAAACGAAAAGATAAAGAATAAAATCACACCCTCGAAGATCGAGCTTCCTCAGGTACAAGTTCACCTCCAAATCCTTTCGCGTTCAATCTTGAATCCACCGGGGTTTTGTTCCTTCCTTTGATCAACGTTAGCCACCCATATGTTTGGCCTCTAGAGGTGATCCACCAAGGAATAATAAGAATTCAAGAAAGGGGTATTGGCTCAAACCCTAGTTTTCTATCTCTATAGAAAGGGCGTACTCTCCAACAAATTGGAATTATTACGTACGTTGTAAAAGTCAACAACCCCCACCACCCATAATAAGACTCCTCTTATTTATAGATGTGGGCAACCCACCTTAACAATTAAGGAATTGAGATTTATTTAATTAATTAAATTCTTTTAATTAATTAAGCTCCCTAATCTTATTAGGGATAATTAATTAAACTCCTTTAACTAATTTTCCTTCCTAATCCAATTAGGAATAAATGAGAGTACATATATTAAATTAATTTCTAAACTCTTTTAGAAATTAAAATAATAATAATAATTGTAATAATATTAATAAGACTCCTCTTATTAATTTATATTTAATATTTCTAAAATATTAAATAATAAATATTAAACTATTTAATTTATTCTATCACCATAGATTAAATTAAATATACTTAACATATTATTACGATTATGCCATTAACTTCTTAAATAATTATTCTTCCTTTTATGGTGTGACCCTTTAGGTTCTCCATATTAAACCTATTTGTGAATAAATCAATTTGAACAATTCTAATCTTATTTAAATAAATAAATTAAATAATTAATTTATTTAAATAAATAATATTTATTCTACAATAGGATAATAAGCAACCTAGCGATCAACGACTTTCCGGATAATATAGATTTCAACATTAATCATTAAAGAACCTTTGAGTAAATAGTTACTGTGACAATTCAATCCTTCCACCATACAATGTCCCAATTAAATATAAGACATGGAATTACCACAAGTCTTAGTTTATTTAATTATATCTATTTCGACTCTTAAATGCATGAACTCCAAATAATGCAAATTAGAAACTCCTTTCTAATTTCATTCTCGCCTGCCAAGGACTCTTGGGTTGTCATTTATCGAATCACATAGACATTTCTCTTCTTTTATTAGAAGTGGTAGATTCTTTATTGATCATACATTATCTCCATGTACAACTTATTATACCCAAGCATACCCTTTGATATACCCTAAGGGTCTTAAGGAATAAGTCAAAGTATAACTCATCATACACAAGATACTATGATGATCTCAAGTCCAAGGATTACTTGTACTACTATCACTACAAGAATTCCTATTGACAGGCAAATAAAACTCCATTAGGTATTCCTTAGCGAGCCACGTTCAAAGAACTTATTCTCTAATAAGCACCTACATACTTGCTTTTAGTGTCTCCACACAAATGATCATGAGATCAATCATCCTCATCCAATGAGCAAGCAACGTATGTGCTAATCTATCCTGGATTTACTAATCCCCAATTTAGTAATCCAACGATTGGGAACTATTTTAGTTTTAAGCTTTATAAGAATTTAGATCTCATTAGAATGATCATCATCATTATTCTAAAAGCATTGCTTAAAACTATGGGTTTATCACATATTATAAAACAAAGATCATGTAGATAATTAAAAGCCTTTAATAAATTAATACTTTTTATTAATAAATGAATAAGATTGTTACAAAGTATATGCTTTATCATCAAACATGATTGGCTTGTGTGCATACTACTTTCAATCTCCCACTTGCACTAAAGCCAATCGCCATTGTATCTTATACTCTTCTTCTCTAAGTGACGATTATCCTCATTGTTGGATAAGCTTTAGTTAATGGATATGTAATGTTGTTCATGAGAGTCCACTATCTCTATAGTGATTTCCCATCTTTCAATGATTCTAATAATCAAATGAAAGTGCCACAACACATGTTTAGATCCAAGATGAGACTTAGGAACTATTCCTAGTTACAGAATGAACTTTATCCAAACAATCAACTTGCGACTTCATTTATAGCTATATACTTTGTCTTTATTACTAAACCAAAGAAACTCTTTCTTTGCTTGGAACCTTTCAATTCACTACACCACCGCTTCGAGGTAACGCTTTACCTTAAAGTGGATTTTTCTGTCATCTTGGTCTGTCTGAAAAACTTGAGTCTGTTAAGCCCTCTAGTTTTATTTAGACCCACCATGAATGCTCACATCCTTAGTGCTAGTTAAGAACTTTAAGATGTTTTTCACTATCTTACAATGATCTTCTCCAGAATATGACCAATCAACATCAGGTCTCGTACATTTCATTGCATGCATGATTGTCACTCATGCGACCTCTCTTTTCAGGAGTCTGTGGGGACTATTAAGAGAGATACACTCCATAGCTCATCGACATGAGACATCTCTTGGAGTTTGCCATGCTAAACGACTTTAGCATCAAATGAATATACGTTCCTTGGGTTAAGTCGAGCATCTTTTTAAATCTATCTATATAGATTTGTATTCCCAATTAAGATACTCTTCCCAAATCATTCATGGAAGAATGTTTAGACAACTTTATATTTACTGATTGTAGCATTGGTATGTTATTCCTCATCCGTAGTATATCAACATATAATACTAGAAATTTCACGACGCCCCCCAATCGACCCTTTAGTACACACTAGAAGTCTTACCTCATCGAATGTAACTCGGATCATCATCTTCTATGATGTGTACCTCATCATCATCATCCATGATGAATCCATACCTCCTGTGTATCTTTGGTACTATTCCGTATTTACGATTCTCTTGTGGTACAATAGGTCTATCTACAGGTTCCTCTTATTTGACTTATAGTGTTTTGTGGTTCTTGAACTCTTCAAGATCTATTATCCTCCCACTAGCCCCTTCAATGATAAACACCTTTATCTTAGAAGGAAGCGTGTTTCGTAATAAACACCTTTTGCTAAGTAGGATTATAGAACATATACCCTAAACTTACTTTAGGATGTCCCACAAATTTGTACATGTCAAATCTTGTCCCAAGCTTATCCTTCGAAACCTTTTTCACATAAGTTGGACAACCCCTTATCTTAACATACTTAAGATTAGGAATCCTCCCTGTCCATAACTTTTATGGAGTCTTGGGGCCGGATTTAGAGGTTACCTTTTCGTAGATATGCAGCCATTTCTAGGACATGACCCTAGAGGGATACTGAAATGTCGGTAAAATCATTATGGACCGTACCATGTCCAACAAGGTACAATTTTTCTTTTAGATACATCAATCAATTATTGTGTATCAAGAGGCGTCCATTGTGAGAAAACCATTTGAGATGATCTAAAAACTTATTGCACAAGTATTTATTCCTTGATCTTGTAAGACCCCAGCTTTTATAAATAAAGATGAATTTTTCTATAAATATTATTTTTGAATATTATGGAATAAATTTGATATAATGTTATAGTTGTGGGTAATATTTATAAATTTTGCAAAGTATGCAAGTTGTTATAAAATATTCGTTTGGTTAGGGAATATTCTTTTGTTAGGGAATATTAGTACAATGGCTCAATCATTGGTGGACCCTAATAATGTAATTATTGTCGGATTGAGAAAACGACAAAAATATTTTATAAAAATAACGGCGGAGGTGTTACCATTAAAACTGTTGAACTACCCGGTGGTAAAAGTACAATGAATCGCGTAGTTGCATAGTAGCACACGGTATTGATTATTGATGCTTACGTGAGAAGTCACTCACCATGCTCAATTATTACTACGATAATTGCGATCATATCTCTTATATTATTGATTCAATTATTGTCACAAGAGATCATCTGTATAATATGTTATAGTATTAAATCAATAATTGAGACGACAAGTTATAAATGATTAATAATTGTTGAAAGATTAAATATGTGTTGATGAAAAAAATGATTTGTGGTAAGTTTGATTATTTTATGGGGGCTCATATGTCATCATCTAAGAGTCTCTTCATCAATAGTAATTACCTTCGCAATAGTAATTACCCTTGTGAATAGTATTTACCTTCATCAATAGTAATTACCTTCGTCAATAGTAATTACCCTTGTGAATAGTATTTACCTTCGTCAATAGTATTTACCTTTGTTAATAGTAATTACCTTTACCGGACGTCCGAACCACTTGTCATTTCACATTACAAAGGCCGAACCACTTGTCGTTTCACATTACAAAGGCCAAACCAAATATCAAGCCACTTGCCTTTTCACATCAAGCAGTGCTAAGCTAGAAATCTTCTATAAATAGAGGCCTAGGGCTTCATTATTTTCACGAATTCATTCAAGCTATAGAGAGAGAAAGTATAGAGAGAATAAGAGAAAAGAAGAAGAGTATTTTGTTACTACACTACTGCAGATTCAATCTCCTACCAAATGTAAGGGGTGTTATTCTTTCTTATTCATGAAGAGAACTGTTGTTATTCCATTGCTTATTATTCTATTGGAATAACTCAGATACGCTTGTTACTTACCTATACTTGGTGACATTCTTCTATTATTCATTGGAACATCCTCATCTGCATGTGTTTTACACACTAACTGGTTCCGTCTATATTATTATTTCTGCTGGAACATCCTCGTGCATGTGTTTTTACACCGACTGGTTCCGCTCTTTATTATTCTCATTGGAATATCCTATCATGTGTTTTACAATCGATGACAGTTCCATCTTTATTATTCTGTTGGAACATCCCGCTTGCAGAATTTCACCGACTTCGGTTCCGTTATTATTATTCTCGCTGGAATAACCTTTATACATCTGCAAGTCTGCCGCATGCATGGTGATTTCTTTTGTTATTCCATTCTTTATTATACCCAAATTGGTTAAAACTTTGACTTCTATACTCCATGAAATTAGTAGAATATCCTTGATATTTGCGTTTCATCCAAAGATCTCTTTTCATGAAAATATTCTTCCGATCATTCTTGAATTTTACTCTACAAAACAATATCATATTGACAATTTGGGCGTTAATAATTCATGGATAAAATAATTCTTGAACTTGTTTTATTGAATTCTTATATCATTGTCATCATCCTCATGTTTATATTTTTTAAAGTCATCTGTGGCTGTGGTGCATAGATGGACTTGGTATGATTATGACCGAGAGACTATTCTTGTAATCATGACCGTAATGTTACAAATGATGTGGTAAAAATCCTCGATTGGTAGTAGTGCATTGATGGACGCTTGTTGGCATGATCATGACCATTAATGAATACACAAATATTCTTGGCCATGTAGATAGTGCATGAATAAGCGTGGTCGTGATACTAAAGAATATCCTTGGCCGTAGTGTGGGGGTGATTCGATGATGTGGAATATTTATTAAAGTTTAGTCTCGCATTATAACAAAGGATGAAAAACCTTTTAAAAACCTAAAAGATAGTAGACTTTATTTTCTACTTGACTCTTTTAATGGATTGCATATTCATTGCAGTTGAACCGGTTGTCTATTGTATTTTATCGGTTTAACATTGTTGAAGACTATTGATAATTTATTCTCGCATTATCTTAGTCATAATATTTCTTCTTGGGCTAGTTGAGCTCACCCTTTCTTTCACCGTTTCTTGAGAAATGAGAATATATTTGGGACGAGTCCTGGGAAACGAGTGATGGTCCTGAAGATAACATTAGTAGTCCTCACTATTATGTGAAATAGTGTGATAATAATTGTAATGAGGACTTTTTTTTTGAGTTTGTATAATATCTAGTGTATTTATATTTGTATTTAAACTCATAGTTTATGTCGTATTGTTATACCTACGCTTATGTTAGTAAGTTGTATTTAAATTACATACCATGTAAGTGGCGACCCAAGATGGGTGATGTATACCTAATTTTGGGGGCGTCACGGTTGGTATCGAGCTTAGGATATGATCCTGGCTAAGATGTGAGAATAGTACTAGGAGGGAGAGACGGGAATACCTTCGCTAGTATGACCTACCTAAGTTTATGTGCTATATTTATTGGTTGGTTGGTCGAAGATAGGGATAATTTGTTACATGTCAATTAACCTTTTGTTTTGTGGCGAGATCTCAAAATGACATCCGAGAATGTTGAGAATAGAAATGGAGCGCGACGATCGTTGATTCACCACATATCAATAATCGTGGATAATGTGCATCGAGAAGGCGACAATCCTCATGTAAAACAACAACACCGACCAAATGATGAATGATCAAATGTTCAGAGGCTTTATGCAATTTATGCAACAAAGAAAGCAGAGCGACTCTCGTCCAAAACGTAGGTGGAAACACGGAAAACTCTCGCCGGTCACCGCTAAACAATTCAAGGAGCTGGGACCACCGGAGTTTAAGGGAGAGCCAAAACCACTTCAAGCGGAAGCATGGATAAAACAGATTACCAAGATATTTGATGTCTTGGGATGCTCCGAGAGCACAAGGTTCCCTTCTTGCCGCTTTTATGTTGCGCGAGAGGCGGATTCTTGGTGGGAATCGGTAAAACGTACTCAACTCTTTGTCTTCAAGATATCTTGGGAGAAGTTCCAGAGTCGTTCAACGACAAATACTTTCCCGAAAGTATTCGCCACATGAAAGGAGGTGGAATTTATCAAGTTGGAACAAAACAATATGACCGTGTCGCAATACGAGACAAAATTTGCGGAGTTATCACGGTTTTGCGTCCCCACTGTGGTGGATAATGAGAGAGAATGGCGCAAATGTTTTTAAGAGGTTTGAAGTCGGGAGATACGCCAACATCTTATTTCTCATAAACTGTGTTTGTATTCGGATGTTGTAAATAGGGCTCGATTAGTGGAACGCGATAATGAGTCAACACAACTAAAAAGAGAGCAAATGGTAGCAAAAATTATAATACCAAATGAGAGTAGTCATCGAGCAAAGGACAACAAGCGTGGAGGGAATCAATAAAGCGAGATATGGTAACCACTTGGTGGTAATCGTACCAAAACAATAAGAATGGATATTTCAAAAAACGAAGATTCAACAATGGTGGAAAGACGTCAAGACCAAAGACCCATTGTTAAGGAAGGAGAAAGACCACCTATCATATGCTTCAAATGCGAGGAGAGGGACACATCGATCAAAATCTGGTCATGTCATTCAAAGCATGTTATAATTGTGGAAGAGAAGGTCACTTAGCTCGATTTTTGTTGTTCATCAAGACAAATTTAGCTAGGATGGAGGTACCAAAGGCCATCCCGAAAAATTCAAAACCCAGAGTGCAAGGGAGAGCGTTTGTTGTGACCTCCCAAAGAGCAAGGAATCCGAATGAGGTCATCACGGGTAAGCTTATCATAAACTCTAATGAAGTCTATACTTTATTTGATACCGGTTCTACCCATTCTTTTATTTCTCCTACTTGCGCTCATCGATTAAATTTGACTCCGGAGAAATTAGACTTTGACTTATCTGTGGAAACTCCGTTGGGAGAAACCTTCATTACATCCACTGTTTATAAGTCTTGTTTGGTTCAAATCGGTACCCTCACATTACCTGTCGATCTTATTTCATTAAAAATACTTGCATTTGACGTGATTCTAGGGATTGATTGGTTAACTACTTATCATGCAAAATTGATTGTTTTCGTAAGGTTGTTAGCTTTCATATTCCTAATCAACCTATTATGCAAATTCAAACGACCAAACCATTAAAATCAATCACGGTCATCTCAAGCCATAAAGCTATTCGTTTATTGAAAAACGGATGTCAAGCTTTCTTAGCTAATGTTACTGATTTAAATAAAAATACGCCGCTTTTAAACGATATTCCTATTGTTAATAAATTTCCGACGTATTCTCAAGAACTTCCCCGGACTACCCCAGGCGTGAAATTGAATTTTGTATCGACCTTGAACCCTAAGATAAAACCTATTTCCAAAGCCCCATATCGAATGGCTCTATTGAACTTCAGAGTTGAAGACCCAACCGCAGGAATTGTTAGACATTGGCTTTATTCGCCCCTACTTCTCCTTGGGGTGCTCTGTTCTATTCGTGAAGAAGAAAGATGGGAGTATGCGACTTTGTATTGATTATCGGGAGTTGAATCATGTCACCATCAAAAATAGGTATCCATTGCCACGTATTGATGACCTGTTTGACCCGCTTGCAAGGAGCCAAATTCTTTTCAAAGATTGATCTTCGTTCCGGATATCACCAATTGAAGATTAGAATCACGACATTCCAAAGACGACTTTAATCCTCGAGACGGGCATTATGAATTCCTAGTCATGTCCTTTGGATTGACTAATGCTCCTCCGCGCCTTCATGGATATGATGAACCGAGTATTCAAGGAATATTTAGATCACTTTTGGTCGTCTTTATTGATGACATCCTTATTTATTCCAAAAGCCGTGAAGATCATGAGCAACACTTGAGGCTGACACTCCAAAAGCTTCGTGAATATAAGCTTTATGCCAAGTTAAAGAAATGCGAGTTCTGGCTTGAAGAAGTAGCATTCCTTGGGCACGTGGTATCAAGTCATGGAATATCTATTGACCCAAAGAAAGATTGAAGCTATTCAAAGCCGGGAACAACCTAAATCGATGATCAAGTATGTAGCTTTCTCGGTTTAGTGGTTATTATCGGAGATTCGTGGAAGGATTTTCTCGAATCGCTATTCCATCGACTCATCCGACTTCGGAAAGATACAAAGTTCGGTTGGAGCGAAGAATGTGAGAAGAGTTTTCAAGAACTCAAGAGGAGACTTATTTCAAACCTGCTACGACAATACCATATGGCTCGGAGGATTTGTCATCTCTGAAGATGATGCTTCTAGCAAAGGGTTGGGATGTGTTCTTATGCAACATGGAAAAGTTATAGCCTATGCCTCGCGACAACTCAAAGAATATGAGAGGAATTATCCTACTCATGATCTAGAGTTAGCAATTTGTTGTCTTTGCACTTAAAATTTGGAGGCATTACTTGTATGGGGAGAAAGTGGAGATCTTTACGGATCATAAAAGCCTCAAATATTTCTTCACTCAAAAGGAACTCAATATGCGACAACGACGCTGGCTTGAATCTGCTGAAAGATTATGATCATACCATCCAATACCATCCTGAAAAGCGAATGTGGTAGGTATGCATTGAGTAGAAAATCATATGCAAGTACGAAAAGCGATATTGTCAACGCAAAGACCCATTTTGTGTGACTTGCAAAGGATGGAGATAGAGTTAAAGACTCGAGTGGACGCATGTGATGATAGCGAGTATCACGAGTAGAACCGACTTTAATCGATAAAGTTAAAGTCGCTTTCGCTACGCACACGGAGCCGATGCGTATGAGGAAAAAAATGCAAAAAGGTGCTATCGCCGGGAAGCAAGAATCGATGAAGAAGGAATACTTGAGTCAATTCCGCACTTTGTGTTCCTAACGACCACGATTTAAAGTATAATATCATGATGGAGGCGCATGAACACACCATTTGCAATCCATCTCGGGAGTACCAAAATGTATCATGATATTCGCCATACATTTTGGTGGAGCAATATGAAGAGAGAGATAGCGCTGCTTATCTCAAGGTGTCTAACTTGTCAACGAGTTAAAGCGAGCATCAAGTACCAAAAGGTCCATTGCAACCACTTGAAATTCCGAATGGAAGTGGGAGCACATTACCATGGATTTCAAGTACGGCCTTCCTAAGGTTCCTCAAGGCATTGATGCGATTTGGGTCATTGTTGATAGATTGACCAAGTCCGCTCATTTCTTACCGATATGAGAAACTTATACACTTGAACGCCTTACTCGTATGTGTACATAAACGAGATTGTGACGATCGCATGGTATGCCAGTATCCATAGTTTCCGATCGAGACCCAAGATTCACTTCACGATTTTGGGTTAGTTTGCAAAAAGCTATGGGCACAGACTTACGATTTAGCTCGGCATATCATCCTCGAGACGGACGGACAAATGGAGAGGACTATTCAAACTCTTGAAGATCTATTAAGACTCGTGTCCTTGATTTCAAGGGAGTTGGGACAAGTTCTTACCATTGGTGGAGTTTTCCTACAACAACAGCTTATCAAGCAAGTATTGGCATGGCTCCATTCAAGCGTTGTATGGAAGAAAGTGTCGTTCTCTAGTATCTTTGGGATGAGGTGGGTGAAGCAACGTTGTTGGGACCGGAGTTGATACGTATGACTACGGAAAAGATTCAAACGATCCGACAACGATAAAAAACCTCACAAAATCAATAAAAAAGAGTTATCTTGATCTTCATCGAAAGGACGTGGAATTCGATATAGAGATCATGTGTGTTGTTAAGAGTTGCTCCATGGAAAGGAGTTACAAGATTTGGAAAGAGAGGAAAACTTAACCCTCGATTCATCGGTCCATTTTAATCCTCGATCGAGTAGGAACTGTGGCCTATAGACTCGCTTTTACCTTGAATATGTCTCGTGTTCATAACATTTTTCACATATCTATGTTACATAAATATGTGAAAGATCCGAACCATATTATTGAAAGTTAGAACCCATTTAAATAGCGGAAGATTTGACGTATGAAGAGGTTCCTGTTCAAATTTTGGATAAGAAGGAACATATTCTACGCTCCAAGGTTATACCTCAAGTCAAAGTTTTGTGGAGGAACCACGATGTTGAGGAAATGACTTGGGAGTTAGAATCTGAAATGAAATCAAGGTATCCTTACCTCTTCAACATACCAGTATGTACCCTAATTTCGAGGGCTAAATTTCATAAGAAGGGAGGTTGTAAGACCCCAAATTTTATAAATAAAGATGAATTTTTTATAAATATTATTTTTGAATATTATGGAATAAATTTGATATAATGTTATAGTTGTGGGTAATATTTATAAATTTTGCAAAGTATGCAAGTTGTTATAAAATATTCGTTTGGTCAGGGAATATTCTTTTTGTTAGGGAATATTAGTACAATGGCTCAATCATTGGTGGACCCCACAAATGTAATTATTGTCCGGATTGAGAAAACGACAAAAATATTTTATAAAAATAACTACGGAGGTGTTACCGTTAAAATTGTTGAACTACCCATGGGTAAAAGTACGATGTACTGGCGTAGTTGCAGTAGTACACCGGTATTGATTATTGATGCTTACGTGAGAAGTCACTCACCTATGCTCAATTATTACTACAATAATTGCCGTGCATCATATCTCTTATATTATTGATTCAATTATTGTCACAAAGATCATCTCAGATAATATGTTATAGTATTAAATCAATAATTGAGACGATAAGTTATAAATGATTAATAATTGTTGAAAGATTAAATATGTGTTGATGAAAAAAAATGATTTGTGGTAAGTTTGATTATTTTATGGGGGCTCATATGTCATCATCTAAGAGTCTCTTCATCAATAGTAATTACCCTTGTGAATAGTATTTACCTTCAATCGATAGTAATTACCTTCAATCAATAGTAATTACCCTTGTGAATAGTATTTACCTTCGTCAATAGTATTTACCTTTGTTAATAGTAATTACCTTTACCGACGTCGAACCACTTGTCATTTCACATTATAAAGCGTCCGAACCACTTTATCGTTTCACATTACAAAGGCCAAACCAAATTAAATGAAGCCACTTGCCTTTTCACACTGCGGCGGGTGCTAAGCTAGAAATCTTCTATAAATAGAGGCCTGGGGCTTCATTATTTTTCATAATTTATTCAAGCTATAGAGAGAGAGTATATAGAGAGAATAAGAGAGAAAGAAGAAGAGTATTTTGTTACTACACTGCTGCAGTATTCAATCTCCTACCAAATGTAAGGGGTGTTATTCTTTCTTATTCATGAAGAAAACTGTTGTTATTCCATTGCTTATTATTCTATTGAATAACTTTTGTATCGCTGATTTTACCTATACTTGGTGACATTCTTCTATTATTCTCATTGGAACATCCTGTCTGCATGTGTTTTACCCAACTGGTTTCCGCTTTTATTATTATTACTTGGAACATCCTCGTCTCAGTGTTTTACACCGACCGGTTCCGCTTTTTATTATTCTGTTGGAATATCCTATCTGTGTTTTACACCGGATCTGGTTCCATCTTTATTATTCTCATTTGGAACATCCTGTGGGTGTGAATTTCACGACACGGTTCCGTTATTATTATTCTCATTGAATAACATCGTATACTGCTAAGTACCGCATGCATGGTGATTTCTTTTGTTATTCCATTCTTTATTATACCCAATTGGTTAAAACTTTGACTTCTATACTCCATGAAATTAGTAGAATATCCTTGATATTTGCGTTTCATCCAAAGATCTTTTTCATGAAAATATTCTTCCGATCATTCTTGAATTTTACTCTACAAAACAAGATCATATTGACAATTTGGACGTTAATAATTCTGGATAAAATAATTCTTGAACTTGTTTTATTGAATTCTTATATCATTGTCATCATCCTCATGTTTATATTTTTTAAAGTCATCCGTGTGGCTTGTAGTGCATAGATGGACTTGGTATGATTATGACCAGAGACTATTCTATTGTAATCATGGTAGTAATGTTACAAATGATGTGGTAAAAATCCTCGATTAGTAGTAGTGCATTGATGGATAGTTGTTGGCATGATCATGACCATTAATGAATACACAAATATTCTTGGCACAGAGTGCATGAATAATTATGGTCGTGATACTAAAAGAATATCCTTGGTAGTAGTGCGGGGTGATTCGATGATGTGGAATATTTATTAAAGTGAGTCTCATTTATAACAAATGATGAAAAACCTTTTAAAAACCCTAAAAGATAGTAGACTTTATTTTCTACTGACTCTTTTAATGGATTGCATATTCATTGCGCAGTTGAACGGTTTGTCTATTGTATTTTATCGCTTTAACATTGTTGAAGACTATTGATAATTTATTACGCATTATCTTAGTCATAATATTTCTTCTTGGGCTAGTTGAGCTCACCCTTTCTTTCACCGTTCTCTTCGTGAAATGAGAATATAGCCGGGGCGAGTCGGGGAAGCAGTGATGGTCCCGAAGATAACATTAGTAGTCCTCACTATTCTGCGGAAATAGTGTGATAATAATTGTAATGAGGACTTTTTTTGAGTTTGTATAATATCTAGTAGAGCGATATTTGTATTTAAACTCACGCTTTATGTCGTATTATACCACACGCTTATGTTAGTAAGTTGTATTTAAATTACATACCACGTGTAAGTGGCGACCCAAGATGGGTGATGTATACCTAATTTTGGGGGCATCACAGATCTAATCAAAGAATCTTAATACTTTGCCAATTTGTTTCACTTCAATTCTTTGAACCTTTCAAATAATTCACACTTGTATTTCAACAAATACATACATTCAACTCTTTGAATGATCATCTCCTTTTCTTATACTAGTTTGTTCAATTTACAAAATAATTTTTCACATAAGTCAAGTATACAAAATCCATTAAGTAATCTTTCGGGTTCTATACTGAAACATTATTATTATAAATAGAACAACAATTGTTCTTAATTATAATACCAAAGATTTCATCATCCAACAATAAAATGGAAATAATGTTTCCAACGAGAACCGGAATACAATAACAACTTATCGACTTAATAGACTTACCCAGTAGCATTGATAAACTATAAGTTTCTATGGCTAATGTAGCAACCTTTGTTACATTTCCATATATAGATTACTTATATTTGTTTAGCTTTCTATTTCTTTTGGTCCTTCATAAATCTATATTTATGATAACCAAAGTCGGATCCAATACCCAAGTAGAACCTCGACTTAAAAAAATTTATTTTAAATCATGAACAAATTTGTATTTGTAACCAAAACTTCACTAAGCTTCTTTGGTTAGCCTCTGCAAGATGCTTCGCAGCTTTTTTCCGTTGTCCGTGCTTATTGCGGTGGGAAGCAAACTCCTTTGCTATCCGTGACGCTTTTGTTCTTATTATTCCTTTGTTTACGCCTTTCTATTTACCTTCTTTGAATCGCTTCTTCTTTCGTAAGATCCTTTGGCCCCTACCAAGAAGACTTGATCTTTCTTTGTTGAAAGTGACTCTCAACATTTTTCAATATGTTAAGCAAATCAACGAGGTCGATATCTAGCTTGTTTCATATGAAAAATTCACAACAATTGTGAAAGGAGTCCGGAGTGAGTGCAAGATCAAATCTTGGCTCAACTCTCCATCCATGACAAAACTCGTTGTCCTAATTGATCAATCAAATTGATAATGTTAAGGACTTTTATCTCATCTTTATAGTGTCATCGGTCCATTCTAGATCGGAAGAGCTCCTTAGATATCTCGATATCTATCAATCCTACTTTCCTCACCATCAACTACTTGATGTGCAGAATATAGTAGGAGCATCCATAGTTTCATCTTGTGACGTGAAGCTCGTTACTCATGGATGTGAGCATGATGCATTGAGCCAATCATGCATCATCTTGCTACTTTCTAAAAGTAGCAATCTCTTCCTCGAGGCATTGTTCTGCAACCATTGCAAGGATAAAGCGACATGGACATAAGATAGCTTTTCACTATGAGAACTATTCTCAAATTCCTTAACCAATCCGCTTAATACGGTCCAGTTTAAATAACATCTAATATGTTTTGCAAGTGATAGTAATTTTAGACATTGTAAAATTTCAGAAATGAATTTGTAATTAACAACATTTTAACATACATTCTTTTATTAATTACCAAAATAAATTAGGTCTTGTTTTAAATTGGTATCTCTCACTATTTTCTTCAAACTATATTACCTCACTTATATAGTTCGGCAATATCTAATTAAAGATTTGCTAGTGAGAATAAGGATCCCATTTCAAATGTATATAGCCTTGTGGTGACACAACAAACTATATATAAATAAATAGGTAGACAACTTTTGTCAATTACATCAACTACGAACTCCTTTTCTTTTGCCTCTTAGATTATTTTGATCAAGTGGTGGCACATCCGAATCAAAATTATCCAAGTTAAGTCCGACTCTAGCACTCCATATATTCAAAAAGAAAAATATCATCCTTGTGGTGACACAACAAAACAATATTGTTCAATTTTCTTTATAAGCATCAAATGTGATATATTAACATCTTAAATACTTAATACTTGCCTTGTAGTGACACAAACAAACTCATATTAAATATTTAATACTCTATTAATTTTATCATGCTAGAAGGCTTACGCTCGATATTCCAAATATCTTTGAACGCTTAGGACTTAATATAAAAATTGAGGGGTTTGTTATTAATTTGTCTCATCTTGTTTAGCGCATTTATTACATATATATATATAAATACGCTATATATTAATGAACATGCGAAGCATGTTTGCATAATATATAATATATATATGGTATAAGCATGCACATATAGAATACTATATTCTACCTCGGATTGATTATGGACTTTTATTCTAGTTTGGTTCACTAGAGCCACCAAGTGAACCAAAAGGTCAAACCCTAGGGGTGCAAGAAATAATATTTAAATATAACTATTACATTTAAACCCGGCTCCATTACAAACGGGTCTTCAAGCGCTTCTTGTCCCTTCGATCTCCAATTCTTCAAAATAATTCTAACTATTCCTATTACAAAACTATTTAAAATAAATAGAAACCTTGATCGCTAGTCGAGGGAAGTACATAGGAGGGAATAGAATTTACATTAAGAAAAATTAGAGAAGATTTAGGTACGCAGACCCCATTTAATAAAACCCATACATTCATGCATCCAACTAAAATAAAATCCAATCGCATCGGTCAATAGTCCATAATCAATCCCATTTATTATCATACACATCATCATATGCATCAATAAATAACATTCATCATCATATGAATAATAAACATTTAATATATATATATTGATATCATTTAATGGGCAAATTTAGTTAGTATAAAATCTAATTTTGAATCAAAATAAACTCCTTTATTTTAATCCAAATTTAAATCAAAATAAAACTATTTTATTTTAATTTATCCTATTTTGAATAAAATAAACTATTTTATTTTAATCAAAATTTTAAATCAAAATAAACTCCTTTATTTTAATTAATTATGGAATCCAATTCCATGTAAAAAAAAAAAATTATTAAAGGAAACACTTTTTTCTTTCCTATTCACAAATAAACTCCTTTATTTTGAATAATATGAAATCTTATTTCATATCTAAATAAACTCCTTTATTTAAGGAAATTAGGATTCTTTTCCCTATTCACAAATAAACTCTTTTATTTTGAATAATATGAAATCTTATTTCATATCTAAATAAACTCCTTTATTTAAGAAAATAGGATTCTTTTTCCTATTCACAAATAAACTCTTTTATTTTGAATAATATGAAATCTTATTTCATATCTAAATAAACTACTTTATTTAAGAAAAAATAGAATCCAATTTCAACTCCAATTAGTTAGCATGGAATCCAATTCCAACTCTAATTAGTTAGCATGAAATTTAATTTTAAAATTAAAATAAATCTTTTATTTTAATATTAAAATAAACCTTTTATTTTAAGATTAAAATAAACTTTTTTTATTTTAATTATAAAATTATTAAAATTAAAATAAAACTTTATATTTTTTTATTATTAATAAAACCTTTTATTTTAAAATTAAAATAAACTTTTATTTTAATTATATAATAATTAAGAATATATATATATATATATATATATATATATATATATATTATATATATATATATATATATATATATATATTTATAATTAAACTGTGCCTTATTCTTTCACCAACATGGCCTTTTTTTTTTTTTTTTTACCGTTGTTGCTTTTGTTTCCTGAGCTCATAGATTTCTGGCTTCCTTTTTAATTATGAGGTCCTCTTTAATAAGGAACTCCTTGAGTAATAAAGCAACAAAATAATCCCTTTAACTTTGATCACATGGTTTGCTCACGTCACCTTTTTAAAAGATATTATAGGAAGGCGTAAAACTTTAACATAATCATAAACTATAAAAAAAAAAATCAAATCACCAATTCCTTTAAAAAAAAATTTTTTTTTTTTTTTAAATTTTATACAATAAAATTATGCCCAATAAAATTGTTCTAAACACATATCAACATACATATCAAATCAAAACAATTAATAATTTGCATAAAGGTTTGGCTCGATACCACCGTTAGGGTTTGTAATATTCATGAACGCAATCAAATTGCAAAAAAATGCGGAACGTGTAAAATCGAGTTTAAAATTTTACAAACCATATACCCGGATCACCCTTTATGCATAATTATTAATTAAACGAAAAGATAAAGAATAAAATCATACCCTTGAAGATCGAGATTCCTCGTACAAGTTCACCTCCAAATCCTTTCGCTCAATCTTGAATCCACCGGGGTTTTGTTCCTTCCTTTGATCAACGTTAGCCACCCATATGTTTGGCCTCTGGAGTGATCCACCAAGGAATAATAAGAATTCAAGAAAGGGTATTTACTCAAACCCTAGTTTTCTATCTCTATAGAAAGGGCGTACTCTCCAACAAATTGGAATTATTACGTACGTTGTAAAAGTCAACAACCTCCACCACCCATAATAAGACTCCTCTTATTTATAGATGTGGGCAACCCACCTTAACAATTAAGGAATTGGGATTTATTTAATTAATTAAATTCTTTTAATTAATTAAGCTCCCTAATCTTATTAGGGATAATTAATTAAACTCCTTTAACTAATTTTCCTTCCTAATCCAATTAGGAATAAATGAGAGTACTATATTAAATTAATTTCTAAACTCTTTTAGAAATTAAAATAATAATAATAATTGTAATAATATTAATAAGACTCCTCTTATTAATTTATATTTAATATTTCTAAAATATTAAATAATAAATATTAAGCTATTTAATTTATTCTATCACCATAGATTAAATTAAATATACTTAACATATTATTACGATTATGCCATTAACTTCTTAAATAATTATTCTTCCTTTTATGGTGTGACCCTTTAGGTTCTCCATATTAAACCCACAGTGAATAAATCAATTAGAACAATTCTAATCTTATTTAAATAAATAAATTAAACAATTAATTTATTTAAATAAATAATATTTATTCTACAATAGGGATAAGTTCTCCCTAGCGATCAACGACTTTCCGTATAATATAGATTTCAACATTAATCATTAAAGAACTTTTGAGTAAATAGTTACCGTATAATTCAATCCTTCCACCATACAATGTCCCAATTAAATATAAGACATGGAATTATCACAAGTCTTATTTTATTTAATTATATCTATTTCGACTCTTAAATGCACAACTCCAAATAATGCAAATTAGAAACTCCTTTCTAATTTCATTCTCATTGCCAAGGACTACTTGAGTTGTCATTTATCGAATCACATAGACATTTCTCTTCTTTTATTAGAAGTGGTAGATTCTTTATCGATCATACATTATCTCCATGTACAACTTATTATACCCAAGCATACCCTTTGATATACCCTAAGGGTCTTAAGGAATAAGTCAAAGTATAACTCATCATACACAAGATACTATGATGATCTCAAGTCCAAGGATTACTTGATACTACTATCACTACAAGAATTCCTATTGACAGCAAATAAAACTCCATTAGGTATTCCTTAGCGAGCCAATGCTCAAAGAACTTATTCTCTAATAAGCACCTACATACTTGCTTTAGTGTCTCCACACAAATGATCATGAGATCAATCATCCTCATCCAATGAGCAAGCAATGTATGTACCAATATATCCGGATTTAGTAATCCCCAATTTAGTAATCCAACGTGTGGCGCCCCCTTTCTAAAATTTAGGTATCATTAAATGTCCACCCATCTTGGGCATCGCCACTATTACATGGTACATAAATTCAAATACTGACTTACTAATATAAGCAAAAGTATATGCTTTATATGCAATTTCAACATAAACCGTGGGTTTGAATACATATATTGTCTACTAGATATTATACAAACTCAAAAGGAGTCCTCATTACAACTATTATCACACTATTTCACGTATAGTGAGGACTACTAATGCTATCCTCCGGACCATTACTTCGTTCCCCGACTCGTCTCCAAATATGTTCTCATTTCAAAGAGAACAAAGAAAGAAAGGGTGAGCTCAACTAGCCCAAGAAGAAATATTATAACTAAGATAATGCGTAATAAATTATCATTAGCCTTCAACAAAGGTTAAACCGATAAAATACAATAGACAACCAGGTTTAATCAAGAATGGAATAAGCAATCCATTAAAAGAGTCAAGTAGAGAATAAAGTCTACTATCTTTTAGGTTTTAAAAGGTTTTCATCAATTTTTATCACGAGACTCAATTTTAATAAATAAACCACCATATCTAATCATCCCCGCACTACCGCGTCCAAGGATTTTCATCAAATTATCAATGGTCATGACTATACCGAATCACCCCGGTCATAATCATACCAAAACTATCCATCATCGCATTACATGCCAATCGAGGACTTTTGTCACATCATTTATATCAAGTCATGATTATACCGAATGATCCTCGGTCATAATCATACTAAGTTCATCTATGCACGTAAGCCAAAGATAACATAATATAACACGAGGATGATGACAATGACATAATAATTCAATAAAACAAGTTCAAGAATTATTTAATCCATGAATTATTAACGTCCAAATTGTCAACATGATATCGCTTCAGTAGAGTAAAATTCAAGAATGATCGTAAGAATATTTCCATGAAAAGATATCGATGAAACGCAAATATCAAGGATATTCTACTAATTTCATGGAGTATAGAAGTCAAAGTTTTAACCAACCGGGTATAATAAAGAATGGAATAACAAAAGAAATCACCATGCATGCAGATTGCAGATGTATGACAAAAGTTATTCCAACGTAATAATAATAATAACGGAACCAAAGTCGTGAAATTCACACCAAGCAGATGTTCCAATGTAATAATAAAGATGGAACCAGGATCCGGTGTAAAACACATGATAAGATATTCCAATGTAATGATAAAGATTTTAACCGTGTCCTGTAAAACACATGCATGTGATGTTCCAATGTAATAATAAAAAAACGGAACCAGTCCTGTAAAACACACGCATGTGATGTTCCAATGTAATAATAAGAATGTCACCAAGTATAGGGTAAACCGCATGTATACAAAAGTTATTCCAATGTAATAATAAGCAATGGAACAACATAAGGATTTCACCAAGTATAGGGTATGCGCCGCATGATAAAAGTTATGTATAGGGTATGCCACTTTTACAAAAGTTATTCCAATGTAATAATAATGAATGGAATAATGTAAGTTCTCTTCAAGAAGAAAGAATAACACCCATTACCGTAAAAAAAAACCTAATATAGAAGTAGTGAAGTAGCGAATACTCTTCTTCTTCTATAATTTTCTCTCTATAGCTTCTTTCTATAATTTCTCTCTCTAGTAGTTTCAATGAATTAAGAAAATATAATAAAGGAATGAGCTTCTATTTATAGGAAAATGGAATGCATAGTAACTAATCCATGAACTATCCAGATTGATTTACTTTAATCTGACGGTCCATATTTAAAGAAAATCTTTTAAATAAAATATAATATATTCTATTTATATAAAAACATTTTACTATGCAAACACTATGCAATACTATGCAAAACACTATGCAAAACACTATGCAACACTATGCATAATAAAATATAATATATTCTATTTATAGAATAACTTTAATAAAGTATTCTATTTTATATAAAAGATGTTTCGCTTTTATTACGTTAATAATACTGAATAAAACAAAACGTCATTATCGCTATAATAATTCATATTATTAATCGACAATAATGGAATCAAACCGAGTGACTTCTCACATAAGCATTAATAATCAATACCGTAAAAGCTACTATGCAACCACACGTATTCATCGTACTTTTACTACCGAGTAGTTCAACAAAGAACTACCACGTGAAAACTTCCGCCGTTATTTCAATAAAATATTTTTGTCGTTTTCTCAATCCGACAATAATTACATTATGGGGTCCACCAATGATTGAGTAGTTGTATGCGAATATTCCCGCTAAACCGAATATTCCCACCAATCGAATATAATATAACCACTTGCATACTTTGCAAAATTTATAAATACTACCCACAACTATAATATTATCTTAAATTCACACCATAATATTAAAAATTATTTCAACAAAATTTAAATCTTTATTGATAAAATCTGGGGTCTCACAATCTCCCTCCTCCTTATGGAATTTCGCCTCGAAATTAGGGTACGCATACTGATATGATAAAGAGGTGAGGATACCTTGAATACCTTTATCGTTGAAAATATTAAGTTCATCTTTGCAATCCGCCCAAAGATATTCATTAACAATTCATCTTTATTAACTTCACTGCACCAAAGATATATATATAATCAAAAACCAATAATATCGAGACTTAGCTTAATAGTATCATGACCACGAATTATCCATGCACTCTTCGCCAAGGATATTCGTGTTTTCAATTACTGATCCATGATTATACCGAATAATCCGTGGTTATAATCATACCAAGTCTATCAATGCACTACTACCAAAGATGACTTTTACCACATCCATGAATTAATATTTCATTCACGAGACTCAAATTTCAATAATTAATCCATATCATCGAATCATCCCCGCACTACACGTGCCAAGGATATTCATTAAGTATCACGACCACCAAAGATAATTATCCATTAAGCACTCCACCAAAGATAATTGTGTATTCATTAGTATCATCGACCAAATTATTATCCATGCACTACTACCAAAGATAATTGTGTATTCATTAGTATCACGACCACAAATTATCCATGCACTACTACCAAAGATAATTGTGTATTCATTAAGTATCACGACCACAAATTATCCATGCACTACTACCAAAGATAATTGTGTATTCATTAGTATCACGACCACAAAATTATCCATGCACTACTACCAAAGATAATTGTGTATTCATTAGTATCACGACCACAAATTATCCATGCACTACTACCAAAGATAATTGTGTATTCAATTACTTGCCATGATTATATCCGAACAATCCTCGGTCATAATCATACCAAGTCCATCTATGCACTTCAGGTGCCACGAGATGACTTTCAACATAATATAAACATGAGGATAATGATATAAAGAATCAATCAAATGAGATAAAGGATAAATATTAAACATTTATAATATAATTTATCCAGATTCAAGAATATCCCCATGTTTTCAATCACTTAATAATCTCATAATCTAATATCATTAATATTATAACAATATTTTAATCACTTCTTAAATTTATAAACAATTTATCTTAATTGTTTACGCTTTTACCATATAATGCATTTAATCATTCAAAAATGCCATACTCATAAAATATCATCACCAATTATCAAATCCTCATCAAAAAATATGCACGTACTACTCTATATAGGATTCTCTAGCCATAAAATCCTATTTTCAACTTTGTTACTTCACATAACATATTTAACTCATATGTTCAGAATTAAACTATTTTCATGAAAAATACCAAATCAGTCCCAAAAATATTTCTTTTCTGGGATTTAGCATAATATAGTCCCATAATGAAAATATATTTTTCTCGAATTTTTAAAATTCATTTACTATTTTTAAAAATTAATTTCTAATTAATTCCTTAAGAAATTAGCTACCTCAAGTTTAACTCCAAAAATTCCCAAATCTTGGCAGGACCTTACACATGTTAACGTGAGCTTCTAGTTTAAATTTCATGGTCATCGGAGTTATAGAACTCTCACGTTTATAGCGTTTTTCATTTAAAAACCTAAATATAGAAATAGTCATAACTTGCTCATTTTAAGTCGAGAATGAGCTCATTTTTGGACAGGAGGTACTTTATACCATATACTTTCATGTCTCAAAAGGCCAGAATTTTTCTCATAATTTAAGTGGCTGAAACAGTCCCTCTAAAAATTCATGGCAGTAGCATTTTTTGAAATTTACAGCTTTGACCTCCTTTGCTAAAATCAGTCCACACAAAAATCTACAACACCTTTTCCAGTAATTCCACTTGGATTAGTTAGGTAACTCATAGATCTAACTCTAGGACTTGACCACATTCAAAAATTCAAAATATAATAGGAGATATGGTCAATTGAATTTCATGTTACGCTTTTCACCAAAAAATCGATTTTCAACTCTTTGTGATTTCTAAGAAACTTTCATGTTTTCACATAATAACCAACATAACTCATCATAAAACTTACTAATACCTCATATACCCATGATTTTCATTAGTCCAATGCTTTTATTATGACTTTCATCATAAACCACGTAAACTGTTCATTTTAGTTGAAGAAATATTTGAGGGTTTAAGAAATGGGTTTTTGTACTGGGGTCAATACAAAATTCGATTTCACGCTCTAGGGTAGGCTAGGAAATCTTCAAGAATACGTCAAGAAATTTATTAATGATATAAATATCATTCAAAACTGTTACTCTCATCCAAGACTTGGATAGTACATCACATTGATACCAACTGTGACTTCTATCCCTTAACCTAGATAGCACCTCACAATGATACCTATAAACTTGCCATTTTCATTCACGATGTTGCCTACAGAAAAGTCCGCTTTGGTGCATTCCACACAAGGAAGTCAACAATGAAAGGTTCGGGGCTCTTTACTTATGGCTTGATATAACAATAATTGACTTTAGTAGTTTGGTTACTTTGAATTCGCATAACAAGTTGGTTATGAATATAAAAGCTAACAACCTTACGAAAAAGAATAATGAGTAGTTAATCAATCGCTTTTCAAAAATTACCTTAAAGGCAAGTATTTTCAAAGAGATAATATCGACAATAACGTGAAAGTGTTTATTTGAATCAAACAAGATTTTAAAAAAAAGCAAGTGAGGTAACGAAGGCTCCTACTAACGAGGTTTCAACCAATAAGTCAAAGTCTAACTTCTCCTGAGTCAAATTTAAACGTTGAACACGACTAGGTGAAATAAAAGAGGGTAGAACTTGTATTGAATAAAGTATAGACTTCGCATTAATTTATAATTAACTTACCCGTAATAACTTCGCTCGGGTTTCTCGACAAACGCTCTCGCTTAAATTATCGAAGTTCGACTTTACTATAGGCTACATTCCACCCTTAAGTGCTTCTTCACATTCTCGATCCATGATTTGAATCATTATTCTCCGATCCATATCGAATTGGGTTGACCGCTATGCATGTGGTAATTTGAATTCGATGTTGGGTTCTCCATTCTTTGTCCCAAAAGCAAAGTCCATTTCATCTATTTTGGCTTTATTGATCTGGACGTCTTTTTCTACATTATCAACGCGTTGTGCGCCTTTTTACCCATGCATCGCCTATTCTCCTTCGTTCGCTTGTTTCTTCTTTTAGTCGATCTTTGATTTTTAAATTCTCGATTCCAACTTTAATATCTTACACCACCGCCAAAGCGTGATTTTGTTCGAGCATCACATATCGGGTAACCCAATTTTGAATTGTTGTATCCCTTTGTTCCACGATTGCTTGTCGCTTCTTCAACTCGTTCTTCTAGCTCACGAACACGATTTTGTAATTCTAAGTTTTGATCATAAATTTCTTCTAACCAATTCTCCTCGTGTTCCTCTTCTTCCTCTTCTTCCTCATTCTCACCGCTACCTCTCTCGCAACTAGCTCTGGTGCAACAATTAGTTCTTCATTCACTACGTGGATATCTCTAATTTGTTCCTCGTCCCGACAATCGCATTAACTCGATTAGTGATTAAAGGTGTCACAACGGTCACATTCACTCCATTGTGAATATTTTCAGCTGCCATTTCCAAACACTGCCACAACATAAGGGTTAATTAATATATCAAATATTATCCCTATACTCTGACCGACCAATTAAATAACAAATAAACTTAGGTAGGTCATACTAGCGAAGGAATTTCCGCCTCCCCTCCTAGTTCTTATCTCGCATCTTAGCCAGGGATCATATCCCTAAGCTCTGATACCAACTGTGACGCCCCCAAAATTAGGTATACGTCACCCATCTTGGGTCGCCACTTACATGGTACATAAATTCAAATACAACTTACTAATATAACTGTCGTGTACAATACGACATAAACTGTGGGTTTGAATACATATATTGTCTACTTTATATTATACAAACTCAAAAGGAGTCCTCATTACAACTATTATCACACTATTTCACGTATTAGTGAGGACTACTAATGCTATCCTCTGACCATTACTTACGTTCCCCGACTCGTCCCCAAAATATGTTCTCATTTCCTAGAGAACAAAGTGAAAGAAAGGGTGAGCTCAACTAGCCCAAAGAAGAAATATTATGACTAAGATAATGCGAATAAATTATCATTAGCCTTCAACAAAGTTAAACCGATAAAATACAATAGACAACCGCTTTAATCAGCGGTGAATAAGCAATCCATTAAAAGAGTCAAGTAGAGAATAAAGTCTACTATCTTTTAGGTTTTAAAAGGTTTTCATCAATTTTTATCACGAGACTCAAACTTAATAAATAAACCACCATATCTAATCATCCTCGCACTACACTTGGCCAAGGATTTTCATCAAATTATCAATGGTCATGACTATACCGAATCACCCCTCGGTCATAATCATACCAAAAACTATCCATCATCGCATTACAGTGCCACCGAGGACTTTTGTCACATCATTTATATCAAGTCATGATTATACCGAATGATCCCCGGTCATAATCATACTAAGTTCATCTATGCACGTAAGCCAAAGATAACATAATATAACATGAGGATGATGACAATGACATAGTAATTCAATAAAACAAGTTCAAGAATTATTTAATCCATGAATTATTAACGTCCAAATTGTCAACACGATATCGCTTTCAGAAAGTAAAATTCAAGAATGATCGTAAGAATATTTCCATGAAAAGATATTTGGATGAAACGCAAATATCAAGGATATTCTACTAATTTCATGGAGTATAGAAGTCAAAGTTTTAACCAACCGGGTATAATAAAGAATGGAATAACAAAAGAAATCACCATGCATGCGGTATTGCATGTATGTGTTATTCCAACAATAATAATAATAACGGAACCAAAGTCGTGAAATTCACACCGACGGATGTTCCAACGTATAATAAAGATGGAACCGCATCCGGTGTAAAACACACGATAGATATTCCAACAGAATGATAAAGATTTTAACCAGTCCTGTGTAAAACACACGCATGTGATGTTCCAACGTAATAATAAAATCGGAACCAGTCCTGTAAAACACACGCATGTGATGTTCCAATGTAATAATAGAAGAATGTCACCAAGTATAGGTAAACCACAGATACAAAAGTTATTCCAATGTAATAATAAGCAATGGAATAACATAAGGATTTCACCAAGTATAGGGTATGCCATGATACAAAGTTATGTATAGGTATACCACTTTTACAAAAGTTATTCCAACAAAATAATAATGAATGGAATAATGTAAGTTCTCTTCAAGAAGAAAGAATAACACCCATTACCGTAAAAGAACCGAATATAGAAGTAGTGAAGTAGCGAGAATACTCTTCTTCTTTCTATAATTTTCTCTATAGCTTCTTTCTATAATTTCTCTCTCTAGTTTCAATGAATTCGTAAGAAAATAATAAAGGAATGAGCTTCTTTTTATAGGAAAATGGAATGCATAAGTAACTAATCCATGAAACTATCCAGATTGATTTACTTTAATCGACGGTCCATATTTAAAGAAAAATCTTTTAAATAAAATATAATATATTCTATTTATATAAAAACATTTTACTATGCAAACACTATGCAATACTATGCAAAACACTATGCAAAACACTATGCAACACTATGCATAATAAAATATAATATATTCTATTTATGTAATAACTTTAATAAAGTATTCTATTTTATATAAAAGATGTTTCGCTTTTATTACGTTAATAATACTGAATAAAACAAAACGTCATTATCGCTATAATAATTCATATTATTAATCGACAATAATGGAATCAAACCGAGTGACTTCTCACATAAGCATTAATAATCAATACCGTAAGTGCTACTATGCAACCACACGACATCGCACTTTTACTAATACCGAGTAGTTCAACAAGAACCACGGTAAAACTTCCGCCGTTATTTCAATAAAATATTTTTGTCGCTTTCTCAATCCGACAATAATTTCATTATTAGGGTCCACCAATGATTGAGCCGTTATATTTAATATTCCCTCGCTAAACCGAATATTCCCCACCAATCGAATATAATATAACCACTTGCATACTTTGCAAAATTTATAAATACTACCCACAACTATAATATTATCTTAAATTCACACCATAATATTAAAAAATTATTTCAACAAAATTTAAATCTTTATTGATAAAATCTGGGGTCTCACACAACGATTGGGAACTATTTTAGTTTTAAGCTTTCTAAGAATTTAGATCTCATTAGAATGATCATCATCATTATTCTAAAAGCATTGCTTAAAACTATGGGTTTATCACATATTATAAAACAGCATCATGTAGATAATTAAAAGCCTTTAATAAATTAATACTTTTTATTAATAAATGAATAAGATTGTTACAAAGTATATGCTTTATCATCAAACATGATTGGCTTGTGTGCATACTACTTTCACTTTTCGTGTCGGGGTACTATTCCCGAAGTACTATTCACGGGGTACTATTCACCCAAAAAATATATATTTCTTTTCGGTCCAAATTATTTTTGGGTACAATATTATTCCATGAGGAGATGTGATAATTTTTCAGACCGTTGGTTGAAGTTATAATCATTAATCAATATGGATCGTTGGTTGAAGATATAATAGTAAATCAATATGGACCGCTTGTGGAAAGTTATAATAGTAAATCAATATGGATCGCTGGTTTAAAGTTTTAATAGTAAATCAGTATGAACCGTTACTTTAAGTTTTAATAGTAAATCAATATGGACCGTCCGTTTAAAAGTAAATCAATATGGACCGTTCATGAATTAGTTACTATTCAGTCCATTCTCCTATAAATAGAAGCTCATTCCTTCATTATTTCTTACAAATTCAATGAAACTCTAGAGAGAGAAACTATAGAGAGAAAGAAGAAAAATATTCTGCTACTTCACTACTCCAGTATTCAGTTTTTCTAAGGTAAGGGATATTATTTGTTGTACTCGTAAGGGATATTATGTGTTGTACTCGTAAGGGGTATTATTTCTTTCATATTCATGAAGAGAACTATTGTTATTCCATTCTTTATTATTCATTGGAATAACTTTTATGCATCTTGATCTATCGCATTCCTGGTGAATTCTGTTGTTATTCCATTCTTTATTATTATGTTGGAATAACCTGTCTATGCGAAGTACCGCATACATGGTGAAATTCTTCCGTTATTCCATTCTTTATTATTCTGTTGGAATAACCTGTCTGTGCGGTCTATTGTTGGGTAAAATCTAATTACGCACAACACACAAGTATACGTGGTCAACAAGTAATAAAGTGAAAGTAGAGTATCGTTCCCACGAGGAATTATTAATACAAATCACCAAGTACTAACCCGTAACCAACTCAATCTTATTTAAACGAATGAATTTCAAATTATATAAATTAAACTACTATTAAATTCCACTAGTTAAATTAAGATTACGGAGATTTAAGATCATAACTTCACTTATTGCTTCATTTAAATTAACACACTTCTCATCAATTATTCTCTATCCCGAATTGTTAATCAAGAACACTAAAGCAGATAAAACCACCTCTCGATGCATAATACCCATACTCACTTAAATCCACAAATGATAGAATTAAGCAAGACACCATAATTAACTAATCCACTATATCTCTATGTGAATTACAATTAAAAAGGATTTAAAGCACAAGTTCTCTATAAGATTACAGATGGCGTAAAGGAATATCTCTATCCTAAACACGAATCATGAATTCCATCTATGTAGAAATCACAAACACATGCTATCATGATTAGATCTAAATCTATACTTCATCTCTCGAGTTCATATAGATTATCACGGTAATTGATGGTCAATCAATTAAACAATTAAGTCTAAATCACAATAGACAATCCTCACAATAGAACATAATAATTGATAACAAAACATATTAAAATAAACTACACAATAAGTTCTATTGTAATCTCAAACAAAGAATTAGTTCATTATTATTGAATTAAAACTAAGAATCCACACTTGAAATAACATTAAAAGATAAAAATAAGAGTAGAGTAAAGAATAAATCTGTTGTCAGCAAATCTCCATCTTCCTCAAGCTCCTGCTCTTGATCTTCAATGGTCTCCAAGTTGCTTCAATCTCCCAATCCCATAAGAACTAGGGTTTTGATCTAATTTACTCTAATCTAATCTAATGGAAATCCTCTAAAACTAATCTATATCTCTCTCTTTTATGCCTCTCATCATGTATTTATAGTTCTAATGGATATCCTAGCAAGTTAGGCAACTAAGAATCCTATTCTAGCTCAAATTGGACACCAAATAACCCAATTCAGCTGTCTTCCTGCCACCTAGGGTACCCAACGCTGTCCCCAAGCCTTTTATAGTGCGGTCCGCGCTGCAGAGTCAGAAAATCTGGCCGCCTAGCGCGCCCCTAGCGCGGTCCGCGCTGCCCTGTTTTCTACTGCGACGTCCTTTGGTAAAACACGCATAACCTTTGATCCGCTTAGAGTTACGGGTCCTGCCACCTATCAAATCGAAGATATCGACGAGATCTACAACGTTCATGCTTTGAGAAGTGACAGATTCAGATTGGATCATGGCGAAAATTGGGCTTGAAGTAGATGCTATGTAAATGGCAAGCATGACAACTCTTAGCTTTGATCTTCGTTGATAAAAAGGCCATAACTCTCACATCCGAACTCCGATTGGGATGATTCAAGATATTCCAGAAAGCTAAGAAGTAGAGCTACCATAAAATCCAAGTTCCAAGCCAAGAACATGCATCCAACTTGATGTTAAAAGTCCTTCAATATTCCCTTCTTGCATTTGCTTGCGTATTTTAGTCCAAAAGATGTACGAATTCTTTTCCTTGCTTCTTCATGCCAATGCCATGTCATCGCCTACAAAATAACATAAAATATATGAAAAGTAACTACGAAACATGAGATTAAGTAACTAATTCAAGTAATAGATACCGGATAAGTATGTATAAAACCTACTTATCAAATACCCCCAAACTTAAACATTTGCTTGTCCTCAAGCAAAAACACAAAACAACAATGCTATGCAATGCAGCTAATCTACATGCCTATGAATCCAGCAGTAATGACAGAAACAAGTCTATTCAACCGGCCTTAGAGAAATCAAGTAAACATGATAATACATCATATCAAAACTCATTAGTAATTTCCCAATCAATCATCAAATCTTAGACTGTTATCACTAATATAGTGTGTGTGTGCTCAACAACAATGCTAACTGATGTAAAATCAAATTTAACACATAACAAGTCTCTTCGAAGGCATCATATAGTGTAAACTCAAGAAATCTAAAAACAAGCTAGATCCAACTAAAATTAAACAATCACCAATATCGAGGGTCAACATGGGATACTTATGCTTCATTTTTCATCTACGGGGGCTTTTTGCTCTTATTTCTCGTTTTATTTATTTTTTATTCATTTTTTTCTTTTTTTTATAGTGAGTGCGTTTTACGCTCCATCTCACGCCTGTGTTTATGGGGAGTGCATTTCACGCTTCTTCTCGACCCACCATTGGACTCAATTTATTCAACTCAATATCTTTTCTTAGAAGCTTATATAGCCCACTTTTTCCCCCAAACGTAGGTTCTTGTCTAACTTTCGCCATCACTACTTGTTCTTGTCATTCTTTCATTCAAACTAGCATTATCCTTTAGAATCCTATTATGTATCAATTTAAACTCAATCAATCAACACGTTGTTTTTTACTTGTCTTTATCCTTATTATACCGGTTTCAAATGAAAAAGACTCAATTCATAACAAGAAATCACATCAAAGCTCTAATAGTCAAGATTTATACTTGTCTACCCAATTCCAATCTCATCATTGGCCAAAACAAACTGTAAATATCAAACAGCTGGACTCATGCAAGATGTACTAAATGCTATATAAACATAGTAAACTAACTACTAATTTTTATTTTTTATTTTTTAAGAATGCAAAAACTAAATTTAACTATACGAACTACAATGTAAATAACTAACTATATGCAATACGACACTAAAATGCCCCCAAACTTAAACTAGACATTATCCTCATTGGCTAAGATAGGAAAAATTAAAAGAGAGGACTTCCCTGAAAATAAAACATTTTCCTCCTTGTCTGCTAAGTCTGAAGAATAGGCCAGACACATTGGAATAGATCGGCAACCACACTTGAGTTGGACTTGACTAACATTGCAATTAAACCACTTTTAACGCCTGGGATTTCCGAGCGGCGCGAAAATTGAAAACCAACGTGGATTGGAAGTTGGGGATGGATGGGTTTAATGGGAATGAAAGTTAAAAAGGAGAAGGAGAGGTAAGGATGGTGTAATTGGGAGTTATGGGGAATAAGAAGTGCAATAGAATTTGGAGATGTGGAGAGTTTGCATGTAATGAGGAGAGGTGTCTTGATTGAGTTTATAACATGTTGCTCCAACTTTTCAGAATCTTCCATCCGAGTAAGCAGCGGTCAAAGACAGAGTTATGCATGAGGCATATAGCGCTCCCGCATTGATATCTAGAAGTTCTTTGTATTGGTGGCGCCGGTCATTTGAAGTATCTTCATGTAAGCTATTTGTCTGTATTTGTGTATCCAGCATGAGGATGAGGATGCGCGGCATTGCATTTGCTGGAGGATCGGCGTCACAATGCGCATCGGTATCGGTAGTCATTTGGCAGATGAGGTTTGGATTCTTTGGCATGGACCGCGCTTGGTCTATCCTTTTGGTAGCGCAGATCGGTAACATTGTCAGCGATGGTTGTTTATCCTTGAACTTCCAGCAAAACATGTAATTCTCTGATTAAGATGTGTACTTAACTCGATTCGAAACCAAAATATACTACTAATTAAGATGAAAAACTTAGAGCTTGGGTTGCCTCCCAAGTAGCGCCAGTTTTAGCGTCGCTAGCCCGACTTTGTCTGGTCAGCACTATCCAATTCCTCTTCGGTAATTGAGGAACCCTCCATCCATCGGAAACAATGTAGCTTTTGGTAGGTTCCCAATTGTGATAGCCATTGCATTAAAGTCACCTAGTATGCTTTCTTTTGATAAGATCACATTCAAGTACTTCCAACATCTAGGTGTTTTCTCCATTATGTCTGTGATCACATTGTGGCATTGAAGCTTGTCAAACACAACATTATCTTCTTCTATCTTCTCCAGCTCATTGCACCATGGCTTTGAAGTCGTACTCACTTTTACGTCACAAGGAGCATTGCCGACGACATGACTACCCAGTGGGCATGATTTTGCAAATCTAACCGGATCCTTGAACTTTGGTGGAGAAGGCACTTGAGGCATTAATTACATCGGCTCATCCTCATTAGTACTCATAGTAAGTTCTTCACCGACCTTATTTTCATTATCCCCACTTGTCTCCTCTTTTTCAACAACTCGTGTCTCATCCAGTTGTAGATTTGGCTCGGGCACTTCATCAATCTCGGAATCCTCATCATAACACCAATTGTTTTGAGGACAGTTGTTCAAGGCTTTGAACATTTGATCCATCTGGTTCTGCAGATTTTGAATTGATATCTCTTGATTCTGAATTGACCGCTCTTGATTAATCCTCCTCTCCTCGTTTGATGTTATGAACTTGGATAATAATTCCCCCAGCCTTGAATTTTCTGTTTCAGTCTCGGAAGCCATATATTGAGGATCATTGTTTGAATTAATGTTGAGTTGTTCCATCTGGTTCTGAAAATTGAAGCTCGATATTTCTTGACTCATCATCCTCTCCTCTTGGTCTGCTATGCCCTTCAATATTACATCCATCGGATTTGGCTTTTCTTCTTGTGGCAATGGAGGTGGACATGAAAATTCCGGTGTGTATAATTGATTTGGAGCGTAGTATTGGTCTTCATAATTGTAGCTCCATGACAAATCCGGGTGATACCCCCAAACTTGATGATAATTAGCATATGTATAATCGTTGAGGTATTCACCACCGTGTTGTCCCGGCCCAAAACTAACAGTGCATTGATGACTCGGATGATTACCAACACAATAATTGCAATTAACTGCTATCCTTCGATTATGTTGGGCTGCAACAACGTCCAACCTTCTCGAAAGTGTCTCAAGTTATGCTGATAATGCAGAAAATACATTGAGTCCATCCATCCTCGTTCCCCTTGTTTGAGTCATACTCGAATATGGCCTTTGATAATTGAATCCAAATCATGATACACGAAAAGAAAAAAAATAGAAGATAATTAAATAAAAAGAAAAAAATATTTAAATTAAGACTAATTTGATTGAAGCTATATTGGCAAAATATATTAAACTAATTCCCAAAGAATCAGCGCCAAAAACTTGTTGGGTAAAATCTAATTACGCACAACACGCAAGTATACGTGGTCAACAAGTAATAAAGTGAAAGTAGAGTATCGTTCCCATGAGAAATTATTAATACAAATCACCAAGTAATAACCCGTAACCAACTCAATCTTATTTAAACGAATGAATTTCAAATTATATAAATTAAACCACTATTAAATTCCACTAGTTAAATTAAGATTACGGAGATTTAAGATCACAACTTCACTTATTGCTTCATTTAAATTAACACACTTCTCATCAATTATTCTCTATCCCGAATTGTTAATCAAGAACACTAAAGCAGATAAAACCACCTCTCGATGCATAATACCCATACTCACTTAAATCCACAAATGATAGAATTAAGCAAGACACCCTAATCAACTAATCCACTATATCTCTATTTGAATTATAATTAAAAAGGATTTAAAGCACAAGTTCTCTATAAGATTACATATGGCGTAAAGGCATATCTCTATCCTAAACACGAATCATGAATTCCATCTATGTAGAAATCACAAACACATGCTATCATGATTAGATTTAAATCTATACTTCATCTCTCGAGTTCATATAGATTATCATGGTAATTGATGGCCAATCAATTAAACAATTAAGTCCAAATCACAATAGACAATTCTCACAATAGAACATAATAATTGATAACGAAGCATATTAAAATAAACTACACAATAAGATCCATTGTAATCTCAAACAAAGAATTAGTTCATTATTATTGAATTAAAACTAAGAATCCACACTTGAAATAACATTAAAAGATAAAAATAAGAGTAGAGTAAAGAATAATTCTGTTGTCAGCAAATCTCCATCTTCCTCAAGCTCCTGCTCCTTCTCTTGATCTTCAATGGTCTCCAAGTTGCTTCAATCTCCTAATCCCATAAGAACTAGAGTTTTGATCTAATTTACTCTAATCTAATCTAATGAAAATCCTCTAAAACTAATCTATATCTCTCTCTTTTATGCCTCTCATCATGTATTTATAGTTCTAATGGATATCCTAGCAAGTTAGGCAACTAAGAATCCTATTCTAGCTCAAATTGGACACCAAATAACCTAATTCAGCTGTCTTCCAGCCGCCTAGCGTGCCTAGCGCTGTCCCCAAGCCTTTTATAGCGCGGTCCGCGCTGCCCTATTTTCTGCTGCGACATCCTTTGTTAAAACACACATAACGTTTGATCCGCTTGGAGTTACGGGTCCTGCCACCTATCAAATCGAAGATATCGACGAGATCTACAACTTTCATGCTTTGAGAAGTGACAGATTCGGATTGGATCATGGAGAAAATCGGGCTTGAATTAGATGCTATGTAAATGGCAAGCATGACAACTCTTAGCTTTGATCTTCGTTGATAAAAAGGCCATAACTCTCACATCCGAACTCCAATTGGGATGATTCAAGATGTTCCGGAAAGCTAAGAAGTAGAGCTACCATAAAATCCAAGTTCCAAGCCAAGAACATGCATCCAACTTGATGTTAAAAGTCCTTCAATATTCCCTTCTTGTATTTGCTTGCGTATTTTAGTCCAAAAGATGTACGAATTCATTCCCTTACCTCTTCATGCCAATGCTGTGTCATCACCTACAAAATAACATAAAATGTATGAAAAGTAACTACGAAACATGAGATTAAGCAACTAATTCAAGTAATAGATACCGGATAAGTATGTATAAAACCTACTTATCATCTATCGCATGCCCGGTGAATTCTGTTGTTATTCCATTCTTTATTATTCTATTGGAATAACCTGTCTGTGCGGTCTATCGCATGCCTGGTGAATTCTGTTGTTATTCCATTCTTTATTATTACATTGGAATATACTTGTTGCATGCGGATTACGCATGACACGGTTCCATTCTTTATTATTATTCTATTGGAATAACACATGCATGTGCGGATTATGCATGTCGGGTGAATTACATTGTTATTCCATTCTTTATTATTCTGTGGAATAACTTTTATGCATGCGGTCTATCGCATGCACGGTGAATTCGTTGTTATTCCATTCTTTATTATTCATTGGAATATCACATGCATGCGGATTACGCGTGACACAGTTCCATTCTTTATTATTATGTTGGAAAATCACATGCATGCGGATTACGCATGACCGGTTCCATTTCTTATTATTACTCATTAGAATAACTTGTCGGTCGCGGATTACGCATCGCTTTGGTAATTTTTTTTGTTATTCCATTCTTTATTATTCTGTTGGAATAATCTGTCTACGTGGATTACCGCATGGCGGCAAAAATCCATTTGCAGTTTCATATGTTCTATTATACTAAGTTGGTTAAAGTTTTAGCTTCTATACTCCATGAAATTAGTGGAATATCCTTGATATTTGCGCTTCATCTAGTATCTTTTCATGGAAATATTCTTCTGAGCATTCTTGAATTTTACTCCACAAAGCAGTATCATGTTGACCAATTTGGCAGTTATTGAGTTCAGGATAAATTAACTTATAAATCTTTAAAATTTATTCTTGGACTTGTTTTATTGAATTTTCATCATCATCCTCATGCTTATATTATGTTGAAAGTCATCTTTGGCTTACGTGCATAGATGGACTTGGTAAGATTATGACCAGGGATTATTCAGTATAATCATGACCGTAATATGACGAATGATGTGGTTAAAGTCCTCATTGGCCTGTAATTCATTAGTGGACAGTTGTTGGTATGATTATGACTAGGGATTATTCGGTATAGTCATAACCATTGATGATTACATGAATATCCTTGGTCGTGGTGCAGGGATGATTCGATTTTATTTATTAAGATGAGTCTCAGTGATAAAGTTGATGAAAAACTTTTTAAATCATGGAAGATAGTAGATTTTATACTTTACTTGACTCTTCTAATGGATTTCTTATTCCACTACAGTTTTTGATCTAAAACTTGTTGTCTATTATATTCTATCAGTTGTTATACTGTTGAAGGCTAATGATAATTTATTTTGCATTATCTTAGTCATAATATTTCTTACTGGGCTAGTTGAGCTCACCCTTTCTTTCACTGTTCTCTTCAGGAAATGAGAATATAGCTAAGACTAGTCAGGAAATGGATTGACGATCCAGATGTTTGCATTAGTAGTCCTCACTATTCTGTGAAATTGTGTGATAATAAATTCATTGAGGACTTATTTTGAGTTTGTATACTGTCTAGAAGACAATATTTGTATTAAAACTCACAGCTCATATTGTATATTTAAGTTTGTATTTGTATTCAGTACCTTGTATCTGGCGACCTAAGATGAGTGATGTATACCTATTTTGGGGGCGTCACAGTTGGTATCAAAGCTTAGGGATATGATCCCTGGTTGAGATGTGAGACAAGAACTAGGAGGGGAGAGACGGGGAATTCCTTCGCTAGTATGACCTACCTAAGTTTATTTGGTATTTAATTGGTCGATCAGAGTATAGGGATAATATGTGATATGTTAATTAACCCTTGTTTTGTGATAGTGTTTGAAAATGGCATCTGAAAATACTGAGATAAGCAATGAAGCACATGAGACCGTTGAGTTAGCTCAACCAAAAGGTAACGAGCAACAACACGATAATAATCATTCCGGTGGCAACGGCCATCGGAACAATAATAACCATCGTGGGGGAAATTATCATGCCAAGAATGGTAACCATTTTGGTGGTAATCATGGCCAAGTTAATAGAAGTGGAAATTTCAAGAAGAGAAGGTCATTTAGCTCGATTTTGTCATATAGTGAAGTCAAGTCCAGCTGGAATGGTGGCACCAAAGGCGGATACGGACAAAACAAAGTCGGTGGTTTCAGGAAGGGCGTTTATCGTGACTTCTCAAAAAGCGAGTGACCCGAATGAAGTTAGCACGGGTTAGTTAATTATAAATTATTGCGAAGTCTATACCTTATTAGATACCGGTTCTAACCATTCTTTTATCTCTTGATTGCGCTCAACGTTTAAATTTGACTTCGGAGAAATTAGACTTTGACTTATTGGTTGAAACTTTGATATTAGAAACCTTCGTTACCTCCACTATTTATAAATCTTGTTGATTCAAATTGACACTTTCACGTTACCTGTCAATCTTATCTCTTTGAAAATACTTGCCTTTGATGTGATTTTAGGAATCGATTGGTTAACTACTCATCAAGCTTTTTGTAAGGTTGTTAGCTTTCATATTCCTAACCAACCTGTTATGCGAATTCAAGCAGCCAAACAACTAAAGTCAATCACTATTATATTAAGCCATAAGTAAAGAGCCCTTAGCCTTTCGGTGGTGACTTCCTTGTGTGGAATGCACCGAAGCCAAACTTTCCGTAGGGGACGTTGTGAATAATGGTGGCAAGTTGATAGGTATCAATGTGACGTGATATCCAAGTCTTGGATGAGAGTCACAGTTTTGAATGGTTTTCTATTGTTAATAAATTTCCTGACGTATTCTTAAAGACTTCTTAGCCTACCCCTAGAGCGTGAAATCGAATTTTGTATTGACCCCAGTACAAAACCCATTTCTAAAACCCTCAAATATTTTCTTCACCCAAAAAGAACGTGTAATGTGCCAAAGACGTTGGCTCGAGCTGTTGAAGATTACGATCGTACCATTCAATATCATCGTGGAAGAGCGAACGTGGTAGCTGACGCGTTGAGTAGAATATCGTATGCGTTTACGAGTGCGATGTTGTTAACACAAAGACCCATTTCGTATAACTTACAAATGATGAAGATAGAGTTAAAGACTATAGGGACCCACGTGGTGATATCAAATATACGAGTAGAATCGACTTTAATCGATAAAGTTAAAGGTCGCTCAAGCTACATACTCAGAGCTGATGAATGTGAAGAAGAAGGTTCAAGAGGGCGTTATTCTAGAAGCAAGAATCAATGAAGAGAGGAAATCTCAAACCTCGATTTTATTGGCCCATTTGAAATCCTTGATCGAGTAGGAACTGTGGCCTATAGACTCGTTTTATCGCCAAGTATGTCGCGTGTTCATAATGTTTTTTTCACGTATCGATGTTACGTAAATATGTGGATGACCCGAACCACGTTATTAAATTAGAACTAGATGAGATAACAAAAGATTTAACGTATGAGGAGCTACGTGTTAAAATCTTGGATAAGAAGAATCGTATTCAACACTCAAAGGTTATACCTCAAGAGTTAGAATCTGAAATGAAGTCAAGGTATCCTCATCTCTTCGGCATACTTGGTACGTACGTAAATTTTGAGGGCGAAATTTCATAAGGAGGGGAGATTGTGAGACCCCAAATTTTATGAAATGATAGTATTTAATTTTCTTATAATTATTATGTTATTTAGTAAATGGTTAAATTGATAAAAGGATTAAAGTTAAGGGTGATATTTGAAAATTTTGCAAAGTATGCAAGTTGTTATAAAATATTCGTTTGGTCGGGGAATATTCTTTTTGTCGGGGAATATCCGTACGATGGCATAATCATTGGTGGACCCCACAACAGAAGTATTATCGTAGTTAGAAAACGACATAATTATCTTTTTATAAAAATAACGACGAAAGTGTTACCGTTAAAACTGTTGAACTACTCGATAGTAAAGTAAAAAATGTCTGGCATTGGTTGCATAGTAGCACACGGTATTGATTATTGATGCTTACGTGAGAAGTCACTTAGTTATACTCAATTATTGCTGTAGTAAGTGCTACATCATATCTCTCATATTATTGATTCAATTATTGTCATAGTATCATCTGCATAATATGTTATATTATTAAATCAATAATTGAGACGACAAACTTATTCATATTATTATTTACAATATTGACAATGTCTAGAAGTTCTGTTAAGGAGAGGTTTTGTCACCTAATTGCGCGTCAATAAAGAGAAGTTGTACTCGTAAGGGATATTATGTGTTGTACTCGTAAGGGGTATTATTTCTTTCATATTCATGAAGAGAACTATTGTTATTCAATTCTTTATTATTCTATTGGAATAACCTGTCTGTGCGGTCTATCGCATGCTTGGTGAATTGTGTTGTTATTCCATTCTTTATTATTATGTTGTAATAACCTGTCTATGCGAAGTACCGCATACATGGTGAAATTCTTCCGTTATTCCATTCATTATTATTCTGTTGGAATAACCTGTCTGTGCGGTCTATCGCATGCTTGCGCGTCAATATTATTTGTTGTACTCATAAGGGATATTATGTGTTGTACTCATAAGGGGTATTATTTCTTTCATATTCATGAAGAGAACTATTGTTATTCCATTCTTTATTATTCTGTTGGAATAACCTGTCTGTGCGGTCTATCGCATGCTTAGTGAATTCTGTTGTTATTCCATTCTTTATTATTATGTTGTAATAACCTGTCTATGCGAAGTACCGCATACATGGTGAAATTCTTCCGTTATTCCATTCATTATTATTCTGTTGGAATAACTTGTCTATGCGGTCTATCGCATGCCTGGTGAATTTTGTTGTTATTCCATTCTTTATTATACATTTGGAATAACACATGCATGCGGTTTATCGCGTGCTCGTGAATTTTGTTGGTATTCCATTCTTTATTATTCTATTGGAATATCCTGTCTATGCGGATTACGCATAACCTTGTTCCATTCTTTATTATTCTGTTGGAATAACATGTCTATGCGAATTACGCATGCCAAGTGAATTCTGTTGTTATTCCATTCTTTATTATTCTGTTGGAATAACCTGTCTGTCTGCGGTCTATCGCATGCCTGGTGAATTCTGTTGTTATTCAATTCTTTATTATTCTGTTGGAATATCCTGTCTATGAGGATTATGCATGACATGGTTCCATTCTTTATTATTCTGTTGGAATATCACATGCATGCGGATTACGCATGACACAGTTCCATTCTTTATTATTATTGTTGGAATAACCTTTGCGTCATCTGCTTATTATGCGCTGGTGAATTCTTCTATTATTCCATTCTTTATAATTACATTTGGAATAATGCATACTGCGTGGATTACTGGCATGGCGGCAAAAATCCATTTGCGGTTTCATATGTTCTATTATACTCAGTTAGTTAAATTTTTGGCTTCTATACTCCATGAAATTAGTGGAATATCCTTGATATTTGCACTTTATCCAATATCTTTTCATGGAAATATTCTTCTGAGCATTCTTGAATTTTACTCCACAAAGCAGTATCATGTTGACAATTTGGACGTTATTGAGTTCAGGATAAATTAACTTATAAATCTTTAAAATTTATTCTTGGACTTGTTTTATTGAATTATCATCATCATCCTCATGTTTATATTATGTTGAAAGTCATCTTTGGCTTACGTGCATAGATGGACTTGGTATGATTATGACCAGGGATTATTCAGTATAATCATGACCGTAATATGATGAATGATGTGGTTAAAGTCCTCATTGGCCTGTAATTCATTAGTGGACAGTTGTTGGTATGATTATGACCAGGGATTATTCGGTATAGTCATGACCATTGATGATTACATGAATATCCTTGGCCGTGGTGCTGGGATGATTTGATTTTATTTATTAAAATTCGAGTCTCGATGATAAAGTTGATGAAAAACTTTTTAAATCATGGAAGATAGTAGATTTTAAACTTTACTTGACTCTTCTAATGGATTGCTTATTCCGCTGCAGTTTTTGATCTAAAACTTGTTGTCTATTATATTCTATCAGTTGTTATACTGTTGAAGGCTAATGATAATTTATTATGTATTATCTTAGTCATAATATTTCTTACTGGGCTAGTTGAGCTCACCCTTTTTTTCACTGCTCTCTTCAGGAAATGAGAATATAGCTAAGACTAGTCAGGAAATGGATTGACGATCCAGATGGTTGCATTAGTAGTCCTCACTATTCTGTGAAATAGTGTGATAATAAATTCATTGAGGACTTATTTTGAGTTTGTATACTATCTAGAAGACAATATTTGTATTAAAACTCACAGCTCATGTTGTATATTTAAGTTTGTATTTGTATTCAGTACCTTGTATCTGGCGACCCAAGATGGGTGATGTATACCTATTTTGGGGTGTCACAAATAGTACCTCAGGTGAATAGTAACCGAGTGAATAGTACCCTGTGAATAGTAACTTCGGGAATAGTAACCCCGTGAATAGTACTCCGGCATAAAATGTTAAAACTTATCAACAATGCTCAGAATAATATTTCCATGAAAAAATACTAGATGAAGCGCAAATATAAAGGTTATTCTACTAATTTCATGGAGTATATAAGCCAAACCTTTAACAAAATGAGTATAAAATTCAAAATCTGAAACGAAATAATATTACCTACATACTACAGAGTATGGAAGAAAATATTATTTTATACGAATACTGAACAAAAATAATATCCCTTACCTTGAAAAGAAGAGTATTTCAACTGGTATAGCGGTGATATTCTTGAAGAAAACTTTCACTGTTTTCTACGCTCAATGCTTTCTAAAACTCGAAAGAAATACGCTCAATATTATAAAAGAAGAATTCTCTGATTCTGGTGTGATTTTCAATTCTAACTAATCATCTTATTTATAGGAGAATGGAAATGATACTATTTGAATTTTTATTTCACGGACCAACAGTAAAAATAATTCACGGGCTGAATTTTGCAACACACCGACGCCAGTTTTTCAAACAAATATTTAATAACCAAATATATATATATATAAAATACTATTTCCCTCCAATATACGTTTCCTCCTCCCACCCCATTTCCATTTCATCCATTTCTTCCATACGTGGGCCCCACATTTGAGTCCCACCTTTATTATAAAGAATAATTTTTTTATCGATTATTTTGAAAAATGGGTAAATTGTGACGCCTCCAAAATAGGTATATATCACACATCTTGAGTCACCGAATACATGGTAAAAAATTTAAATACAACTTAATTATACAACAGTCGTGTAAAATATGACAAAATATAATCTAAGAGTTTTAATAAGAATATTGTCATCTAGACAATATCCACACTCAATGGAGTCCTCATTATATTTTTTGTCACACTATTTTATAGAATAGTGAGGACTACTAAAACAACCATCTGGACCGTCAATCCGTTCCCCGACTCGTCCCCATATATTCTCATTTCAAGAAGAATAAAGGAAAGAAAGGGCGAGCTCAACTAGCCCAATAAAAAATATTATGACTAAGATAATGCAGAATAATTTATCGTTAGCCTTCAACAATGTTAAACTAATAAAGTATAAAAAACATCAAGTTTAATCTGCGGTGAACAAGCAATCCATTAGAAAGAGTAAAGTAGAGAATAAAATCTACTATCTTCTATGATTTAAAGGTTTTTTTCACTTTTATCACCGAGACTCAAACAATAAATAAACCACATCATCCCCACTTTTCTACTACAAGGATATTCATTAGTATCATGACCAAAATCTATCCATGCACTACGGGCCAAGGATATTCGTGTATTCATCAATGGTCATGATCATGCCAACAACTCGTCCATCAATGCACTACACGAACCAACGAGGACTTTTACCACATCATTTGTAACATTACGGTCGTGATTATACCGAATAATCCCCGGTCATAATCATACCAAGTCCATCTATGCACTACAGGCCACAGATAAATTTCAACATATTATAAACATGAGGATGATGACTGTCGACGTCGGGATTTTTAGATGTCCCTTTCTGTTACTTGTTCTTTGGTGTTCTCATTTTAGGTGAGATTTGTTTGAAAAAACAAGTGAAAAAGGTCCAACATGTATAATGTCGACGATGGATTGTTAAGAGTCGCTAGTTGGTTTTTTAAATGGTTATACCAACACAACCGAGAAAAGGTTTGCACATTGACCCTGTGATGTGACACTGCTAAATGGGTCGGTGAAATCGAGATTCATTAGGATCCGGAGACTTGGTTATGCGGAGGGAAGGTGTTAGGCACCCTCTGACATCCGTGTTACCACGGTGACCGCCTCTTTTTAAGAAACTATTATCTGAATGTGTGTGTGTGTGGGTCAATGTGATGTTATTTGGAAGTAGTACGAGGCCTCATTCGCACCTATATACACAGGGTTTGAATTTATGTAAAAATTTAGTTTTTAGCAAGATATGGCAATGATGTTTTATAAAAGAGGTTTCTCAAACCCTGATGCTCAATAGTAATTGAGACCTTTTATACTTCCATTTTATTAAGTGTTCGGCTTGATTGATTTTATTTCCAAGATGCAAAGCATCTGTAAGAAAATAATGTACAAAATAATGTCGACTTCCTCGTGGGTATGAGAACCATCTGAGGAAATTCAGACACCGTAGAATAATTTACAAGCTGCTTACAACTGAAAATGTCCATCACGGGAATCGAATCTAGATCCAATAGGTTGAATCTGTGATCACATGATTCCTAAAGCATACGATAATCTTTGCAATTTATATGAAAGCGATAACAGTATATATATAAGCTGTAAATATATATATATATATATATAGACATGATCACCAACCACGAAGCACCTCAATGGGGGATCAAAAATGTAAATAAAACTGTAAAAGCTATCAACCACCACGGAGGAAACCCTAGGTGGCAAAAAATGTAAATAAAGCTGTACAAAGCAATCAACTGCCACGAAGTGAACTCCAGGATGGACGAAACGTAAATAAAGTCAGAAAAGCGATCAACCACCACAAGTAAACTCCGGTAGGACAATATATATATATATATATATATATATATATATATATATATATATATATAAATGAGTAAATGCATAAGTATATATATATATAAATCTAAATGCTCATCGAATGTAAAATCCGGGCTCATCGAGCAGTTAATATATATATATATATATATATATATATATATATATATATATATTAAAGCGATAAGCGCTTGCATCAAGTCTAGGCTCATCGAACAAAGTTTGACACACAGTTCATATATATATATATATATATATATATATATATATATATATATATATATATATATATATATATATATATAAGAAAATAAACGCTCAAACTGTTCAGGCTAATCAGAACAAAGTTCGACACGAGTTCATATATATATATATATATATATATATATATATATATATATATATATAAGCAAATAAACGCTCCTGATCAAGTTCAGGCTCAATCGAGGCATAACTCGATAATGTTAGTCCATATATATATATATATATATGTATATATATAATATATATGTATATACAAACTAAAATAAAACCACGGACCGAAGTCCGGGCAAACTCACGCAACACGACTATCAACGTGAAGAAGGGTGTGTAAAAAGATGAAGGGAAAGACTTTAAAGTGTGTGAGAAGGCTTACAGTGGCCTGCCAAAGAAGACTTCTATATCTTTAAAGTAGGTAAACATTGGCTTTTGTAAGTACAAAAGTAGCTATATATGAGCTCACAGGTGTTTCAAAATGGGAAAGAACTTAGTATATTGCAAGTACGGAGCAAATTTAACAGGGCTTCCTCGCTCTTTCTCTTCTCAAAATGGCCACCCCAAGCCCTCTATTTATAGAGGGGGGAGCCGTAGGTGTACCTTAGGCTGTCCGGGTTGCCCCGGGTTTCTCGGGTCGGATCATCTCGCAGTACGTGCACTCGGACACTATAATGTCCGCTCGAACTTTCAGAATTGCAATCCGGGCATCCGACTGAGGTATATAGGACCTATTTCGGACCGTTGTTATCGAGAGTTATACAATGGCATAGGATTAGAGTTTGTATGAAGTCATTGAAGATGGGACGATGCCCTCCGGTCTTCAAGCTTCAAATTCTATCTGTTACCCCGCACGATAGTCACTCGGGATTGGTTTTCCTTGATTCATGTGGGACATCGTTGTGTAGAGATGTGTGTGACGCCCCCAAAATTAGGTATACATCACCCATCTTGGGTCGTCAGATACATGGTACAAAATTCAAATACAACTGTCGTGTACAATACGACAAAACATAACTGTGAGTTTGAATACAATTATTGTCTACTAGAGATTATACAAACTCAAAAGGAGTCCTCATTACAATTATTAACACACTATTTCACAGAATAGTGAGGACTACTAATACTATCCTCTGGACCGTCATCCGTTCCCCAACTAGTCCCTGCTATGTTCTCATTTCCTGAAGAGAACAGTGAAAGAAAGGGTGAGCTCAACTAGCCCAGTAAGAAATATTATGACTATGATAACGTAGAATAAATTATCGTTAGCCTTCAAATGTGTTAAACTAATAAAATATAACAACATCAAGTTTAACTACGGTTGGAACAAGCAATCCATTAAAAGAGTCAAGTAGAGAATAAAATCTACTATCTTTTATGATTTAAAAGGTTTTCATGACTTTTATCACCGGACTCGACAATAAATAATCCACAACATCGAATCACCCCTGCACTACGGACCAAGTATATTCTTTAGTATCACGACCACAAATTATCCATGCACTACAGCCAATGACATTCATGTATTCATTAATGGTAATGATCATGCCAACAACTGTCCATCAATGCACTGCGGAACAATGATAACTTTTACGACATCATTTGTAACATTACGGTCATGATTACACCGAATAATCCCTACTTATAATCATACCAAGTCCATCTATGCACTACAGGTCACAGATGACTTTCAACATGATATAAACATGAGGATGATGACAATGATATAAGAATTCAATAAAACAAGTTCAAGAATTAATTTATCCAGGAACTAATAATGTCCAAATTGTCAACATGATACTGCTTTGTAGAGTAAAATTCAAGAATGATCAGAAGAATATTTCCATGAAAAGATACTGGATGAAGCGCAAATATCAAGGATATTCTACTAATTTCATGGAGTATAGAAGTTAAAACTTTAACCAACTGAGTATAATAAAGAATGGAATAACAAAAGAAATCACCATGCATGCGGTACTTCACATAGACAGGTTATTCCAACAGGATAATAATAACGGAACCAGGTCAGGCAAAATTTGCACTGACAGGATGTTCTAACAGAATAATAAAGACGAAACCAGGTCCGATGTAAAACACACAGACAGGATGTTCCAATAGAATAATAATAAAGACGGATCCAGGTTCGGTGTAAAACACAAAGACAGGATGTTCCAACAGAATAATAATAAAGACGGACCCAGGTCCGGTGTAAAAAACACAGACAAGATGTTCCAACAGAATAATAATAAAGATTTTAACCAGTCCTGTAAAAAACATGCAGAGCAGGATGTTCCAATAGAATAATAGAATAATGTCACCAAGTATAGGGTAGATCCGCATATACGAGGTTATTCCAATAGAATAATAAGCAATGGAATAACAACAGTTCTCTTCATGAATAAGAAAGAATAACACCCCTTACATTAGTAGTAAATTGAATAATACAGTAGTGTAGTAACAGAATACTGTTCTTCTTTCTCTCTTATTCTCTCTATACTTTCTCTCTCTCTATAGCTTGAATGAATTCGTGAAAAGTAATGAAGCACTAGGCCACTATTTATAAAAGATTTCTAGCTTAGCACTTGAAATGTGAAAAGACAAATAGCTTGACGACTGGTGATGTGAAAAGAAAAGTGGTTTGACGTCTGTAATGTGAAACGACAATTGGTTCGACGCCTGTAATATGAAACGACAAGTGGTTTGACGTCTGGTAAAGGTAGTTACTATTGACGAAGGTAATTACTATTGACGAAGAGACTCTTAGATGATGACATATGGACCCCCCATTAAATAACCAAACTTACCATAAACGTCTCATAATAGACTCTTTATATACATCAAGGATTGAATAAATATTACCACAAATCATTTTATTTTTAATCAACACATATTTAATCTTTCAACAATTATTAATCATTTATAACTTGTCGCCTCAATTATTGATTTAATAATATAACATATTATACGAGATGATCTTGTGACAATAATTGAATCAATAATATAAGAGATATGATACGATAATTATTGTAGCAATAATTGAGTATAAATTTGTAGTGACTTCCAGTGGTATGTTCTCATTTCACGAAGATCGTACTTTGAAAGAAAGGTGAGCTCATTTCACTAGCCCGATGAAAAATATTATGACTAAGATAATTATGACTAAGATAATAAATTATCGTTAGCCTTCAACGATGTTAAACTAATAAAATATAACAACATCAAGTTTAAGCTGCGGTAGAACAAGCAATCCATTAAAAGAGTCAAGTAGAGAATAAAATCTACTATCTTTTATGATTTAAAAGGTTTTTCATGACTTTTATCGGCTGGACTCGACAATAAATAATCCACATCATCGAATCACCCCTACACTTACTGACTTAGGATATTCTTTAGTATCGCGACAACAAATTATCCATGCACTTTCTGACGAGGACATTCGTGTATTCATTAATGGTCATGATCATGCCAACAATTGTCCATCAATGCACTACATGCCAATGATAACTTTTACCACATCATTTGTAACATTACGGTCATGATTACACCGAATAATCCCTAGTCATAATCATACCAAGCCATCTATGCACTACAGGTTACTGATGACTTTCAACATAATATAAACATGAGGATGAGGAAAATGATAGAATTCAATAAAGCAAGTTCAAGAATTAATTTATCCAGGAACTAATAATGTCTAAATTATCAACATGATACCGCTTTGTAGAGTAAAATTCAAGAATGTTCAGAAGAATATTTCCATGAAAAGATACTGGATGAAGCGCAAATATCAAGGATATTCTACTAATTTCATGAAGTATAGAAGTCAAAACTTTAACCAACTGAGTATAATAAAGAATGGAATAACAAAAGAAATCACCATGCATGCGGTTACCGACGCATGAGGCGGAGTTATTCAACGAGAATAATAATAACGGAACCGAGTCGAGACAAAAATTTGCAAGCGCGAGTTGTTCAACCAGAATAATAAAAAATTTTAACCAGGTCGGTGTAAAACACACGACGATGATATTCAGCAGAATAATAATAAAAAAGGCGGAACCCGGTCCGGTGTAAAACACACGAGCGGGATGTTCCAACGAATAATAATAAAAATGGAAACCGGTCCGGTGTAAAACCCAGAAGACGGGATGTTCCAATAGAATAATAGATGAATGTCACCAAGTATAGGGTAGACCACGTATCTGAGTTATTCCAACGAGAATAATAAGCAATGGAATAACAATAGTTCTCTTCATGAATAAGAAAGAATAACACCCCTTACATTAGTAATATTGAATAAGTAGGTGTAATAACGAGAATACTCTTCTTCTTTCTCTCTTATTCTCTTTATACTTTCTCTCTATAAGCTTGAATGAATTAAGTGAAAATAATGAAGCACTAGGCCTCTATTTATAGAAGATTTCTAACTTAGCACTTGAAATGTGCAAAGGCAAGTGGCTTGACGGTTGGTGATGTGAAAAGAAAAGTGGTTTGGCGCTTTGTAATGTGAAACGACAATTGGTTCAACGCTTTAATGTGTAATATGAAATGAAGCGACAAGTGGTTTGGCGTCTGGTAAAGGTAGTTACTATTGAAAAGGTAATTACTATTAATAATTACTATTATTGAAGAGAGACTTAGATAATGACATATGGACCCCCCCCCATAAAATAACCAAACTTACCCCAAACGTCTCATAATAGACTCTTTATATACATCAACGATTGAATAAATATTACCACAAATCATTTTATTTTTAATCAACACATTTTAAATCTTTCAACAATTATTAATCATTTATAACTTGTAAATCTCAATTATTGATTTAATAATATAACATATTATTACACGAGATGATCTTTGTGACAATAATTGAATCAATAATATAAGAGATATGATCACGACAATTCTTTGTAGCAATAATTGAGTATAGCTGAGTGACTTTCTCATGTAAGCATCAATAATCAATACCGTGTGCTACTATACAACCAAGTGTATTACTGTACTTTTACTACCGGGTAGTTCAATAGTTTTAACGGTAACACCTCCGCCGTTATTTTCATAAAGTATTTTTGTCGTTTTCTCAATCCGACAATAATTCTGTTGTGGGGTCCACCAAAGATTGTGCCGTCGTACGAATATTCTCCAACAAAAAGAATATTCCCCGACCAAACGAATATTTTATAACAACTTGCTTACTTTGCAAAATTAATAAATATTACCCACAACTATAACATTATATCAAATTTACTCCATAATATTCAAAAATAATATTTATAGAAAATTCAACTTTATTTATAAAAGTTGGGGTCTTACAACCTCCCTTCTTATGAAATTTCTCCCTCAAAATTAGAGTGCGTTACACGGTATGTCGAAGAGGTAAGGATACCTTGATTTCATTTGATTCTAACTCCCAATCATTTCCTCAACATCGTGGTTTCTCCACAAAACTTTGACTTGAGGTATAACCTTGGGCGTAGAATATGTTCCTTCTTATCCAAGATTTGAGCAGGAACCTCTTCATACGTCAAATCTTCCGCTATTTCATCCTGGTTCTAACTTCAATAATGTGGTTCGGGTCTTTCACATATTTACGTAACATGGATATGTGAAAAGCGTTATGAACCACGAGACATACTTAGCGGTAAAAGCGAGTCTATAGGCCACAGTTCCTACTTGATCGAGGATTAAAAATGGGCCGATGAATCGAGGATTGAGTTTTCCTCTCTTTCCAAATCTAAGTAACTCCTTTCCATGGAAGCAACACGCAACAACACATGATCTCTATATCGAATTCCACGTCCTTTCGATGAAGATCAACATAACTCTTTTGTCGATCTTGTGAGGTTTTTATCGTTATCGGATCATTTGAATCTTTTTAAAGTAGTCATCGTACCAACTCTTGGTCCCAACAACGTTGCTTCACCCACCTCATCCCGACATATCTTGGAGAACGACACTTTCTTCCATACTGGCTTTGAATGGAGCCATGCGAATACTTGTTTGATAAGCTGTTGTTGTAGGAAAACTCCATCAATGGTAAGAACTTGTCCCAACTTCCCTTGAAATCAAGGACCACGAGTCTTAATAGATCTTGAAGAGTTTGAATAGTCCTCTCCATTGTCCGTCCGTCGAGGATGATATGCTTGAAACTAAATCGTGAAATCTATGCCCATAGTTTTTTGCAAACTAACCCAAAATCGTGAAGTGAATCTTGGGTCTCGATCGAAACTATGGATCTTAGGCATACCATGCGATCTTACAATCTCGTTTATGTATATCTGAGCAAGACGTTCAAGTGTATAATTTTCTCGTATCGGTAAAAATGAGCGGACTTGGTCAATCTATCAACAATGACCCAAATCGCATCTATGCCTTGAGAAACGTTAGGAAGGCCGGTAATGAAATCCATGGTAATGTGCTTCCACTTCCATTACGGAATTTCAAGTGGTTCTGATGGACCTTTTGGTACTTGATGCTCCGCTTTAACTTCGTTGACAAGTTAGACACCTTGAGATAAACAATGCTATCTCTCTCTTCATATTGCTCCACCAAAATGTATGGCCGAATATCATGATACATTTTGGTACTCCCGAGATGGATTTCAAATGATGTGTTGTGCGCCTCCATCATGATTTTATACTTTAAATTAGGGTCGTTAGGAACACAAAAATGCAGAGTTGACTCAAGTATTCCTTCTTCATCGATTCTTGCTTAGGCGTAGCACCTTCTTGCACTTTCTTCCTCATCGCATCGGCTCCAGTGTCATAACTTGAAGCGGCTTTAACTTTATCGATTAAAGTCGGTTCTACTCGTATATTCGCCATCATCACATGGGTCCTGAGTCTTTAACTCTATCTCCATCCTTTGCAAGTCACACAAAATGGGCCTTTGTTGACAATATCGCTTTTCGTGCTTGCATATGATCTTTCTACTCGATCGTCGGCTACCACGTTAAACTTTTCGAGATGGTATTGGATGGTATGATCATAATCTTTCAATGATTCAAGCCATCGTCGTTTATCGCATGTTGAGTTCCTTTTGAGTAAAGAAATATTTGAGGCTTTTATGATCCGTAAAGATCTCCACCTTCTCCCCATACAAGTAATGCCTCCAAATCTTTAGTGCGAAGACAATAACTTGAACTCTAGATCATGAGTAGGATAATTCCTCTCATATTCTTTGAGTTGTCTTGAGGCATAGGCTATGACTTTTCCATGTTGCATGAGAACACATCCCAACCCTTTGCTAGAAGCATCACTTTGTAGATGACAAATCCCTCAGAGCAGGATGGTATTGTCGAGCAGTCTTTGAAATGAGTCTCTCTTGAGTTCTTGAAAACTCTTCTCACATTCTTCGCTCCAATAGAACTTTGTATCTTTTTAGAGTCAATTTGAGTTAATGGAGTAGCGATTAGAAAATCCTTCCGAATCTCCGATAATAACCCGACTAAACCGAAAAGCTACGTACTTGATCATTGATTTAGGTTGCTCCCGACTTTGAATTGCTTGATCTTTCTTTGGGTCAATGGATATTCCATGACTTGATACCACGTGCCCAAGGAATGCTACTTCCTCGAAGCGAACTTCGCATTTCTTCAACTTGGCATAAAGCTTGTATTCACGAAGCTTTTGGAGTGTCGACCTCAAGTGTTGCTCATGATCTTCACGACTTTTGGAATAAATAAGGATGTCATCAATAAAAGGCGACCACAAAGTGATCCAAATATTCCTTGAATACTCGGTTCATCATATCCATGAAGGCGGCGGGGCATTAGTCGATCAAAGGACATGACTAGGAATTCATAATGCCGTCTGCAGAGTTACGAAAAGTCTCTTTGGAATGTCATCGGTTCTAATCTTCAATTGGTGATATCCGGAGCGAAGATCGATCTTTGAAAAGAATTTGGCTCCTTGCAAGCTGGTCAAAACAGGTCATCAATACGTGGCAATGGATACCTATTTTTGATGGTGACATGATTCACTCCAGATAATCAATACAAAGTCGCATACTCCCATCTTTCTTCTTCACGAATAGAAACAGAGGAGCACCCCGAGGAGAAGTACTAGGACGAATAAAGCCAATGTCTAACAATTCCTGCGGTTGGGTCTTTAACTCTTGAAGTTCATAGGAGCCATTCGATATGGGGCTTTGGAAATGGGTTTTGTCTGGGGTTCAAGGTCGATACAAAATTCAATTTCACGCTTTCGAGGGTAGGCGGGAAGTTCTTGAGGAATCGTCGGAAATTTATTAACAATAGAAATATCGTTCAAAAGCGGCGTATTTTTGTTTAAATCTGTGACATGAGCTAAGAAAGCTTGACATCCGTTTTTCAATAAATGAATAGCTTTATGGCTTGAGATGACCGTGATTGATTTTAATGGTTTGGTAAGCTTGAATTAGCATAATAGGTTGATTAGGAATATGAAAGCTAACAACCTTACGGAAATAATCAATTTTTGCATGATGAGTAGTTAACGAATCAATCCACAGAATCACGTCAAATCTGAGTATTTTCAATGAAATAAGATCTACGGTAATGTGAGGTGCCGATTTGAACCAAAAGACTTATAAGCGATTGGATGTAATGAAGGTTTCTCTCAGCGGAGTTTCCACAGATAAGTCAAAGTCTAATTTCTCCAGTAGTCAAATTTAATCGATGGCGCAAGTAGGAGAAATAAAAGAATGGGTAGAGCCCGTATCAAATAAAGTATAGATTTCATTAGAGTTTATGATAAGCTTACCCGTGATGACCTCATTCGGGTTCCTTGCTTTACGGGAGGTCACAACAAAGCGCTCTCCCTTGCCTCTAGGTTTTGACTTTTACGGGATGACCTTTGGTGCCTCCATCCTAGCTGAATTTGTCTTGATGAATGAAAAATCGGGCTAAGTGACCTTCTCTTCCACAATTATAACATGCTTTGGATGGCATCAGCGCGTTTTGGATGATGTGCCCCTCCCTCGCATTTGAAACATATGATAGGTGGTCGTTCTCCTTCCTTAACGACAGGTGCTGGTGCTGACGTCTTTCCATCATTGTTGAATCTCCTCTTCTTGAAATGTCCATTCTTATTGTTTTGGCCTGATTACCACCGAAGTGGTTACCATTTCTGGCACATTGATTCCCTCCACGCTTGTTGTCAACCCGATGGCTGCTCTCCTTTGGTATTATCATTTTGCCGTTTTGCTCTCTTTTTTAGTTGTGTTGACTCGTTATCGCGCTCCACTAAGCGAGCCCTATTTACAACATCTGAATATAAACACGTTTATGAGAAATAAGATGTTGGCGTATCTCGACTTCAAACCTCTTAAAAACATCCATGTCATTCTCTCTTCATTATCCACCAAGTGGGACATGAAAAGGGATAACTCATAAATTTAGCCTCGTATTATTGACACGGTCATATTGTTTTGTTCCAACTTGATAAACTCCACCTCCTTCATGTGATGAATACTTTGGGAAAAGTATTTGTCGTTGAAAAGACTCTTGGAACTTCTCCCAAGACATCTTGATCTGGCGGGTTGAGTACATTTCTGGATTCCCACCGATGTCTGCCTCTCGCGCAACATAAAAGGCGTGAAAGGAACCTTTTGCTCCTCGGAGCATCCCAAGACATCAAATATCTTGGTGATCTGCTTTATCCATGCTTCCACCATAAGTGGTTTTGGCTCTCCTTAAACTCCGGTGGTCCCGGCTCCTTGAAGCATTTAGCGATGACCGCCAGAGAGTTTCCAGTGTTTCCACACATTTTGGATAGGAATCGCTCTACTTTCTTTGTTGCATGAATTGCATAAAGCCCTAACATTTGATCATTCATCATTTGGTGGGTGTTGTTTGTTTGCATGAGGATTGTCGCCTTCACGATGCACATTATCCTAATTATTGATATGTGGTGAATCAACGGTCACTTTGTGCTCCATTGCTATTCTCAACATTCTCGGATGTCATTTTTAGATCTTGCCCACAAAATAAAGGTTAATTGACATGTAACATATTATCCCTAAATTACGGCCAGACCAATTAAATACCACATAAACTTAGGTAGGTCATATACTAGTGAAGGAATTCCCGTCTCTCCCTCGATCCTAGTACTATTCTCACATCTTAGCGGGGATCATATCCCTAAGCTTTGATACTAGCTATGGCGCCCCCCAAAATTAGGTATACATCACCCATCTTGGGTGCGTCGGATACATGGTACAAAATTCAAATACAACTTACTAATACAATTTGTAGCAGTATACAATCGACAAAACATAACTGTGAGTTTGAATACAATTATTGTCTACTAGAGATTATACAAACTCAAAAGGAGTCCTCATTACAATTATTAACACACTATTTCACGAGAATAGTGAGGACTACTAATGCTATCCTCTGGGATAGTCACTCCGGTTCCCAGACTAGTCCTGCTATGTTCTCATTTCTGACGAAGAGAGCGGTGAAAGAAAGGTGAGCTCAACTAGCCCGGTAAAAATATTATGACTAAGATAATGCGAGAATAAATTATCGTTAGCCTTCAACGATGTTAAGCGATAAAATATAACAACATCAAGTTTAAGCTGCGGTGAAACAAGCAATCCATTAAAAGAGTCAAGTAGAGAATAAAATCTACTATCTTTTATGATTTAAAAGGTTTTCATGACTTTTATCGTTGGGACTCGACAATAAATAATCCACATCATCGAATCACCCACACTTTTCTGACGAGGATATTCTTTAGTATCACGACCACAAATTATCCATGCACTACTGACCGAGGACATTCGTGTATTCATTAATGGTCATGATCATGCCAACAACATCCATCGATGCACTTTCAGAACAATGATAACTTTTACCACATCATTTGTAACATTACGGTCATGATTACACAGAATAATCCACAGTCATAATCATCATACCAAGTCCATCTATGCACTACAGTCCACGAGATGACTTTCAACATAATATAAACATGAGGATGATGACAATGATATAAGAATTCAATAAAACAAGTTCAAGAATTAATTTATCCGAGAACTAATAATGTCCAAATTGTCGACATGATCTTTGCTTTGTAGAGTAAAATTCAAGAATGATCGGAAGAATATTTCCATGAAAAGATCTTTGGATGAAGCGCAAATATCGAGGATATTCTACTAATTTCATGGAGTATAGAAGTTAAAACTTTAACCAATTGAGTATAATAAAGAATGGAATAACAAAAGAAATCACCATGCATGAGGTACTTCGCGCATGAGCGGGTTATTCAATAGAATAATAATAACGGAACGGTCGGGCAAAATTTGCACACCAAGGGATGTTCAAACAGAATAATAAAAATGGCGGAACCGGTCGAATTAATAAAACACACGACGACGGGATGTTCAACAGAATAATAATAAAAAGCGGAACCGAGTCCGTTAAAAACACCTGACGAGGATGTTCCAGCGAAATAATAATAAAAGAGCGGAACCGGTCGGGTGTAAAAACACACAGACGAGGATGTTCAATGAGAATAATAGAAGAATGTCACCAAGTATAGGGTAAACCACGCATATCATGTTTATTCAACGAGAATAATAAGCAATGGAATAACAACAGTTCTCTTCATGAATAAGAAAGAATAACACCCCTTATATTAGTAGTAAATTGAATCTTTGCGATAGTGTAGTAATGTAATACTCTTCTTCTTTCTCTCTTATTCTCTCTATACTTTCTCTCTCTATAGCTTGAATGAATTAAGTGAAAAATAATGAAGCACTAGGCCTCTATTTATAGAAGATTTCTAGCTTAGCACTTGAAATGTGAAAAGGCAAGTGGCTTGACAATTTGGTGATGTGAAAAGAAAAGTGGTTTGGCTTTTGTAATGTGAAACACCAATGGTTTGAAATTTGTAATAATGTAAGCGACAATTGGTTCGGCGCTTTTTAATATGAAATACAAGTGGTTTGGCGTATATAAAAGGTAATTATACTATTGATAGAGTAATTACTATTAACGAAGAGACTCTTAGATGATGACATATGCCCCCCATAAAATAACCAAACTTACCCCAAACGTCTCATAATAGACTCTTTATATACATCAGGATTGAATAAATATTACCACAAATCATTTTATTTTTAATGAACACATATTTAATCTTTCAACAATTATTAATCATTTATAACTTGTCGTCTCAATTATTGATTTAATAATATAACATATTATCTGAGATGATCTTGTGACAATAATTGAATCAATAATATAAGAGATATGATCGGCAATTCTTGTAGTAATAATTGAGTATAGTTGAGTGACTTCTCACGTAAGCATCGATAATCAATCTGGTGTGCTACTTATGCAACCACAGCGTATTCTTGTACTTTTACTACTAGGGTAGTTCAGCGGTTTTAACGGTAACACCTCCATGTTATTTTCATAAAAATATTTTTGTCGTTTTTCTCGATCAAAACAATAATTCCGTTGTGGGTCCACCAATGATTGTCTTGTCGTCGTCATATTTCCCGACAAAAAGAATATTCCCAGACCAAACAAATATTTAATAACAACTTGCTTACTTTGCAAAATTTATAAATATTACCCACAACTATAACATTATATCAAATTTACTCCATAATATTCAAAAATAATATTTATAGAAAATTCATCTTTATTTATAAAAGTTGGGGTCTTACAACCTCCCTTCTTATGAAATTTAAGCCCTCGAAATTAGAATGCGTTACTTGGTATGTCGAAGAGGTAAGGATACCTTGATTTCATTTGATTCTAACTCCCAGTCATTTCCTCAACATCGTGGTTTCTCCACAAAACTTTGACTTGAGGTATAACCTTGGGCGTAGAATATGTTCCTTCTTATCAAGATTTGAGCAGGAACCTCTTCATACGTCAAATCTTTCACTATTTAAATCGGTTCTAACTTCAATAATGTGGTTGGGGTCTTTCACATATTTACGTAACATGGATATGTGAAAAGCGTTATGAACACGAGACATACTTAGCGATAAAAGCGAGTCTATAGGCCACAGTTCCTACTCGATCGAGGATTAAAAATGGGCCAGATGATGAATCGAGGATTGAGTTTTCCTCTCTTTCCAAATCTCATAACTCCTTTCCATGGAGCAACACGCAACAACACATGATCTCCTATATCGAATTCCACGTCCTTTCGATGAAGATCGGCATAACTCTTTTATCGATCTTGTGAGGTTTTTATCGTTGTCGGATCGTTTGAATCTTTTCAGTAGTCATACGTACCAACTCGGTCCCAACAACGTTGCTTCACCCACCTCATCCCGACATCTTTGAAACGACACTTTCTTCCATCTGGCGCTTGAATGGAGCCATGCCAATACTTGCTTGATAAGCTGTTGTTGTAGGAAAACTCCACAAATGGTAAGAACTTGTCCCAACTTCCTTGAAATCAAGGACACAGTCTTAATAGATCTTGAAGAGTTTGAATAGTCCTCTCCATTGTCATCGTCCGTCGAGGATGATATCTTGAACTAAATCGTGAAATCTGTGCCCATAGCTTTTTGCAAACTAACCCAAAATCGTGAAGTGAATCTTGGGTCTCGATCGAAAAATATGGATCTTTGGCATACCATGCGATCTTACAATCTCATTTATGTACATCTGAACAAGGCGTTCAAGTGTATAAGTTTCTCGTATCGGTAAGAAATGAAGCGGAGACTTGGTCAATCTATCAACAATGACCCAAATCGCATCTATGCCTTGAAAACCTTAGGAAGGCCGATACTTGAAATCCATGGTAATGTGCTCCCACTTCCATTCTGGAATTTCAAGTGGTTGCAATGGACCTTTTGGTACTTGATGCTCGCTTTAACTTCGTTGACAAGTTAGACACCTTGAGATAAACAACGCTATCTCTCTCTTCATATTGCTCCACCAAAATGTATGGCGAATATCATGATACATTTGGTACTCCCGAGATGGATTACAAAAGCGGTGTGTTTTGCGCCTCCATCATGATTTTATACTTTAAATCGAGGGTCGTTAGGAACACAAAGTGCAGAGTTGACTCAAAGTATTCCTTCTTCATCGATTCTTGCTTGGGCGTAGCACCTTCTTGCACTTTCTTCCTCATACGCATCGGCTCGGTGCATAACTTGGCGACTTTAACTTTATCGATTAAAGTCGGTTCTACTCGTATATTACGCCATCATCACATGGGTCCTGGAGTCTTTAACTCTATCTCCATCCTTTGCAAGTCACACAAAATGGGCCTTTCGTTGACAATATTGCTTTTCGTGCTTGCATATGATCTTCTACTCGATCGTCGGCTACCACGTTAAACTTTTCGAGGATGGTATTGGATGGTATGATCATAATCTTTCAATAGTTCAAGCTAACGTCGTTGTCGCGTGTTGAGTTCCTTTTGAGTAAAAGAAAAATATTTGAGGCTTTTATGATCAAGTAAAGATCTCCACCTTCTCCCCATACAAGTAATGCCTCCAAATCTTTAGTGCGAAGACAACATTTGCCAACTCTAGATCATGAGTAGGATAATTCCTCTCATATTCTTTGAGTTGTCTTGAGGCATAAACTATGACTTTTCCATGTTGCATGAGAACACATCCCAACCCTTTGCGAAAGCATCACTTGTAGATGACAAATCCCTCAAGGCGGATGGTATTGTCGAGAGCAGTCTTTGAAATGAGTCTCCTCTTGAGTTCTTGAAAACTCTTCTCACATTCTTCGCTCCAACCAAACTTTGTATCTTTTCGAGTCAATTTGAGTTAATGGAGTAGAGATTAGAAAATCCTTTCACGAATCTCCGATAATAACCAATTAAAGCAAAAGCTACGTACTTGATCATTGATTTAGGTTGCTCCCGACTTTGAATTGCTTCAATCTTTCTTTGGGTCAGCGGATATTCCATGACTTGATACTACGTGCCCAAGGAATGCTACTTCCTCGAAGCGAAACTTCGCATTTCTTTAACTTGGCATAAAGCTTGTATTCACGAAGCTTTTGGAGTGTCGACCTCAAGTGTTGCTCATGATCTTCACGACTTTTGGAATAAATAAGGATGTCATCGATAAAGACGACCACAAAGTGATCCAAATATTCCTTGAATACTCGGTTCATCATATCCATGAAGGTAGCGGGAGCATTAGTCGATCAAAGGACATGACTAGGAATTCATAATGCCGTCTTAGAGTTACGAAAAATGTCTTTGGAATGTCATCGGTTCTAATCTTCAATTGGTGATATCCGGAAGCGAAGATCGATCTTTGAAAAGAATTTGGCTCCTTACAAAGCTGGTCAAATAGGTCATCAATACGTGGCAATGGATACCTATTTTGATGGTGACATGATTCACTCCAGATAATCAATACAAAATCGCATACTCCCATCTTTCTTCTTCACGAATAGAAACGGGAGCACCCCGAGGAAAGTACTAGGACGAATAAAGCCAATGTCTAACAATTCCTGCGGTTGGGTCTTTAACTCTTGAAGTTCAATAGAGACCCATTCGATATGGGGCTTTGGAAATGGGTTTTATCTTTGGGTTCAAGGTCGATACAAAATTCAATTTCACGCTTTCGGGGTAGGCGAAGAAGTTCTTGAGAAATCGTCGGAAATTTATTAACAATAGAAATATCGTTCAAAAGCGGCGTATTTTTGGTTTAAATCGTGACATGAGCTAAGAAAGCTTGACATCCATTTTCAATAAGCGAATAGCTTTATGGCTTGAGATGACCGTGATTGATTTTAATGGTTTGGTCTCTTTGAATTAGCATAATAGGTTGATTAGGAATATGAAAGCTAACAACCTTACGAAAACAATCAATTTTTGCATGATGAGTAGTTAACCAATCAATCCACTAGAATCACGTCAAATGCAAGTATTTTCAATGAAATAAGATCTACACGGTAATGTGAGGTACCGATTTGAACCAAACAAGACTTATAAGCGATGGATGTAATGAAGGTTTCTCCCAATGGAGTTTCCACGAGATAAGTCAAAGTCTAATTTCTCCGAGTCAAATTTAATCGATGGCGCAAGTAGGAGAAATAAAAGAATGGGTAGAACAGGTATCAAATAAAGTATAGATTTCGTTAGAGTTTATGATAAGCTTACCGTGATGACCTCATTCGGGTTCCTTGCTTTACGGGAGGTCACAACAAATGCTCTCCCTTGCACTCTGGGTTTTGACTTTTTTCGGGACGACCTTTGGTGCCTCCATCCTAGGCTGAATTTTTCTTGGGTGAGCGAAAAATCGGGCTAAGTGACCTTCTCTTCCACAATTATAACATGCTTTGGACAACGACATCGCATTTTTTGGTGATGTGCCCCTCCCTCGCATTTGAAACATATGATAGGTGGTCGTTCTCCTTCCTTAACGACAGTCTTTGGTCTTGGCGTCTTTCCATCATTGTTGAATCTCCTCTTCTTGAAATGTCCATTCTTATTATTTTGGCCACGATTACCATGAAGTGGTGGTTACCATTTCGGCTGTTGATTCCCTCCATTTGTTGTCACCCCTTCGATGGTTGCTCTCTCATTGGTATTATCATTTTGCCAATTTGCTCTCTTTTAGTTACGTTGACTCGTTATCGCGCTCCACTAACTGAGCCCTATTTACAACATCTGAATATAAACATAGTTTATGAGAAATAAGATGTTGACGTATCTCCGACTTCAAACCTCTTAAAAACATCCGTGTCATTCTCTCTTCATTATCCACCAGAGTGGGACGTGGCCAGGGATAACTCATAAATTTAGCCTCGTATTGCGACACGGTCATATTGTTTTGTTCGACTTGATAAACTCCACCTCCTTCATGTGAGCGAATACTTTCGGGAAAGTATTTGTCGTTGAAACGACTCTTGGAACTTCTCCCAAGACATCTTGATCTGGCGGGTTTGAGTATGTTTCTGATTCCCACCAGATGTCTGCCTCTCGCGCAATAAAAGGCGTGAAAGGAACCTTTTGCTCCTCGGAGCATCCCAAGACATCAAATATCTTGGTGATCTGCTTTATCCATGCTTCCGCCATAAGTGGTTTTGGCTCTCCCTTAAACTCACGGTGGTCCCGGCTCCTTGAAGCATTTAGCGGTGACCTTGAGACTTTCGGTGTTTCCACACATTTTGGACAAGAAGCGCTCTACTTTCTTTGTTGCATGAATTGCATAAAAAGCCCTGAACATTTGATCATTCATCATTTGGTGTTGTTGTTGTTGTTTGCATGAGGATTATCGCCTTCACGATGCACATTATCACGATTATTGATATGTGGTGAATCAGCGATCGCTTTGTGCTCCATTGCTATTCTCAATATTCTCGGATGTCATTTTGAGATCTTGCCACAAAACAAAGGGTTAATTGACATATAACATATTATCCCTAAATTACGACCAGACCAATTAAATACCACATAAACTTAGGTAGGTCATACTAGCGAAGAATTCCCGTCTCTCCCTTCCTAGTACTATTCTCACATCTTAGCGAGGATCATATCCTAAGCTTTGATAACAATGTGATGCCCCCAAAATTAGGTATACATCACCCATCTTGGGTGCGTCGGATACATGGTACAAAATTTAAATACAACTTACTAATCTGGCTATATGTATGTAAATACGACAAAACATAAGCTGTGAGTTTGAATAAAATTATTGTCTACTAGAGATTATACAAACTCAAAAGGAGTCCTCATTACAATTATTAAAACACTTATTTCACGAATAATAGTGAGGACTACTAATGCTATCCTCTGGACCATCACTCTGGTTCCCAACTAGTCCTGCTTATGTTCTCATTTCTGAAGAGAAACGGTGAAAAAGAAAGGGTGAGCTCAACTAGCCCGATGAAATATTATGACTAAGATAATGCGAATAAATTATCGTTAGCCTTGAACAATGATGTTAAAGCGATAAAATATAACAACATCAAGTTTAACTACGGTGGAACAAGCAATCCATTAAAAGAGTCAGTAGAGAATAAAATCTACTATCTTTTATGATTTAAAAGTTTTTCATGACTTTTATCATTGGGACTCGACAATAAATAATCCACATCATCGAATCACCCCCGCACTTTTCTGACGAAGATATTCTTTAGTATCACGACCACAAATTATCCATGCACTCTGACCGAATGACATTCATGTATTCATTAATGGTAATGATCATGCCAACAAGCGTCCATCAATGCACTCACGGAACAATGATAACTTTTACCACATCATTTGTAACATTACGGTCATGATTACAAGAATAATCCTAGTTATAATCATACCAAGTCCATCTATACACTACAGGTCCACAGATGACTTTCAACATAATATAAACATGAGGATGATGACAATGATATAAGAATTCAATAAAACAAGTTCAAGAATTAATTTATCCGAGGAACTAATAATGTCCAAATTATCGACATGATCTTTGCTTTGTAGAGTAAAATTCAAGAATGATCGAAGAATATTTCCATGAAAAGATCTTTGGATGAAGCGCAAAATATCAAGGATATTCTACTAATTTCATGGAGTATAGAAGTTAAAACTTTAACCAAACTGAGTATAATAAAGAATGGAATAACAAAAGAAATCACCATGCATGCGGTACTTCACATGAACGAGTTATTCAATGAGAATAATAATAACGGAACCGGTCGGGCAAAATTTGCAATCCAGACAGGATGTTCTAACGAGAATAATAAAAAAGCGAAACCAGTCCGATGTAAAACACACGAGACGGGATGTTCCAATAGAATAATAATAAAGCGGGATCCGAGTTCTATTGTAAAACACAAAAGCAGGATGTTCCAACGAATAATAATAAAGAGCGGACCCGGTCCGGTAAAAACACACACAAAGATGTTCCAACGAATAATAATAAAAGGCGGAACCAGTCCTGTAAAAACCTGCAGACGAGATGTTCCAACGAGAATAATAGAATAATGTCACCAAGTATAGGGTAGACCAGCATGTCGAGTTATTCAACGAGAATAATAAGCAATGGAATAACAACAGTTCTCTTCATGAATAAGAAAGAATAACACCCCTTACATTAGTAGTAAATTGAATAATACGATAGTGTAATAACGAATATCATTCTTCTTCTTTCTCTCTTATTCTCTATACTTTCTCTCTCTATAGCTTGAATGAATTAAATGAAAAGTAATGAAGCACTAGGCCTCTATTTATAAAAGATTTCTAGCTTAGCACTTGCACTTGAAATGTGAAAAGACAAATGGCTTGACGAGAAAAGTGATGTGAAAAGAAAAGTGGTTTGGCGTTTGTAATGTGAAAACGACAATTGGTTCGGCCTTTTAATATGAAACGACAAGTGGTTTGGCGTCTACAAGTAAAGGTAATTACTATTGACGAAGGTAATTACTATTAATGAAGAGACTCTTAGATGATGACATATGGATCTTAGATGATTAAATAACCAAACTTACCATAAGCGTCTCATAATAGACTCTTTATATACATCAAGGATTGAATAAATATTACCACAAATCATTTTATTTTTAATCAACACATATTTAATCTTTCAACAATTATTAATCATTTATAACTTGTCGTCTCAATTATTGATTTAATAATATAACATATTATCTGAGATGATCTTGTGACAATAATTGAATCAATAATATAAGAGATATGATCGATAATTATTGTAGCAATAATTGAGTATAGGTTGAGTGACTTCTCACGTAAGCATCAATAATCAATCTGAGTGTGCTACTATGCAACCACGTGTATTCTTTGTACTTTTACTACTAGGGTAGTTGAGCGGTTTTAACGGTAACACCTCCGTAGTTATTTTCATAAAATATTTTTGTCGTTTTCTCAATCAAATAATAATTCCGTTAATGGGGTCCACCAATGATTGTCTTTGTTATGCGAAAATTTCTAACAAAAAGAATATTCCCTGACCAAACGAATATTTTATAACAACTTGCTTACTTTGCAAAATTTATAAATATTACCCACAACTATAACATTATATCAAATTTACTCCATAATATTCAAAAATAATATTTATAGAAAATTCATCTTTATTTATAAAAGTTGGGGTCTTACACAAGGTATTGCCGGATGTGATTTGTAACAAATGAGATCATTGGCAGGGTATACCTCGTGTTCAAGTGACTACCAATGAGTGATGTACAGACTCAAAGTTTTATCTGAGAAGACCAGGATTGTAGGCTGATTTTGCTCAATCGCGTTGCATTTTTATTCCCGATTTGACTTTTTCAGTCCACAAGAACTCCTTTGCAACTCGAATTGGACCGAGCCGGAGGGATGGGGCCCACATCGGTGTACCGCAGGTACACCTGCTTCAACCATAGATGGACCTGCGGCCAACCGTGGATGTTATAATCCAGCATGTTGGTCTCACAAGTCATTTTCATCTTGTCTCACAAAGGAAAATCCGAGAGCCTCCTTCAGATCTGCTGAGTTCGGCCTATTTTCTATAAATTCTGTCATCGTACAAGTGTTCTGCACTATCCTGGTAACGTATGCATGTAATTTTTCCAGTTTTTATCCATTAGAAATTGAGTTATCGCATGAAATACATCTAAACACATAGTAGTGAGTATGTATGCACAAATGACTTAATAAAAAATAGTCAACATAGTAAATTATAGTATTAAACCATGATGAACATTGTTATGTGAAAAAATTTAACTTTTGAGACTGTCAAATTGGCACATTTTTCTACTATTTTTGTCCAATTTGAGGTCCAATGAGCAAAAGGTATAAAGGCAAAGTACTCCTTATATTGAGGTTAACCTTATACATTGATGATTTTGATTTTTAATGCATATATTATGTATATGACTTTGGGGCAGGTGTGCTACTGAATGGCCACCTAGTCATGCCTATGTGCATGTGGATAGTCCTATTTTCAAAGGGGATTATGGCAAAAATTTTCAAAATGTAGGCATTTAATTAGTTATGCAATTTTAACTTCACTATAGATGTATGTTAAAGTAATGCATGCATGCATGTAGTCATAAAATGCATTTTAGAAAGAGCTCCAGGTAAGGAAATACCACACCCTTTCTGAGGTGATTTGGAGACTTGTTGTCCAGATATTATGAATACGGATCAGCCAAGTAGTTCTTGTGGGACCACTTCTGGTATACGACGGAGGGCTTCTGAAGTGCTTCGACCCCGTTTTGTCAGACAGCCTCATCGATTGATGGAGGCCATGATTTGTCCAGTCTGAACTGATGTGCCAGACGTTGAGGACGAGGATGAGGATATTCCGATTGAGGACCCCGCTCCTGCTACACATGTTCCCCGTAGGGAGCTCCCTTGTATTCAGGTGGAAAACCTAGAGCTTCTGGGTGACTTGAGCAGACATCCCTCAATGTACTTGCATGCTAACGAGGTATGGCGTTAGATCTTGATTTTCCTTCTTTCCTATTGATGAGGATTAAAGGGTTTTGATGTTGATCTGCATTTCACGCAGGTTCCCGCTTCACACAGCCTCGAGGGAATTAGTTTAGTATACATTCCCTGTATCAGGCTCTTCATCCTAATTACAGAGCGGTAGTGCATGATTGGGGATTCATGGCATTCTTCTCCATCCTTCCTCGTCGTTATCCCTGGGGTTACCTCAGGGCATTATCTGAGCGATGGTTTCATCAGACTCAGTCACTCCATCTGTTGGTCTGTGAGGTGATGATGATGCCGATGGATTGGCAGTTTATCATAGGTATGGAGTTTGGAGGGGATCCAGTGCCTTGCATGGTGAATATTACCCTTACTGCCGTCAGATCCTTGTTAGGAGTTTCGGCGGAGGCGCTCAAAAGCAGGACTGTCCATGCAGGTCCTTTGAGCGTAGATGCTATAAGCGGGCTTTTGAGTGAGCCCATGTTTGATGTCAGAGTCAGGGATCATATTCTTCGATGATTGTTCCTGATGATCATTAGAGGCTGCTTCATAGCAGATAACTCTTCTACGGTGTCATTCGCTTTGATCAGCGCCATGCGTCATGTGGACCGTATTGGAGAGTATGATTGGGGTTCCTACACCTTTGCCTATTTCCTCCGGGGCATGCGTATGCGCTCACAGGGTTTGACTGAGGCTTGGATAGGATTCTACCCATTTTTGCTAGTGAGTATTTCTCTTATCATTTCCTATTTATAGGTTAAGAGTGTTTACTGATCACAGATGTTTTGCCATTATGCTGGCAGTTTTGGGCCTATGAAAGGCTCCCATGCTTGCATCCTGTGAGTGTGTTAAGTTTAGATACCTATCCACGAGGACGACGATGGAATCATTCTATTTTGACGGAGGTCCCTGTAGTTGAGGGTTTCACTCATTGTCGTATGCAGCTGGAGTTGTTGACAGTTGATATCATTACATGGATTCCCTATTCTGGGGAACATTTGGCCATCGGATTTGATGATGGGTACCCGACTGGTGTCGAGTATGTGATCTCCACCCAGAGAATTCCTCTCTTTATAAATGGAGGATGGGAGCTCTGTTTAGGAGAGCGTGCTATTAGGAGCACCACAGGGGAGATTCGTATGTCGATCTTGTATCGTAGTCACCCGTCACTGATATACCATTGTTGGGGTTTAACAGCTTTACATTATTAGAGGGTCCTTGCACACATGAGATGTTCCAACGTTGGTGGTTCCTTCGTACTATTGGAGCCCAGTCCCGCGCCACTCAGTTCATGGGGGATATGGTCCCAGGATCCGTGATGATGACTGATTGGATAGCCTGTGTCTGAGATCCGACTCATGTGATACAGATTGACAGTTTGACCCATCGACTAGACCAGGCACATTTCTTTATCCGGCATTTGGGCAGAGATCCGACAGAGGAAGATTTGTTTGATCCTTCCAGCTCAGGCGCTGACCCCTCAGATGACCCATTCAGTTTTGCCGGCGTAGATCCTTCTCTATATTGGCCTGACAACCCTGTTGATAGAGATCCAGTGACTCGGGAGGAGTTACATCAGGTGGATAGGATTGATGATGTAGATATTGACACCATTATCTTCTTCTGATATGTATTCTCGTTATATCTTTTGATAGGCCTCTGTTAGCTATTGGGTGGCTGTGCCCCATTCTCGCTATATCTTTTGATAGGCCCCTGTTAGTAGTAGGGCGTGTGTGACCCATTTCCTTGTATTTGTAGCTGTATAGAGATGATGTATTAGATGTTGATATACTTAGGAATGTATACACAGTTTTTCATTCCCTATATCATATTGCCATCTATTATCTGCAATGCATGTATCATGCTATGCATATGTATGTATATCCAGAGATATTCAGCATTGACCTCTGGATGGTCTTACGACATGGATTGTACAGATGTCTTCTTCGATAGTTAGCCATATTGATCATACCCCACCATTATTGGTGGCATTGGGTATGCGATCGTGGTATGATAGCATATCACCATCAGACAGGGTGATCGTAGATCATTTGTTGCAGCATAGCATGACCTTGTTGATGTTTCAGGTTCCCATAGGATTTGTGGATGACATGCTAGAGCATTGGGTATCGGATAGGCAGGTTTTCCAATTTAGGACCCATGAGTTGACTCCTACTCTGGAGGAGTATACACGGTTGACGATGCTGCCGCTGGACAGACCTTGGGTGCATATGGCTTTGGGGGACATAAGTCGACGGTTCATGACCCTCACTGGATTAAGGCGCAGAGTGGTGCGAGATGAGCTTACATCTAGCCATGTTATATCCCAAAGATTTTCTCGCTTTTGTGATTTGGCTCGAGGATAGTTATTCACGACATTAGGGGATTTCACCGCCCGGGAGGATCATTGGCGTCTAGCTGTGAGGTTGATGTCTTTCTTTGTTGTGCGAATCGTCGTATGTCTATATGCCACGGTACATGGATGAGATAGACATCGGAGTCATCATGGCGGTTAGAGCTCTCAGGGAGGGTCGTACCATTATACCTATGATCATAGTAGAGACCTTGCGGTCAGCCACCTATTGCTGCACTTACCCGACAGGAGTGTTCACGGGCAGCTCGATTATGCTATATGTGTGGTTTATGTCACATTTGAGATCGATTGGCACTCTTAGATGGCATGGGTACTGGTTCACCCACGATATAGCCATGTCATACTCCTTTCAGCCATCGAAGTGCATAGATGCTATGTCCTGGTCAACATTCTTGGCGGATATCAGGACCCATTTGTCATATTGTCGTGCTCGGGGCTCAGCTCACTATACAGCTTTATTACTCATGCTCCGGGCATGGACTATCTCCCTCTGGCTGGTTTGAGGGGCGTGACTACTTATCACCCGATGGCCGTGATGTCGTAGTTTGACCAGTTCCAGGACTTTCATCCTTTCGAGGGGGCGATAGGTCAGCGTTCAGCTTCTCGCTATCTTTCAGCAGAGGACCGATCCCATGTATATGCATGTTGGGATCATCGTGAGATAGCTGATTTTTCTGCTAGTCATCCAGGTTGTTCTGAAGAGTATTCCGCATGGATGGAGAAAAAGATTTTATCGGCTGCGGTAGTATCCATAGTACTGGATAGTGAGTTAGATGATATAGAGCCCATGGAGGACATCGATTCCCACATCAAGGAGGGGCTAGGTGCTGGATTGCCAACATCTCTTCTAGATTCTCCCAGTACTAGTACTATTGTGATTTAGCACTCAGCACAATACTTTGAGCAGAGTCTCCATCTGATGACCTTCGAGAGAGACCATGTAACACCCCGAACTTGATATAGGTCCGAAGTGCTACATGCCGCAAGCCCATAGGCCCGCAAGGCAACAATATCAATAACGCGCAGCCCAAAAAAATAACTTAACAATAATCTTAACTTAAAACCCAACAATAAATATATTTTAAATCAATCCAAATGAAATACTAATAAATACCACATACAAATAATGGAGACGCAGCTCCTCGAAACTAAGAGTTTTATCAAAATTCATCAACAAAAAAAAAACATCTAAAACTAAACTCCAGCTATTCCAAGCGTATCAAATAAGTGCTCAACTTTCAACGATGGGACCTGTAAAAATCTGTAAGGGGGTGAGCGATGAAGCCCAGCAAGTAGTAATCCTCTCTATCTAGCCGAATCAAGTACAATTTCCAAAATACTTTTTCGAAATAACTTTTTGTTCAATAACAATAGTACAAAAGCTTTCAAAACTAAAATAATTCAAAAATGATTTCAATGTATATCATAAATCTTTTAATCCACAGCCTTAGTGACTAAGGTTGCAATAGCCCTGTAACACGGCCCAAAAGTTTGATAACGTTATGATACACACCCTACTAAGGTATCTATAAAAATGCACACTCCCAGAGGGGTCTAAAAGGTAATGTATTTAAGTAGGTCCTATATTAGCTCTGGAACTAAACATAATCAATAATAGGTTCTATACATAGTCAGACTGAGCATTTCAAAAACTTTTCTCAATATTATCGATAATATAAACGATACTTTTTCACAGTTCAAAATCATATAATATCATTCACAGTTCGAAAATAAATACTTGATCTGAATTTTGAAATAAAACAACATAACAATTTAATTTAAATGGAAGCCTTAAATAAAAAAAAATACGAAATTTGAAACTGTACATTTAGGCATCCGAATAATAATTAATAAGACATACTTAAAATTAACGATAATCTTAAAAACATTAAATAGTTCTAAAGCCACTTACTTGATATTGCGAAAACACGAAAATTAAAAGTGAACTAATTCTTTGAGTTTTCTTCTTTTCTTCTCTGTTCTGCGGTACTCCAAGCCAAATAGTTTTTACGTTCTTTTCTTTCTTTCTAGTTGTTTAAATATATGTAATTCCTTTGAAAAATAGGTTATTAAGTAAAAGAGTCATTTTAAAATTAAAAGTTTGTTACAGTCTAACTGACTTATCCTAATAGGTTTTAGATATGTATAAATAATTATTAGTTACACTTATATTATCTAATTATATTATTTTATTATCTTTTATCTTTTTTTTTTTTAAGCCTGATATTACATTCTACCCACCTTAAAAGAATTTGGTCCTCAAATTTCAAAATAACATCTAAAGAAAATACAAATTTGACATAATCAAGAAATTCATTATCTAATTACTAAATGCAATTAATAAAAGAGTTTCATACCTTATTCTCTGTTTAATTTTAAAATCATTAAATTTAGTCAATACTCTTACCCACAGCTAACTCCCAAAATCACTCCCTAGGAAATATGTAGATTTTTCAACCTAACACATTGCGAGGGGCCACCGCTTTGATACCACCTCTGTAACACCCCGAACCCGATATAGGTCCGAAGTGCTACATGCCACAAGCCCATAGGCCCGCAAGGTAACAATATCAATAATGCGCAGCCCAAAAAAATAACTTAACAATAATCTTAACTTAAAATCCAACAATAAATATATTTTAAATCAATCCAAATGAAATACTAATAAATGCCACATGCAAATAATGGAGACGCAGCTCCTCGAAACTAAGAGTTTTATCAAAATTCATCAACAAAAGAAAAAAACATCTAAAACTAAACTCCAGCTATTCCAAGCATATCAAATAAGTGCTCAGCTTTCAACAATGGGACCTGTAAAAATCTGTAAGGGGGTGAGCGATGAAGCCCAACAAGTAGCAATCCTCTCTATCTAGCCGAATCAAGTACAATTTCCAAAATACTTTTTCGAAATAACTTTTTGTTCAATAACAATATTACAAAAGCTTTCAAAACTAAAACAATTCAAAAATGATTTCAATGTATATCATAAATCTTTTAATCCACAGCCTTAGCGACTAAGGCTATAATAGCCCTGTAACACGGCCCAAAAGTTTGATAACGTTATGATACGCACCCTACTAAGGTATCTATAAAAATGCACGCTCCCCGAAGGGCATCTAAAAGGTGTGCGCCTTAGTAGGTCCTATATTAGCTCCGGAACTAAACGTAATCAATAACGGGTTCTATACATAGTCAGACTGAGGATTTCAAAAACTTTTCTCAATATTATCGATAATATAAACGATACTTTTTCACAGTTCAAAATCATATAATATCATTCACAGTTCGAAAATAAATACTTGATCCGAATTTTGAAATAAAAGAACATAACAATTTAATTTAAATGGAAGCCTTAAATAAAAAAAAAAAAAAAATACTGAATTTTGAAACCTGTACATTTAGGCATCCGAATAATTAATAAGCCATACTTAAAAGTAACGATAATCTTAAAACACTAAGTACTTGGAAAGCCACTTTACTTGATATTGCGAAACACGAAATTAAAAGTGAACTAATTCTTTGAGTTTTCTTCTTTTCTTCTACGTTACTGCGAGACTCCAAGCCAAATAGTTTTTACGTTCTTTTCTTTCTTTCTAGTTGTTTAAATATATGTAATTCCTTTGAAAAATAGGTTATTAAGTAAAAGAGTCATTTTAAATTTAAAAGTTTGTTACAGTTTAACTGACTTATCCTAATAGGTTTTAGATATGTATAAATAATTATTAGTTACACTTCTATTATCTAATTATATTATTTTATTATCTTTTATCTTTTTTTTTTAAACCGGATATTACAGACCAGGCTAGAGCCTTGATGTTGACTGCCCTTGATGGGAGAGACTTAGCTTTGTTAGAGAGAGACGAGGCATTAGCTCGCAGAGATGCCGCTGTAGTTGAGCGGGATGAGGCCAGATCATCCAAAGATGCAGTGATAGTTGAGCGGGATGGTGCCATATCTGCCCCTCGAATGTAGCCGTTATAGATAGTACTGTAGTGAGGTCCCTTACCACTGTTATGATCACAGAGATGAGAGCTTACATCGATGAGCATATAGTCACCATGCAGATGGCTGTAGATCTATTAGGTCGTGTGAACATTCTCGTACATGAGACCACAGCTTCGCCTCCTTCTTCTGAGAGGGATGCCATGTTGGGCTTGTTAGCTCGCATATACCCTGACTTGTAGATGGGCTTGTATTTTCCTGCACAGACTAGCTTAGCCATTTTGTCATGTACAGTTTACATTATGTATATAAAACAACATTATATATATATGAAAGGGAAATATATTTTTGATCACTTCCCTTTTAGATATGCTTTGCTACTTGGTTGATATTTTGCCTGCTGCTTCAGGGCTTGCGATCTTGATGTATTCTGAATTCCTCCTTGAGGGATGGACATTGAGATGTCTCTGGATAGTTCAGAATGGATCATTGATCTATATGTATCACTACCATCTTTGGTGTCTTAGGACTGGTTTCTGCATGGAAATGTGGAGAGGAGTTTGGCTTTCCTCACTAAGATTGACCGCACCATAGATGGTCGCCAATACTTCTATTTAGGAGAAGCCTAGTTAATTCCATCTCTTATGGATTGGTGTTGCTCTTCAAGGTATGATGCCATGACTTAGATGGTCGCCGAATCTCCTATTTGAGAGGAGTTCAGGTAATTCCATCCCTTTGGTCTGAAGCCAATGAAATGTAGTGATTGATAGATGATCCCAGTACCTATTGACAATGGTTTGTGTTTTGGTAGGGGGTGAGACCGCACCATGAATGGCTGCCTACGTACTCCTATTGAAGAGGAGATCAGGTCTGCGTAGTTTGAACCTGGTGTAAGAGGTTCAACACTGTGTATGTGGTAGAAATGGTATAGAAATTTGTTTTTGTTTTTGTAAGGAGAAGAGGGTAGAAATGTTTTTATTGTTTTTGTTTTATTGTAACCAGGCCATGTAACATGGTTGCCTACATACTCCTATTGAAGAGGAGATCAGGTTGGTGTAGTTCGCCCCTCAGGGCGAGTGGAAAAGCGTGATCCCATGTGCAGGTCAGATTACGGGGAGGAGAATGTTTAATCCTAGGTTGAGGATAAACTGTAGGTATGCGAAGTTTGATCCCATGTATGGGTAGCCAAACTGTAAACGCGAGAGGTTCAATCTGTATCGGGATGACCTAAGTCATAGGAACGCAGAAGCCAGTGCTTTGGCTTGAAAAGTATGTTTTCCGAGGGGCAAAGTGTGGAAGAGTTGTATGTGGTAAAAGGTTAAAGAGCCAGAATGACTGGTGATCTGATTATCCAACACCGGTGTTTTTTGGTTGAATTCGGACATATATCGTTTCACGGCGTCTGAGTTGATGAGTTGTGGAAATTCATCGCCATCCATTTCTTGCAATCTGAGTCCTGTCAATACTTCCTTGACAACAAATGGGCCTTCCCAGTTTGGAGCAAATTTTCCCTTAGATTGATCTTGGTTGTCAATGATCTTCTTCAAAACCAAGTCATGTTGTTTAAACTGTCGTAGCCGGACTTTTTTGTTGTAGGATCTGGCGATCCTTTGTTGATATAATTGACCATGGAAGATAGCCACGGTTCACCTTTCGTCTATTAGAGACAATTGGTGATATCTGTCTTGTACCCATTGGTCTTCATCCAGCTTAGCGTCTATTAACACTCTGAGGGATTCCATTTCAACTTCTATAGGGAGCACTGCTTCCATCCCATGGGTTAATGCGTAGGGGGTTACCCCAGTGGAAGTGTTCATTGATGTTCTGTAGGCTAACAGAGTCAAAGGAAATAGGTCAGGCCAATCTTTGTGGTTGGCGGACATCTTTTGCATAATCTTCTTGATGTTTTTGTTAGCCGCTTCAACAACACCATTCATCTTCGAACGATAGATGACGGAGTTAAGATGTTTGATGTGGAATTTACTGCATAATTCCTCCATTATTTTGTTATTGAGGTTCTTAGCATTGTCTGACACAATCACCTCTGGTTGTCCATATCGACAAATGACATTGTTTCTGATGAAAGCAATGATGACTTCTTTAGTAACCCTGGGGAAGGAGGCTGCCTCTACCTACTTGGTGAAGTAGTCGATCATGGTGAAGATAAATCGATGTCTATTACTGGCTTTAGGCTCAATGGGCCCGATAACGTCCATTCCCCACATTGAGAAGGGCCAAGGTGAACTCTTATTGTGGAGTTCCCGTGGAGGGGCGTGTATAGCATTCCCATGAATCTGGCACTGATAGCATCTCTTGATGTGGTCATTGCAATCAGCTTTGAGAGAGAGCCAATAATGTCTTGTCCTGAGGATCTTCTTGATAAGGAGGGGGCCACTCATGTGGGGGATACAGACTCCACCATGGATTTCATCCATAAGCCTTTGGGTTTGATCTTTGTCTAAACATCTGAGGAGACCTAGTCCTGCATCTCTTTTGTAGAGTGCATCTCCATTCAGGTAGAATTTCATAGCAATTCGATGGATCCACCTTTTCTCAGCCGGGCTCGCCTCAGCGGGTGTAGATCCATCTCGTAGGTATTCCTTGGTATGCTGATACCAAGGATGTTGGATGGGAGGTAGCTCATCCGATACTTCTCCAACGTAGTTCCCATAAGATGGGGCCTTGTGCAGGGAAATTGTGACGCTTGGAAAGTGTTCCTTGTCTGGTATGCGAATCAAGGAGGCCAAAGTTGCTAACGCGTCCACAAAGTCATTCTTATTACGAGGAATGTGTAGAAAGGAGATTTCTTCGAACTCCAAAACCATATGTAAAACTTGCCGATGGTAGGGTAGCAAATGTAGTTCCTTGGTTTGATAAATTCTGGTGGATTATCTGATTACCAACTCTGAATCTCCAAAGACAATTAACCGCCTGATGCCCATTGAACGGACAAGTTTTAGCCCCATGAGACAGCCTTCATACTCAGCTGTGTTTTTGGTGCTGACAAACTGCAATTTAACGGCGACGGATCTTTTGCTCCCGTGCGAGATACTAGAACTGCTTCATCTCCAAAACCTTCTATATTAACAGCTCCATCAAAATACATCTTCCATGATTGGCGCGTATCGTACTAATGGTATTGCTGAACCGTCATTACTCCTTCATCGGGGAAGTATATTTCCAAGGGTTTGAAATCCCCTGAAGGTGCGGCGGCCAGTTGATCCGCAATTCCTTGACCTTTGATGGAATTTTGAGTCACATATACGATGTCAAATTGTTGTAGGATCAACTGCCATCTGGACAGTCGGCAATTTAACATGGGTTTATTGAACACGTATTTGAGAGGATCCACGCGGGATATGAGATGGGTTGTGTGACCATGGAGGTAATGTTGTAACCTTATGGAAGCCCATGCTAAAGCACAACCAATCTTCTCAATCAGAGTGTACTTGTGTTCACTCCTGCTGAATCTTTTGTTGGAGGCAATAGATAGCTCATTCTTGGCCTCTATCGTCTTTCTGTCCCTACATGTCGCCCATGGCATTGTCACTTATGGACAGGTACATGAACATGGGAACATCATCCCTGGGTGGCACCAAAATGGGAGCTTTGACTAGTTGTTCTTTAATTGTGAGGAAGGCCTTCTAGCACTCATCATCCCATTTCATGGAGGAGTTCTGTGACGCCCCCAAAATAAGGTATACATCACCCATCTTGAGTCGCCAGATACATGGTACAGAACTCAAATACAACTTAATAATACAACTGTCGTGTATAATACGACAAAACATAAACTGTGAGTTTGAATACAAATATTGTCTACTAGAGAGTATAAAAACTCAAAAGGAGTCCTCATTACAATTATTATCACACTATTTAACAGAATAGTGAGGACTACTAATGCAAACATCTAGGATCATCACTCTGTTCCATGACTAGTCCCAACTACGTTCTCATTTCCTGAAGAGAACAGTGAAAGAAAGGGGGACTCAACTAGCCCAGTAAGAAATATTATGACTAAGATAATGCAGAATAAATTATCATTAGCCTTAAACAGTGTTAAATTGATATAATATAACAAACATTAAGTTTAACTGCGACGGGACAAGCAATCCATTAAAAGAGTCAAGTAGAGAATAAAATCTACTATCTTCTATGATTTAAAAGGTTTTTCATCACTTTTATCGTTGGGACTCAGCTTAATAAATAATCCATATCATCGAATCACCCCTGCACTACGGCCAAGGATATTCTTTAGTATCATGATCACAACTATCCATGCACTACGGGCCAAGAATATTTGTGTGTTCATCAACGGTCCTGATCATGCCATAAAACAATTTATCTTTACACTACGGCTAAAGAGAATCAATAGCCATAATCATACCAAAAACTGTCCATTAATGCACTACGGGCCAATGAGGACTTTTTCCACATCATTTGTAACATTACGGTTATGATTATACCGAATAATCCCTGGTCATAATCATACCAAGTCCATCTATGCACTATAGGCCACAAATGACTTTCAACATAATATAAGCATGAGGATGATGACAATGATATAAGAATTCAATAAAACAAGTTCAAGAATTAATTTATTCAGGAACTAATAACGTCCAAATTTTCAACATGATACTTCTTTGTAGAGTAAAATTCAAGAATGCTCAGAAGAATATTTCCATGAAAAGAAACTGGATGAAGCGCAAATATCAAGGATATTCCACTAATTTCATGGAGTATAGAAGTCAAAACTTTACCCAATTGAGTATAATAACGAATGGAATAACAAAAGAAATCACCATGCATGTGGTACTTCGCATAGACAGGTTATTCCAATAGAATAATAAGTAATGGAACCGGATCGTGAAATTACACCCAAAGCGGGATGTTCCAATAGAATAATAAAGATTTTAAACGGTCCGGCATAAGCGCCTTACGTGATATTCCAATGAATAATAATAAAGACGGAACCGGTCCGTCCCAAAGCATGCATGATGAGGATATTCCAACAGAATAATAATAAAGACGAAATATTAGAAGAATGTCACCAAGTATAGGGTAGTCCACGTATACTGGTTATTTCAGCAAAATAATAAAGAATGGAATAACAGAAGTTCTCTTCATGAATACAAAAGAAATAATACCCCTTACGAGTACAACAAATAATATCCCTTACCGTAAAAGAAACTGAATTTAAGAGTGGGAAGAAGCATAATACTTTTCTATAGCTTCTCTATAATTTCTCTCTCTAGAGTTTCAGTGAATTCATAAGAAATAATGAAGGAATGAGCTTCTATTTATAGAAAAATGGATTGCATAGTAACTAACTCATGAACGGTCCAGATTGATTTACTTTAATTTGACGATCCATATTTAAAGCAAAATCTTTTAAATAAAATATAATATATTATATTTATAATCTAATAAAATAAATAACTTTATAAAAAGATTTTACTATGCAAACACTATGCAGGCACTATGTAAATACTATGCGTAATAAAATATAATATATTCTAATTCTCGCCTAATAAAACATATAACTTTATAAAAGTATTACATTTTATATAAAAGATTTTACTATTAAGCCTAATAAAACGAATAACTTTATAAAAGTATTATGTTTTATATAAAAAGCTTTTCTGTTTTATTACAATAATAATACCAATAAAACAAAAATGAGTAACTTATCACGTAAGCATCAATAATTAATACCGTGTGCTACTATGCAACCACGCGTATTACTGTACTTTTACTACCGAGTAGTTCAACAATATTAATGGTAAAACTTCCGTCGTTATTTGTCGTTTTCTCAATCCGACAATAATTCCGTTGTGGGGACCACTAATGATTGTACCGTCGTATAAATATTCCCTGACAAAAAGAATATTTACCGACTAATCGAATATAATATGACAACTTGCATACTTTGCAAAATTTGTAAATATTACCCACAACTATAACATTATATCAAATTCATTCCATAATATTCAAAAAAATATTTTGAGAAATTTAAATCTTTATTTATAAAATCTGGGGTCTAACAAGTTCTTCCTTAATAGCTTGAAGATTGGCTCAGAGGTTGCTGTGAGTTAAGAGATAAACCTGCTAATGAAGTTGATTCTTCCCAAAAATCCCCGTATTTCCTTTTCTGTTTGAGGAATGGGCATTTCCATGATGGCTTGAATTTTGGTAGGATCCAGCTCAATCCCTTTATGGCTGACTAGAAATCCTACCAACTTGCCTGATTTAACTCCAAAGGCGCACTTGGCTGGATTCAACTTCAAGTTTTACTTACGCAACCTGTTGAACAACTTTCTGAGATGGTCTAAATGGTTATCCTCCTTCCGGGATTTGACAATGATGTCATCCATGTAGATCTCAATCTCTTTGTGCATTAAGTCATGGAAAAGAGCCATCATAGCTCGTTGATAGGTGGCTCCGGCATTGATGAGGCCGAATGACAACCGTCTATAATAAAAGGTTCCCCAAGGCATGATGAAAGCAGTTTTCTCACGATCTTCCTCAGCAACCATGATCAAATGGTACCCCGCAATGCAATCAGCAAAGGAGTACATGTCGTATTGAGCAATATTATCAATAAGAATGTGGATAAATGGCACGGGAAAGCTATCTTTTAAGCAAACTTTGTTCAAGTCCCAGTAATCCACGCAGACTCATACCTTCCCTCCGGGTTTAGGCATGGGAACAATGTTGGATATCCACTCAAGATATGTGGACACCATGATGATGCCATCTTGAAATTATTTCATAATTTCTTCTTTTACCTTTAAACTCCACTCAGGTTTCAATCGCCTGAGCTTTTTATTGACTGGCTTAAATCCATCTTTAATAGGAAGACGATGAAGAATAATGTCAAGTGGACAAACCCACCATGGCTTCATGAGACCATGCAAACACATCCTAGAATTGGATTAATAGCTTAACCCTGTCATTCCTTTGATTTTGGGTAAGGTCTGAACCAATCTGGATTGACTTAGGGCTTTCTAAGGTTCCGAGATTGAAGGAAATGGTTTGATCAAGGTTGGATTTAGGTTTGTCTTTGACCCATTCTTGAATTTCTGGAGGCACCTCAATGTCATCCTGTATTTCCATCAAGGCTGAATTCATCTTTACATCAAAGGTACAATCCTTGTGGAGAAGAGGCACCATATCAACAAGTACAAGCACATCTAAATTCAGGGTCCTAAAACAAAACATGCTTTCACTTAGTATATATGAAATGTTTTGATCATACATAGTGTTAACATATACTGGCAAGATAAACTGCTAATACTGTACATAAAAGTAAGCAGTCATGATATCTACAGGGCAGAAAGAGTTCTGCCCGTTTTACCTGTCATCAACCAATGCAAGGAGTGCTGTTCCTGTTAGGTTTGTAATATTCATCAACGCAATCAAATTGAAAAATTAAGCGGAAGCGAGATAAAATCAGAGTTTAAATATTTACAAACCATAAACCCGGATCACCCTTTATGCATAATTATTAATTAAACAAAAAGATAAAGAATAAAATCATACCCTTGAAGATCGAGCTTCCTCAGGTACAAGTTCACCTCCAAATCCTTTCACGTTCAACTTGAATCCACCGGGGTTTTGATCCTTCCTTTGATCAACGTTAGCCACCCATATGTTTGGCCTCTAGAGGTGATCCACCAAGGAATAATAATGATTCAAGAAGAAGGGATTTTGGCTCAACCCTAGTTTTCTATCTCTATAGAAAGGGGTACTCTCCAACAAATTGGAATTATGTCGTATGTTGAAAAAGTCAACAACCCCCATCACCCATAATAAGACTCCTCTTATTTATAGATGTGGGCAACCCATCTTAACAATTAAGAAATTGGGTTTTATTTAATTAATTAAATTCTTTTAATTAATTAAGCTCCCTAATCTATTAGGGATAATTAATTAAACTCCTTTAATTAATTTTCCTTCCTAATCCAATTAGGAATAAATGAGAGTACTTATATTAAATTAATTCCTAAACTCTTTTAGAAATTAAAATAATAATAATTGTAATAATATTAATAAGACTCCTCTTATTAATTTATATTTAATATTTCTAAAATATTAAATAATAAATATCAAGCTATTTAATTTATTCTATCACCATAGATTAAATTAAATATACTTAACATATTATTACGATTATGCCATTAACTTCTTAAATAATTATTCTTCCTTTTATGGTGTGACCCTTTAGGTTCTCCATATTAAACCTATTGTGAATAAATCAATTAGAACAATTCTAATCTTATTTAAATAAATAAATTAAACAATTAATTTATTTAAATAAATAATATTTATTCTACAATAGGATAAGCCTCCCCTAGCGATCAACGACTTTCCGGATAATATAGATTTCAACATTAATCATTAAAGAACCTTTGAGTAAATAGTTCTGCATAATTCAATCCTTCCACCATACAATGTCCCAATTAAATATAAGACATGGAATTCTTTGTCAAGTCTTATTTTATTTAATTATATGTATTTCGATCCTTAAATGCACAACTCCAAATAATGCAAATTAGAAACTCCTTTCTAATTTCATTACGCCTTAACCAAGGACTCTTTGGGTGGTCATTTATCGAATCACATAAGACATTTCTCTTCTTTTATTAGAAGTGGTAGATTCTTTATTGATCATACATTATCTCCATGTACAACTTATTATACCCAAGCATACCCTTTGATATACCCTAAGGGTCTTAAGGAATAAGTCAAAGTATAACTCATCATACACAAGATACTATGATGATCTCAAGTCCAAGGATTACTTGTACTACTATCACTACAGAATTCTATTGACAGCAAATAAAACTCCATTAGGTATTCCTTAGCGAGCCATGTTCAATGAACTTATTCTCTAATAAGCACCTACATACTTGCTTTAGTGTCTCCACACAAATGATCATAAGATCAATCATCCTCATCCAATCGATGAAGCAACGACGTATGTACCAATCTATCCTGGATTCACTAATCCCCAATTTAGTAATCCAATGATTGGGAACTATTTTAGTTTTAAGCTTTCAAAGAATTTAGATCTCATTAGAATGATCATCATCATTATTCTAAAAGCATTTCTTAAAACAATGGGTTTATCACATATTATAAAACAGCATCATGTAGATAATTAAAAGCCTTTAATAAATTAATACTTTTATTAATAAATGAATAAGATTGTTACAAAGTATATGCTTTATCATCAAACATGATTGGCTTGTGTGCATACTACTTTCAATCTCCCACTTGCACTAAAGTCAATCGTCATGGTATCTTATACTCTTCTTCTCTAAGTGACGATTATCCTGCTGTTGGATAAGCTTTAGTTAATGGATATGTAATGTTGTTCATGAGAGTCCACTATCTCTATAGTGATTTCCCATCTTTCAATGATTCTAATAATCAAATGAAAGTGCCACAACACATGTTTAGATCCAAGACGAGACTTAGGAACTATTCCTAGTTACGTAATGAACTTTTAATCCAAACAATCAACTTGCGACTTCATTTATAGCTATATACTTTGTCTTTATCACTAAATCGGCAAACTCTTTTCTTTGTTTGGAACCTTTCCAATTCAACGCACCACTTTATTCAAGATAACGCTTTACCTTAAAGTGGATTTTTCATCATCTTGGTCTCATCTCGAAAAACTTGAGTCTGTTAAGCCCTCTAGTTTTAATTTAGACCCACCATGAATATGATCACATCCTTAGTGTCGGTTAAGCACTTTAAGATGTTTTTCACAGACTCATAGTGAACTTCTCCATAATATGACTGATCAACATCAGGTCTCGTACATTTCATTGCATACATGATTGTCACTCATGCGACCTCTCTTTTGGAGTCTATGGGGACTATTAAGAGAGATACACTCCATAGCTCATCGACATGAGACATCTCTTGGAGTTTGCCATGCTAAACGACTTTAGCATCAAATGAATATACATTCCTTGGGTTAAGTCGAGCATCCTCTTAAATCTATCTATATAGATTTATATCCCTAATTAAGATACTCTTCTAAATCATTCATGGAGGAATGTTTAGATAACTTTATCTTTACTGATTGTAGCATTGGTATGTCATTCCTTATCCGTAGTATATCAATATATAGTACTAGGAATGTCACGATGCTCCCACTGACCCTTTTGTACACACTATGTTCATTCTTATTTTTGATAAAATCAAACTCTTTTGATTGCCTCATCAAAAAAAATGTTCCATATTTGAGAAACTTGCTTCAATCCATTTCTCTGAGTGTCTACAACACTTACCTCATCGTATGTAACAGGATCATCATCTTCTATGATGTGTACCTCATCATCATCATCTATGATGAATCCATACCTCCTAAGTATCTTCTTGCATTTATTCCGATTTACGATTCTAGGTTTGTGGTACAATAGGTCTATCTATAGGTTCCTCTTATTTGACTTATAGTATTTTGTGGTTCTTGAACTTTTCAAGATCTATTATCCTCCCACTAGCCCCTTTTAATGATAAACACCTTTATCTTAGAAGGAAGCGTGTTTCGTAACAAACACCTTTTGCTAAGTAGGATTATAGAACATTTACCCTAAACTTACTTTAGGATGTCCCACAAATCTGTACTTGTCAAATCTTGTCCCAAGCTTATCCTTTGAAACCTTTTCACATAAGTTGGACAACCCTTATCTTAACATACTTAAGATTAGAATCCTCCCCATCCATAACTTTTATGGAGTCTTGGGGTGGGATTTTGAGGTTACCATTTTCGTAGATATGCACGGACCATTTCTAGGACATTATCCCGGAAGAATCTTTGGAATGTCGGTAAAATCATTATGGACCGCATTCATGTCCAACAAGGTACGATTTTCATTCGGATACATCAATCAATTATTGTGTATCGGGATGTGTCCATTATCGAAAAAACCATTTGAGATGATCTAGAAACTTATTGCACAAGTATTTATTCCTTGATCTAATCAAAGAATCTTAATACATTGCCAATTTGTTTCATTTAAATTCTTTGAACCTTTCAAATAATTCATACTTGTATTTCAACAAATACACACATTCAACTCTTTGAATGATCATCTCCTTTTCTTATACTAATTTGTTCAATTTGCAAAATATATTTTTCACGTAAATCAAGTATACAAAATTTATTAAGTTATATTCCAGTTCTATACAAAACATTATTATTATAAACAGAACAACAATTGTTCTTAATTATAATACCAAAGATGTTATTGTCCAACAATAAAATGGAAATAATGTTTCCAACGAGAACTGGAATACAATAACAACTTATTGACTTAATAGACTTGCCCGTAGGCATTGTTAAACTATAAGTTTCTATGGCTAATGTAGCAACCTTTGCTTCATTTCCCACACATAAGATTATTTATCTTTGTTTAGCTTTCTACTTCTTCTTGGTCCATTCATAAATCTATATTTAAGATAACCAAAGTCGGTATCCAATACCCAAGTAGAACCTTGACTTAAAGAAAAATTTATTTCAATCATGAACAAAAACTGTATTGTAACTTCACTAAGCTTCTTTGGTTAGCCTCTGCAAGATGCTTCTCGCTTTCTTTCCAAAGGTCCAAAGCTATTGCGATTGAAGCAAACTCCTTTGCTATCCATATCAGTTTTGTTCTTATTATCCTTTGTTTATGCCTTTCTATTTACCTTCTTTGAATCGTTCTTCTTTTCAGAAGATCCTTTGGCCCCTACCAGTAAGACTTGGTCTTTCTTGGTTGGAAAGTGACTCTCAACATTTTTCAACATGTTAAGCAAATCAGCGAGGCTGATATCTAGCTTGTTCATATGAAAAATTCACAACAATTGTGAAAGGAGTCCGGGAGTGAGTGCAAGATCAAATCTTGGCTCAACTCTCCATCCATGACAAAACCAGTTGTCCTAATTGATCAATCAAATTGATTATGTTAAGAACTTTTTATGCATACTATAGTGCCATTGGCCATTCTAGATCGGAAGAGTTCCTTAGATATCTCGATATTTATCGGTCCTACTTTCCTCACCATCAACTACTTGATGTGCAGAATATAGTAGAGCATCCATAGTTTCATCTTGTGACGAAGCTCGTTACTCATGGATACGAGCATGATGCATTGAGCCAATCATGCATCATCTTGCCACTTTCTAAAAGTAGCAATCTCTTCCTCGAGGCATTATGCGCAACCATTGCGAGGATAGGCGTATTAAGGACATAAGATAACTTTTTCACCATGAGAACTTTTCTCAATTTCCTTAACCAATCCGCTTTAATTGATTACGATTAATTTAGCATCTAATATGCTTCGCATGGATAGTAATTTTAGACATTGTAAAATTACAGTAAATGAATTTGTAATTAACAACATTTTAACATACATTCTATTATTAATTACCAAAATAAATTAGGTCTTGTTTTAAATTGGTATCTCCCACTATTTTCTTCAAACTATATTACCTCTCACTTATATAGTTCGCCAAAATCTAATTAAAGATTTGCTAGTGAGAATAAGGATCCCATTTCAAATGTATATAGCCTTGTGGTGACACAACAAACTATATATAAATAAATAGGTAGACAACTTTTGTCAATTACATCAACTATGCAACTCCTTTTTTTTGCCTCTTAGATTATTTTGATCAAGTGGTGGCACATCCGAATCAAAATTATCCAAGTTAAGTCCGACCTAGCACTCCATATATTCAAAAAAAAAAATATCATCCTTGTGGTGACACAACAAAACAATATTGTTCAATTTTCTTTATAAGCATCAAATGTGATAAATTAACATCTTAAATACTTAATACTTGCCTTGTGGTGACACAACAAACTCATATTAAATATTTAATACTCTATTAATTTTATCATGCTAGAAAGCTGACGTTCGATATTCCAAATATCTTTGAACGCTTAGGACTTAATATAAAAAATTTTGAGGGTTTGTTATTAATTTGTCTCATCTTGTTTAGCTGCATTTATATATATATATAAAATACGCGTCATATTAATGAACATGCGAAGCATGTTTGCATAATATATAATATATATAGTATAGGCATGCACATATAGAATACTATATTCTACCCTGGATTGATTATGGACTTTTATTCTAGTTTGGTTCACTAGAGCCACCAAGTGAACCAAAAGGTCAAACCCTAGGGGTGCAAGAAATAATATTTAAATATAACTATTACATTTAAACCCGGCTCCATTACAAACGGGTCTTCAAACGCCTCCTTGCTCCTTGATCTCTAATTCTTCAAAATTAATTCTAACTATTCCTATTACAAAACTATTTAAAATAAATAGAAACCTTGATCGTGATCGAGGGAAGTACATAGGAGGAGATATAGAATTTACATTAAGAAAAATTAGAAGGCGAAGTATAGGCTGTGAGACCCCATTTAATAAGACCCATACATTCATGCATCCAACTAAAATAAAATCCAATCATATTGGTCAATAGTCCATAATCAATCCCATTTATTATCATACACATCATCATATATGCATCAATAAATAACATTCATCTTATGAATAATAAACATTTAATATATATATTGATATCATTTAATAGGCAAATTTAGTTAGTATAAAATCTAATTTTGAATCAAAATAAACTCCTTTATTTTAATCCAAATTTAAATTAAAATAAAACTATTTTATTTTAATTTATCCAATTTTGAATAAAATAAACTATTTTATTTTAATCAAAAAAAATTTTAATCAAAATAAACTCCTTTATTTTAATTAATTATGGAAACCAATTCATGTAAAAAAAAAATCTTTAATTAAAATAAACTCTTTTATTTTAATTAATTATGGAATCCAATTCCATAAAAAAAAATTAAAAGGAAACACGGATTATCTTTCCTATTCACAAATAAACTCTTTTATTTTGAATAATATAAAATCTTATTTCATATTTAAATAAACTCTTTTATTTAAGGAAATTAGGATTCTCTTTCCTATTCACAAATAAACTCTTTTATTTTGAATAATATGAAATCTTATTTCACATCTAAATAAACTCCTTTATTTAAGGAAAGATGGAATACAATTTCAACTTCAATTAGTTATCATGGAATCCAATTCCAACTCTAATTAGTTAGCATGAAATTCTAATTTTAAAATTAAAATAAACCTTTTATTTTAATATTAAAATAAACTTTTATTTTAAAATTAAAATAAACTTTTATTTTAATTATAAAATAATTAATATATATATATATATATATATATTAATTATAATAATATATATATATATATATCCAGTATATATACTATATATAATAACCGAATATATACCGAATATTATATATATATTACCTAATGTTGTAAGCTCGTGAGAATTTCGAATGACCCTTATCTTTTTTCTTTTTTTTTGTGCATTATTTGATTTCACATAATGTAATTACATTGCCAATCATTGCTTCTTCAAGATGTCCGTGATGCGTTTATATATATATATATATATATATATATATATATATATATATATATATATATATATATATAACGTGAACCACATAATTTTAAATCAAAATAATGTTAACGGTTTTCAAAAAAAAATGCGAAGGAAATTTTATTTTATTTTATTTTTAAATTTTATACAATAAAATTATGCCCAATTAAATTGTTCTAAACACATATCAATATATAAATTAAAACTATTAATAATTCGCATAAAGGTTTGGCTCTGATGCCACTATTAGGTTTGTAATATTCATCAACGCAATCAAATTGCAAAATTAAGCGGAAGCGAGATAAAATTAGAGTTTAAAAATTTACAAACCATAAACCCGGATCACCCTTTATGCATAATTATTAATTAAACGAAAAGATAAAGAATAAAATCATACCCTTGAAGATCGAGCTTCCTCAGGTACAAGTTCACCTCCAAATCCTTTCGCGTTCAACTTGAATCCACCGGGGTTTTGTTCCTTCCTTTGATCAACGTTAGCCACCCATATGTTTGGCCTCTGAGGTGATCCACCAAGGAATAATAATGATTCAAGAAGAAGGATATTAGGCTCAACCCTAGTTTTCTATCTCTATAGAAAGGGTACTCTCCAACAAATTGGAATTATGTCGTATGTTGAAAAAGTCAACAACCCCCATCACCCATAATAAGACTCCTCTTATTTATAGATGTGGGCAACCCATCTTAACAATTTAGGAATTGGGTTTTATTTAATTAATTAAATTATTTTAATTAATTAAGCTCCTAATCTATTAGGGATAATTAATTAAACTCCTTTAATTAATTTTCCTTCCTAATCCAATTAGGAATAAATGAGAGTACTTATATTAAATTAATTCCTAAACTCTTTTAGAAATTAAAATAATAATAATTGTAATAATATTAATAAGACTCCTCTTATTAATTTATATTTAATATTTCTAAAATATTAAATAATAAATATCAAGCTATTTAATTTATTCTATCACCATAGATTAAATTAAATATACTTAACATATTATTACGATTATGCCATTAACTTCTTAAATAATTATTCTTCCTTTTATGGTGTGACCCTTTAGGTTCTCCATATTAAACCGGTTGTGAATAAATCAATTAGAATAATTCTAATCTTATTTAAATAAATAAATTAAATAATTAATTTATTTAAATAAATAATATTTATTCTACAATAGGGATAAGCCTCCCTAGCGATCAACGACTTTCCAGATAATATAGATTTCAACATTAATCATTAAAGAACCTTTGAGTAAATAGTTACCGTACAATTCAATCCTTCCACCATACAATGTCCCAATTAAATATAAGACATGGGATTACTGTCAAGTCTTATTTTATTTAATTATATGTATTTCGATCCTTAAATGCACAACTCCGATAATGCAAATTAGAAACTCCTTTCTAATTTCATTCTGCCTTGGCCAAGGACTACTGGGTTGTCATTTATCGAATCACATAGGACATTTCTCTTCTTTTATTAGAAGTGGTAGATTCTTTATTGATCATACATTATCTCCATGTACAACTTATTATACCCAAGCATACCTTTTGATATACCCTAAGGGTCTTAAGGAATAAGTCAAAGTATAACTCATCATACACAAGATACTATGATGATCTCAAGTCCAAGGATTACTTATACTACTATCACTACAAATTCCTATTGACAGTGCAAATAAAACTCCATTAGGTATTCCTTAGCGAGCCACGTTCAAAGTGAACTTATTCTCTAATAAGCACCTACATACTTGCTTTTAGTGTCTCCACACAAATGATCATGAGATCAATCATCCTCATCCAATGAGCAAGCAACGTATGTACCAATCTATCCGGATTCACTAATCCCCAATTTAGTAATCCAATGATTGGGAACTATTTTAGTTTTAAGCTTTCAAATAATTTAGATCTCATTAGAATGATCATCATCATTATTCTAAAAGCATTGCTTAAAACTATGGGTTTATCACATATTATAAAACAACATCATGTAGATAATTAAAAGCCTTTAATAAATTAATACTTTTTATTAATAAATGAATAAGATTGTTACAAAGTATATGCTTTATCATCAAACATGATTGGCTTGTGTGCATACTACTTTCGGTTCCAATTGGCAAGGGCAAAGTCCGGGTGGACTATAGTGATGGAGGAGTTGTCATCATCCTCCTTGTCCCGAATGATGGCCATTACGTCTGGGCAATCATCGTCTGGGGTGTATCTGTTGGTATGTTCATCATGAACAATAACGCGTATGCCTGACATCATTCGGATGACGTCTTGCTTGGTTCTTCGTTCCTCCTCTTCCACTACGGGATTTGGAACAAAGACTTCTTTCTCCTTCACCGGTACTGGCTTGGGAAATAACATAGACATTACATTGACTAGTACCTTTATAGGAGATTGTGCGGACTCAGAATTTATAGGCGAAGATAAACGCCGAATGGTTGAAGCTGAAGGAATCTGCTGATGCTTATGAGGATTCTTATGACTAGAACTGGCAGAATAGCCTAGTCCAGCTGTTCAAGTTTGCTTGGTTAATTAAAATGGGTACTTGATACCCTGGCGATATTAACCCAGCCCTTGTCCTGGCTTATGACCCAATGACATCATTTCTTGAGTAGCCGATATTACCTCGGCAGAAATCTTGGGTTCGAGAAATGGCGTTCCAATAGCATGGTATTGGGTATTGCTTACTTCCAAGGCATGAAAACTGACCGTTTCAACATCTGCATTGGCATTGATGAATGGAATGTCCCTGTGTTGAAGACACTCTGGTTCAGCGTTGACCATGACTAGGCTATTGTTGATAATGTATTTCAATTGCTGATGATGGGTGGAGGGGACTGCCCCTGCCATATGAATCCATGTTCGTCCTAAGAGCAGGTTGTATCCCGAATCTATCTTGAGTACGTGGAAAGATACGCAGAATGTATGGGAACCAATTTTGATTGGCAGTTCAATTACTTTGACCGAATTTTGGCGGTCTCCATCAAAAGCTTTGATGATAGTATGGCTACTCTGGAGTCGGTTGAGATTGATATTCATCTTCTCCAAGGTAGCGTATGGACAGATATTTAGAGATGAACCTCCATCTATCAAGACTCCAGCTAGCATGTATCCAGAGGACAAGACCGCAATGTGCAACGACTTGCAATGATCGGTCCCCTCGGGCGATATGTCATCATCAGTGAAGGATATCACATTGTTGTTTAAAATGTGATCAACCAGACGTTGAATTTTTTTCATATCAACTGATGTTGGTAGATAGGCTTCTTCTAAAACCTTTAGCAAGATAGTCCGGTGATCCTCGGAAGTTAGGACCAAGTCCAAAATTGATATTTGTTGTGGAGCTTCTTTTAAGCTTAAAACCACATTGGCTTCGTTATGACCCATAGTGCGGAGGAATTTTTCAATCTTCTCCATGGGTAATTTCCCCTTTGATTTGATGGTAGACTTCATCACCTGTTGGGGAAGATACAGTGGATTTTCCTTCGACACAGTAGCAGTGGTATATGAGGTGTATCTTTCACCTTCTCCATAATTCCACAGAACCTTACGCAAGCTAACAATACGATATTATGCTCTGTACGGCAAGTTGATTGGCTCGGGAGCGGCCACTTTCAAAGGATTATTGCTTCCTTTGAGTTGAATTGTTGGCATTAAGAGTGATTTGTTAGCCCCGTCAGTTTTAGTGGATATGACTGCTACCAAACTCTTCCACTTAGTAGGACATGTATTCTAACTTGCACGTAACACAGTATCATCGTCCGCTAGGTGCAGGACACCACTGTCAATTAGATTTTGGATGAGGTGGTGGAGTGCCCAACATTCTTCTGTGCTATGACCGCGAGAATGGGAGTGATATTGACATACTCCATCAGAATTGTACCGTCCTGAACGGGAGTTGATTGGAGGTAGAAGGGAAGTGATCCTTCCTTCATTGATTAACATCTGGAGGATTTTCTCCATAGGCTGGCCAGATATGTGAATTCCTTTTTGTTGGCAAAATCCCGACGGGCTTTGTCATTTACTCTCTTCGTCACTTTGTCTTCTAGCATTTCATTTTCTGAAAGTGACGAGGGCATATTCATGACAAGGGGTAGGAGACTGGCATGCTCCTGGCTGATTAATTTAAGTGTCACTTGGTGCTGATAAGTCACCAATTCTGCCAATTGTTCAATTTGCTTGCATAGAGTTTTTATCTTTCGTTCCATTGTGAACTACTAACTTGGCATAATCCCATTTGTTAACACCGTCTTTGAGGGTCTGGGAAGATTCATAGTTGAAATTGGAACTTTGTCCATTGCTCCAATTGATCATGTTGATCTCTTCTTCTTTGTGTTGAGGAAGAGGGTTGTCTTGAACGTGAGGCTGATCTGATTTGGTAACCACGATCTCACCATTGTCTATTAGGTTTTGGATCTTGTGTTTCAAGGCCCAACAATCTTGAGTATCATGTCCAGGTGCCCTGGCATGATAAGCACATTTCCAAGCAGCATTGAAACCCCGGCCATTAGGGCTGGCTGGTGGAAGAAGATGCGTAATTTTCTTCTGTGTTGTCAGAAGAGTGAGAATGTTCTCGAGGGTGTCCCCTAAGGGTGTGAACACTCGAGGGCGTTTGACTTCTCCACCTTTTGGTTTGGAGGGTTCGAAGACTGTGCTTGAAAGGGAGTGTAGTTTCTCTTTTGAATAGGCATGTTATGATTGCCTTTTTGACCCTGTAGAATCAGGGAAACATCTTCCTCTTTCTTTTTATGGACCCTCCGGGGGTTGTTTCCATAATTTTTGGATTGGATGTGATCATCAACAGCTTTGAGTGCAGCTAGGTCTTTAATTTTTCTGGACCTCAATCCTATCTCAGCCATATACCCATGTTTGACAAATTCAAAAATGGTTTGCCGATGCCGGTTAAAACTCTTTCATAGAAAGGAGCTTCTTGTATATCTATAAAAGTCATGACCATTTCTGATTCTGTCATGGAAGGAATAACTTGGGCAGCCAGGCGTCTCCACCTTTGAGCATACTCTCTGAAAGACTCGTTAGACTGTTTCTTGATCTTGGTAATTTGATACCGATCAGGAGCCATCTGAGACTGAAAGCTGTATTGAGTGAGGAAAGCATGTTCTAGCTCTTCCCAACTATAGATCTTTGAGTTATCTAATCTTGCGTACCACGAATGGGCTTCTCCGGTTAGACTCTTTTGGAACAGTTGCATTCTGAGCTTTTCGTCCTCTGCATAAGATCCAAGTTCTCCAATAAACACCTTCAAATGTGTATAGGGATCTCCTAACCCGTCATATTTTTCGAAGTCAGGAGTTTTAAACTTTTCTAGATAATGAACACCAGGAAAAATGCAAAGATCATCATATGAAACACTCCCGTGTGTTCCAATTCCTTTGATAGCACAAAGGGTCTCTTCCATTTGGAGGACTTTCTTTTTGATGTCACCGGTGTCTGGATCTCCGGTGAGATGTGCAGCATCATGAGTTTTGTTGGTCGTATCCAACTGCAGTTCAGGTATTATAATGACCTGGTTTCCCCCTTGTGTAGAGGATTCAACATGTATGGGTATTTTTTGACCCTGGGTAGACTGATGTAGTTCTTTGAGTAGAACATCCAAATCTGTTATTTGCTTGCTTAATCCGTCAAATTCTTTGCGGCGAAAATAAGGATTAAGGTCACCGTCGGATGATGACATGATTGACTATGAGCTGCAGACCTTTTGGATTTTACCGGTAGTAGTAGGTCCAATTGATTCCCTGCGAAAGACTTGCATAGTTTAGTCTTTAGGAAATGTAAATTAACATTCTATGTGATGCGTTCGTTCTAGGAATTTTATCTTGCAAAACAGATGTCAGCTGTTTGTAGTACGTTAATTAAAATATGTATGTGTACATATTTCTTCATATTTCTCATTACACGGAGATAGATATGGAATGAAATCACATGTAATTATGTTTACAAGTAATTGATAATGAGAAAGCATGAAGAGACTTTCCTCCGTTTTGGGTTTATCAGAGGCTGACCTATCTTAGGTTACTCTCGCGGCTTTTTGGCATGAAGGTTCCCAAATCATCACAATTTACTCAACGGGAAATTAATCCGGTCTTTCAACTAGAGAGAATTTGGGTGGTGCCTTTCATGAGCCTCAGAGAATTAGTCTTCCCACGAGTCCAGTAATCAAACAACGACGGGATAGCCTCCTGGTGGAGGGACAACACAACATACGTTCACATACATCGCGTCTCACCGTATAAAAATGATGACATGTGCGAAGCACTAATATCACAAGCAGATATGGTGCGAGGCACTAAGTGCAATAAGAAATGAATTCGTACACATTCATCATAAATGTAAATGCAACATTCACACACAAGTAGATAATAGTTTTAAAAAGATTGTAATAGCGGCTTAAGTCTTCTTACTAAAGTCCCCAGCAGAGTCACCACCTGTCGACGTCGGGATTTTTAGATGTCCCTTTCCGTTACTTGTTCTTTGGTGTTCTCATTTTAGGTGAGATTTGTTTGAAAAAATAAGTAAAAAAGGTTCGACATGTATAATGTCGACGATGGAATGTTAAGAGTCGCCAGTTGGTTTTTTAAATGGTTGTACCAACACAATCGAGAAAAGTTTTGCACATTGACCTAGTGATGTGACACTGCTAAACGGGTCGGTGAAATCGAGATTCATTAGGGTCCGGAGACTTTGTTATGCGGAGGGAAGGTGTTAGGCACCCCCCGACATCCATGTTACCACTCACCACGACCGCTCTTTTAAGAAACTATTATCCTGAATGTGTGTGTGTGTGGAATCAATGTCTCATTATTTGGAAGTAGTCAAGAGGCCTCGTTCGCACCAATATATACTGAGTTTTGAATTTATGTAAAAACTCAGTTTTTAGCAAGATATAGCAGTGATGTTTTATAAAAGAGGTTTCTCAAACCCTGATGCTCAATAGTAATTGAGACCTTTTACACTTCCATTTTATTAAGTGTTCGACTTGATTGATTTTATTTCCAAGATGTGAAGCATCTGTAAGAAAATAATGTACAAAATAATGCCGACTTCCTCGTGGGTATAAGAACCATCTGAGAAAATTCAGACACCGCATAATAATTTACAAGCTGCTTACAGCTGAAAATGTCCATCACAGGAACCGAATCTAGATCCAATAGGTTGAATCTGTGATCACATGATTCCTAGGCGCACATGATACTACAATTTATATAAAAGTAGTAAACAGGTGTATATATACATAAGCTATAAATATATATACAGACATGATCACCAACCACGAAGCACCTCCATGGGTGATCAGAAATGTAAATAAAGCTGTAAAAGCTATCAACCACCACGGAGGAAACTCCAGATGGGACAAAATGTAAATAAAGTTGTACAAAGTAATCAACTGCCAAGAAGTGAACTCCAGGCAGGACGAAACATAAATAAAGCTGTAAAAGCGATCAACCACCATGAAGTAAACTCCAGGTGGGATAATATATATATATATATATATATATATATATATATATATATATTGTGAAACCCCCAAAATTAGGTATACATCACCCATCTTGAGTCGCCAGATACATCGTACAGAATTCAAATACAACTTAATAATATAATTGTCGTGTACAATGCGACAAAACATAAACTATGAGTTTGAATACAAATATTGTCTACTAGAGAGTATACAAACTCAAAAGGAGTCCTCATTACAATTATTGTCACACTATTCAACAGAATAGTGAGGACTACTAATCATCGTCATCCGGTCCATCACTTCATATTCAGACTCGTCCCCAAATATATTCTTATTTTCTCAAGAGAAACAAAGAAAGAAAGGGTGAGCTCAACTAGCCCAAGAAGAAATATTATGACTAAAATAATACGAATAAATTATCATTAGCCTTCAACGGTGTTAAACTAATAAAATATAATAAACATCAAGTTTAATCGCTGCGGTGAACAAGCAATCCATTAGAAGAGTCAAGTAGAGAATAAAATCTACTATCTTCTATGATTTAAAAGGTTTTTCATGACTTTTATCGCTGAGACTCGGCTTAATAAATAATCCACATCATCGAATCACCCCTGCACTATGGCCAAGGATATTCTTTAGTATCACGACCACAAATTATCCATGCACTTTCTACCAAGGACATTCGTGTATTCATTAATGGTCATGATCATGCCAACAACTGTCCATCAATGCACTACGGGCCAATGATAACTTTTACCACATCATTTGTAACATTACGGTCATGATTACACCGAATAATCCCTGGTCATAATCATACCAAGTCCATTTATGTACTACAGGCCATAGATGACTTTCAATAAAATATAAACATGAGGATGATGACAATGATATAAGAATTCAATTAAACAAGTTTAAGAATTAATTTATCCAGGAACCAATAACGTCCAAACTGTCAACATGATACTGCTTTGTAGAGTAAAATTCAAGAATGCTCGTAAAAATATTTCCATGAAAGAGATCTTTGGATGAAGCGCAAATATCAAGGATATTCCACTAATTTAAATGGAGTATAGAAGTCAAAGTTTTAACCAACCGAGTATAATAAAGAATGGAATAACAAAAGAAATCACCATGCATGCGATAGACCACACAAAAGGCAAAAGTTATTCCAACGTAATAATAAATAAAGGAACCATGTCCCAGAAAACGCATGCATAAGATATTCCAACGTAATAATAAAGAATGGAACCAGGTCCGTAAAAACGCATGCATGTGATATTCCAAATGAATAATAAAGACTAGAACCAGGTCCGCGTAAAAGCATGCATGTGATGTTCCAACAGAGAATAATAAAGACTGGAACCAATCATACGTAAAGCACGCATGTGATGTTCCAACAGAATAATAAAGAATAGAATAACAGAATAATTTCACCAAGTATAGGGTAGCCCGCGTATACAGGTTATTCTAACAAAATAATAAATAATGGAATAACATAAGTTCTCTTCATGAATACAAAAGAAATAACACCCCTTACTTTAGTAGGAGATTGAATACTGCAGTAGTGTAGTAAGATAATACTCTTCTTCTTTCTCTCTTATTCTCTCTATACTTTCTCTCTCTATAGCTTGAATGAATTCGTGAAAAATAATGAAGAACTAGGCCTCTATTTATATAAGATTTCTAGCTTAGCACTTGCAATGTGAAAAGGCAAGTGGCTTGACGACTGGTGATGTGAAAAGAAAAGTGGTTTGACGGCTGTAATGTGAAACACCAAGTGGTTTGACGCCTGTAATGTGAAAGGACAATTGGTTCGACGTATGTATTATGAAACAGCAAGTGGTTTGACGTCTGGTAAATGTAATTACTATTGACGAAGGTAATTACTATTGATGAAGGTAATTATTATTAACGAAGGTAATTACTATTGACGAAGAGACTCTTAGATGATGACATATGCCCCCCCATAAAATAACCAAACTTACCAAAAACGTCTCATAATAGACTCTATATATACATCAAGGATTGAATAAATATTACCACAAATCATTTTATTTTTAATCAAAACATATTTAATCTTTCAACAATTATTAATCATTTATAACTTGTCGTCGCAATTATTGATTTAATAATATAACATATTATATAGATGATACTGTGACAATAATTGAATTAATAATATAAGAGATATGATGCAACAATTACTGTAGCAATAATTGAGTATAGCTGAGTGACTTCTCACCTAAACATCAATAATCAATACCGTGTGCTACTATGCAACCACGCGTAATACTGTACTTTTACTACCGGGTAGTTCAACAGTTTTAACGGTAACACCTCCCCCGTTATTTTTATAGAAAGATAATTTTGTCGTTTTCTAACTACGACAATACTTCCGCCAGGGGGTCCACTAATGATTGTGCTTGTCGCATACGAATATTCCCCGACAAAAAGAATATTCTCCCACCAAACGAATATTTTATAACAACTTGCTTACTTTGCAAAATTTATAAATATTACGCACAACTATAACATTATATCAAATTTACTCCATAATATTCAAAAATAATATTTATAGAAAATTCATATTTATTTATAAAAGTTATGGTCTTACATATATATATATATATATATATATATATATATATATAAGCAATAAACGCATTCTGGATGTAAATCCGGTGCTCATCGAATAGAGTTCGACAACAGCTTCATATATATATATATATATATATATATATATATATATATATATATATAAACGAGTAAACGCACTTGATGTAAAATCCATGCTCATCGAATGTAGTCCTACACACGCTAATATATATATATATATATATATTAAAGCGATAAAAACGCCTCAGCATCAAGTCTAGGCTCATCGAATAAAGTTCGACATTAACATATATATATATATATATATATATATATATATATATATATATATATAAGCAAATAAACGCTCCAGATCGAAGTCAGGCTCATCGAACAAAGTTCAACACATAGTTCATATATATATATATATATATATAATATATATATATATATATATATATATATATATATATATATATAAAGCAAATAAACGCTCCAGAATCAAGTTCAGGCTCAATCGAGGCATAACTCGATAATGTTAGTCCATATATATAAATATAAATATATATATATATATATGTATATACAAATCGAAATAAAACCACGGATCAAGTCCGGCAAACTCATCTGACACGACTCTCAACGTGAAGAAGGGTGTGTGCAAAGATGAAGAGAAAGACTTTAAAGTGTGTGAGAAGGCTTATAGTGGGCTGCCAAAGAAGACTTCTATATCTTTAAAGTAGGTAAACACTAGCTTTTGTAAGTACAAAAGTAGCTATATATGAGCTCACAGGTGTTTAAAAATGGGAAAGCACTCAGTATATTACAAGTACGGAGCAAATTTGATATGGCTTCCTCGCTCTTTCTCTTCTCAAAATGGCCACCCCAAGCCCTCTATTTATAGAGGGGGGAGCCGCAGGTGTACCTGCGGCTGAGCCACATGTCTACCTGAGGCTACCCGGGTTGTCTCCGATTTCTCGGGTTGGGTCGTCTCGTAGTACGTGCACTCGGACACTGTAATATCCGCTCAAACTTTCAGAATTATAATCTGGGCATCCGACTAAGGTATGTAGGACCTATTTCAGACCGCCGTTGTTGAGAGTTGTACAATGGCATGGGATTAGAGTTTGTACGAAGTCATTGAAGATGGGACGATTCCCTCCGGTCTTCAAGCTTCAAATTCTATCTGTTACGCCGCAGAATAGTCACTCGGGATTGGATTTCCTTGATTCTTGTGCGACATCGTTGTGTAGAGATGTGTGTATAAAATGTTGAGACGACGTGATGTGGCATCGCGCTGACAAGATGACGAGGTTGCCCCTCACCGGTGTTATCGCCGGTTTGGGCTGATAAAGCAGACGTTGCTCAGGGCTTCGCTGAGATTGGACTGCTGCAAGTGTTGAAAGTCCTCAGTGTCAACTCTGAGGTATGCCTGTCCTCCCGATGTTATCTCCGGGTTTGGTACTGGGTGTCTCATTGTGAGCACCTAGATTGAAGCTGGTTGCATTTGAAACAAGCATTTTCGGGGTTATAGCCAAAACTACATTCATTGGGATGATCTCCAAGGTTGGTAGCTATCCTCATGATTGGGACTGAGACTGGATACCTCAGGGTTATCTCCGAGATTAATCGGTCTCCTCCAGTGTGTGTTCCGGTATTGTATCCACACGCCTCAAGGTTATCTCCGAGGTTGGAGTTGTTACTCCCAGTGTGTGTTCTGGGGTTGATGCTGAACTTCTGGTAGTATCCGAAATGGATATGGATTATCTTCTAGGGTTCCCTCTTGAAAGATGAATCTGTCCTCCTGTAATGTTATTGACAGGTGTATAGAAAATTTTGAGTGTCTACAATGACAATGATATAAGAATTCAATAAAATAAGTTCAAGGACAAATTTTTAAAGATTTATAATTTAATTTATCCAGAATTCAATAACGTTCAAATTGTCAACATGATACTGCTTTGTGGAGTAAACTTCAAGAATAAAATTATACCAAAAATAATTTGGACCGAAAACAAATCAATTTTTATCATGAATAGTACCCTGGGTGAATAGTAACCGAGTGAATAGTACCTAGTGAATAGTAACTTTGGGAATAGTAACCCCGTGAATAGTACCCCGGCATGAAAAAGTTAAAATTTATCAAGAATGCTCAGAATAATATTTCCATTAAAAGATACTGGATGAAGCGCAAATATAAAGGATATTCTACTAATTTTCTGGAGTATAGAAGCCAAAATTTTAACAAAACGAGTATAAAATGAAGATCAAAACATGGATACAATCAATGATAGTAACCATAATAGACATTTGGGACGAAAAAGAGAAAATTTCATTTTCTTCGGTGAATAGTGGCATATTTGTGAATAGTGTCGTATACACGAATAGTGCCGTATACATGAATAGTAACCCTGACACAAAAAGGAAGAAATTCCATAATAAAATTCATATTAATATTTCGGCATAATGATATTGAAGAAAATAACATCCCTTACTTCAAAATAACAGTAGTTCTGATCGAAATATCGGATGTAAAGTCGAATGAAACTTGCACTGAATAGCAACTCTCAAAGTATCTAAATACTCACAAAAATACGCTCGATAATATATAGAGAAAGAAAACTTGTTTCTGGTGTGATTTTCAATTCTAACTTAAGCGCATATTTATAGGAAAACGCTAGAACGCCATAGGAGACTAAAATAATAAAATAATATTATATCTTTTCTTTTCTATGCACCAACCATTGAATCAATCTAGAATGACATTTCTAAAAAATTTAGCAGCCCACATGTTTTCAACAAAACAAAAGTAAGTCCCACCCAATTTTAATAAAAATTATTTTATTTTCTGAATCTTTAGTAATTCATAGAAAATAGCCCTTTTATCAGAAAAATACGAATTTTATGTCCATTGTACACGAAATCGAATTCTCTACAACTTTACAGAAGAAAGTTTTTCCAAATTCCAAACATAAAATATCTAAAATCCACAAACGAACAATTTTCAAAAACTCTTAAAATTCATAACAAATCATACGTTAATTTTTAACGGTTCAAAATTTGTGGACATATACTCAACTTATATATGCATAACATATCCAAAAATCACAACGATCCAACGGTCGGATTAAAACTATAACTCACGCAATAGAGCTTTAAAAATACTGATTTGATTTTTAATACCTTCAATCCGACAAAATACTGATAAAACACCTCATCATTAATTCCTTCATTATAACCACATAAAATAAACATTTTCCTATCCATCATTTATGTCCATATAAAATAAATATTTTCTTATCATATAAATCAATAATTAATTATTCACAAATAATATTACGAGAATCAATAATAATGACAAATGCATCGCTTTCCGGAAAGAGGGGCTTTACGATTAGGATTTCTCCTCATCTTGGCGCAGCACTTAGGTGACCAAACCTCTCTTGATGTAACTTTCTAGACATTGCCAATAATGCTATCTAATAATATTATTCAAATAATATGAATTATTGATTTGATAATATGAAATCTTGTGAAATGACAATTATTGAAACAACAATAATATAAAATATCAACGCATGAAATTATTGAACCAATAAAATAAAATATTGAGCGATAATTATCATAACAATTATTAAGTAAAAGCGAGTGACTTCTCACGTAAGCACCAATAATCAATACCGGTAGCTACTATGCAATCACGCCATTCATCGTACTTTTTACTAAGGGTAGTTCAACAGTTAACGGTAAAACTTCCGCTATTATTTTCATAAAAAGATATTTCTGTCGTTTTCTCATTCCGACAATAATTCCGTTGTGGGGTCCACCAATGATTGTGCCGTCATACGGATATTACCCGACAAAAAGAATATTCCCTGACCAATCGAATATTTTATAACCACTTGTTTATTTTGCAAAATTTGTAAATATTACCCACAACCATAACATTATATCAAATCCACACCATAATATTCAAAAAAATATTTTGAGAAAATTAAATCTTTATTCATAAAATTTGGGGTCTCACAATCTCCCCTCATGAAATTTCGCCCTCGAATTTTACGTACGTACCTGGTATGCCGAACAGATGAGGACACTTCATCACATTCTAATTTTTGAAGTATAACCTTTGAGCGTAGAATATATTCCTTCTTATCCAAGATTTTAACATGTACTTCTTCATACATTTAATCTTCCGCTATCTCATCCGGTTCTAAATCAATAATGTGGTTCAGGTCGTCCACATATTTACGTAACATCGATACGTGAAAAACGTTATGAACACGCGACATACTTGGCGGTAAAACGAATCTATAGGCCACATTTCCTACTCAATCAAGGATTTCAACTCTCTTCGTCGATTCTTACTTCTAGAATAACGCCTTCTTGAACCTTCTTTTTCACATTCATTAGCTCTGGGTCTGTAGCCTTAACATTATTGTTTAAAGTCGGTTCTAATCGTATATTTTCTATCTTCACGTAGGTTCGTATATTCGCACTCGTAAACGCATACGATCTTCTATTCAACATGTCGGCTACCACGTTCACTTATCCCACGATGGTATTAAATGGTATAATCATAATCTTTAATAGCTCGAGCCAACGTCTTCAGCGCATGTTACGTTCGTTTTGGGTGTAGAAATATTTGAGGGTTTTAGAAATGGGTTTTGTACTGGGGTCCATACAAAATTTACTTTCACGCTCTGGGGTAGGTCAAGAAGTCTTCAGGGAATACTTTAGGAAATTTATTAACGCTAGAAATATCATTTAAAAACTGTGACTCTCATCCAATACTTGGATAACACATGACATGAAGGTTTCTCCAAACGGAGTTTCAATAGATACGTCAAAGTTTAATTTCTCCGAAGTTAAATTTAAACGTTGAGCGCAAATAGGAGAAATAAAAGAGTGGGTAGATTCGGTATCGAATAAGGTATAGACTATGCAAGAGTTTATGATTAACTTACTTGTGACAACTTTATTCGGGTTCCTCGACAAACGCTCTCACTTAAACTACCGGCTTTGACTTGTCTGAGACATCCTTTGGCGTCACTATCAAAGCTCGACTTGACTTAACTACACAAAAAAATCGAGCAAGGTGACCTTCTCTTATGCAATTGAAACACGCTTTGGGTTGCTGTGTACAGTTTGGACGGATGTGTCCCTCCTGTCCGCATTTGAAACATACGACCGGTGGTCGTTCTTCTTCTTTTGAAATGGGTGATGGTGCTGCTGTCTTTTCATCATTATTGAACCTTCTCTTCTTAAAATTCCCACTTCTATTATATTGGTCATGATTACCAACGAAGTGGTTACCATTCTTGGCATGATAATTTCCCCCACGATGGTTATCATTGTTCCGATGGTCGTTGCCACCTGTATGATTATTATTGTGTTGTTGGTCGTTACCTTTTAGTTGTGCTGACTCATTATCACCCTCCACTAACTAAGCCCTATTCACAACATCTGAATATAAACAAAGTTTGTCAGAAATGAGGTATTGACGTATTTTGGGTTTCAAACCTTGTAGAAACATTCGCGTGATAATTTTATCCAGGTTCCTCGTCACGAGAAAAAAACGCTCTCTCGCCAAACTACTAGGCTTTGGCTTGTGCGGGACATCCTTTGGTATCACTATCCCGGTCGGACTTGACTTCACCATACGACAAAAATCGAGATAGGTGACCTTCTCTTCCGCAATTAAAACACGCTTTGGATTGTTGTATACGGTTTGACGGATGTGTCCCTCTTGTCCGCATTTGAAACATACTGACCAATGGGCGTTCTTCTTCCTTTGAAACGAGTCTTTGATGCGGGGCGTCTTCACGTCATTGTTGAACCTTCTCTTCTTAAAATGTCCATTCTTATTATCTTGGCCATGATTACCACCGTAATGGTTACCATTCTTGGCATGATAATATCCCCCAAGATGGTTATCGTTGCTCTGATGACCGTTGCCACCAGTATGATTATTATCGTGTTGTTGGTCGTTGCCTTTTGGTTGTGCTGACTCATTATCGCGCTCTAATAACTGAGCCCTATTCACAACATCTGAATATAAACAAAGTTTGTGAGAAATGAGGTATTGACGTATATCGGGTTTCAAACCTCGCAAAAACATTCGCGTCATTCGCTCCTCATTATCGACCAAATGGGATGCAAACCGGGATAACTCCACCAACTTAGCCTCGTACTGCGACACGGTCATATTGTTTTGCTCTAGTTTGATGAATTCCACCTCCTTCATGTGACGAATACTTTCGGGAAAGTACTTGTCCTTGAACAATTCTTGGAGCTTCTCCCAAGACATCTTGAATGCGTCAGGCTGGGTACATTTTACAGATTCCAACCAATGATCTACTTCTTCACGCAATATAAAGGTGGGCGAATGGAACCTTTTGCTTCTCTGAGCATTCCAAGACATCAAATATCTTGGTGATCTGTTTTATCCACGTCTCTGCCTTAAGTGGTTCTAGCTTTCCCAAAAACTCCGGTGGTCCCAGCTCCTTGAACTGTTTAGCGGTGACCAACCGTGGGTTGCCATTGTTTCTACCTGTATTATGAACATGAGTCTCTCTCGTTTGGTTTTGCATAAATTCTAGAAAACTCCTAAACGTACCATCGTTCGTTATTTGATCAGTGTTATTGTTTATAGGAGGATTATCGCCTTCCTGATGCACATTATCCTGGCAATTGATCAGCGGTGACTCAACGATCTCATGTGCTCCATTGCTATTCTCAACAATCTCGGATGTCATTTTCAAATACTGTCACAAAACAAGGGTTAATTGACATGCCATATATTATCCCTATACTTTGACCGACCAATTAAATACCAAATAAACTTAGGTAGGTCATACTAACGAAGGAATTCCTTGTCTCTCCCCTCCTAGTTCTAGTCTCACATCTTAGCCAGGGATCATATCCCTAAGCTTTGATACCAACTGTGACGCCCCCAAAATAGGTATACATCACCCATTCTGAGTCACCAAATACATGGTACAGAACTTAAATACAAACTTAAATATACAACATGAGCTGTGAGTTTTAATACAAATATTATCTTCTAGACAGTATTTAAACTCAAAATAGGTATACACAACTAGGTGAAATAAAAGAGTGAGTAGAACCGGTATTTAACACGGTATAGACTTCATAAGAGCTTATGATTAACTTACCCGTGATAATTTTATCCAGGTTCCTCGTCACGAGAAAAAAAAAAAGCTCTCTCTTAAACTACCGGCTTTGGCTTGTCTGGGACATCCTTTGGCATCACTATCCCGGTCGAACTTGACTTCACCATATGCTAAAATCGAGCTAGGTGACCTTCTCTTCCGCAATTAAAACACACTTTGGATTGTTGCATACAGTTTGGATCGATGTGTCCCTCTTGTCCGCATTTAAAATATACGACCGATGGGCGTTCTTCTTCCTTGGAAACGGGTGCTGGTGCCGACGTCTTCACGTCATCGTGAACCTTCTCTTCTTAAAATGTCTATTCTTATTATCTTGGCCATGATTACCACTGAAATGGTTACCATTCTTGGCATGATAATATCCCCCACGATGGTTATCGTTGTTCTGATGACCGTTGCCACCGATATGATTATTATCGTGTTGTTGGTCGTTGCCTTTTGGTTGTGCTGACTCATTATCGCGCTCTAATAACTAAGCCCTATTCACAACATCTGAATATAAACAAAGTTTGTGAGAAATGAGGTATTAACGTATATCGGGTTTCAAACCTCGCAAAAACATTCGCGTCATTCGCTCCTCATTATCGAACAAATGGGATGCAAACCGGGATAACTCAGCAAACTTAGCCTCGTACTGCACGACACGGTCATATTGTTTTGCTCCAGTTTGATGAATTCCACCTCCTTCATGTGACGAATACTTTCGGGAAAGTACCTGTCATTGAACAATTCTTGGAGCTTCTCCCAAGACATCTTGAATGCGTCAGGTTGGGTACATTTTACAGATTCCCACCAATGATTTGTTTCTTCACGCAATATAAAGGTGGCGAATGGAACCTTTTGCTCCTCTGAGAATTCCAAGACATCAAATATCTTGGTGATCTGCTTTATCCACGACTCTGCCTTAAGTGGTTCTGGCTTTCACAAAAACTCCGGTGGTCCTAGCTCCTTGAACTATTTAGCGGTGACCAACCGTGGGTTGCCATTGTTTCCACCTATATTATGAATAGGAGTCTCTCTCGTTTGGTTTTGCATAAATTCTAGAAAACTCCTAAACGTACCATCCTTCGTTATTTGATCAGTGTTATTGTTTATAGGAGGATTATCGCCTTCCTGATTCACATTATCCTGGCTATTGATCCGCGGTGACTCAACGGTCTCATGTGCTCCATTGCTATTCTCAACAATCTCGGATGTCATTTTCAAATACTGTCACAAAACAAGGGTTAATTGACATGCCACATATTATCCCTATACTTTGACCGACCAATTAAATACCAAATAAACTTAGGTAGGTCATACTAGCGAAGGAATTCCTTGTCTCTCCCCTCCTAGTTCTAGTCTCACATCTTAGCCAGGGATCATATCCCTAAGCTTTGATACCAACCTGTGGCCTTCCCCCAAAATAGGTATACATCACCCATTCTGAGTCACCAAATACATGGTACAGAACTTAAATACAAACTTAAATATACAACTTGAGCTATGTGAGTTTTAATACAAATATTTTCTTCTAAACCGTATTCAAACTCAAAATAAGTCCTCATTACAATTATTATCACATCATTTCACAGAATAGTGAGGACTACTAATGCAACCATCCGGATAGTCAATCCATTCCCAACTAGTCCCATCTATATTCTCATTTTCCGAAAGGAACATTAAAAGAAAGGGTGAGCTCAACTAGCCCAATAAAAAAATATTATGACTAAGATAATGTAGAATAAATTATCCTTAGCCTTCAACAGTATAATAACTGATAGAATATAATAGACAACAAGTTTTAGATCAACAATCTGCAATGAATAAGCAATCCATTAGAAGAGTCAAGTAGAGCATAAAACCTACTATCTTCTATGATTTAAATGATTTATCATCAATTTTATCATTTGAGACTCGACAATAAATAATCCACATAATCGAATCATCCATGCACTACGGGCCAATGATATTCTTTAGTATCACGACCATGAATTATCCATGCACTACGAACCAAACATAATCGTGTTTTCATCAACGGTCATGATCATGCCATAAAACAATTTATCTTTGCACCCTTGGCCGAAGAGAATTCCATGGCCATAATCATACCAAAAACTATCCATCAATGCACTATGGGCCAATGAGGACTTTTACCACATCATTTGTAACATTACGGTCATGATTAAACCGAATAATCCCTGGTCATAATCATACCAAGTTCATCTATGCACTACAGGCCATAGATGACTTTCAACATAATATAAACATGAGGATGATGACAATGATATACGAATTCAATAAAACAAGTTCAAGGATAAATTTTTAAAGATTTATAATTTAATTAATCCAGAATTCAATAACGTTAAAATTTCCAACATGATACTGCTTTGTGGAGTAAAATTCAAGAATAAAATTGTACCAAAAATAATTTGGACCAAAAACAAATAAATTTTTATCATGAATAGTACCCCGGGTGAATAGTAACTGAGTGAATAATACCCAGTGAATAGTAACTTTGAGAATAGTAACCCCGTGAATAGTACTCCGGCATGAAAAAGTTAAAATTTATCAAGAATTCTCAGAATAATATTTCCATGAAAAGATACTGGATGAAGCACAAATATCAAGGATATTCTACTAATTTCATGGAGTATAGAAGCCAAAATTTTAAAAAAATGAGTGTAGAATGAAGATCAAAACATGGATACAATCAATGATAGTAACCATAATAGACATCTGGGACGAAAAAGAGAAAATTTCATTTTTTTGGTGAATAGTGCCGTATTTGTGAATAGTGTCGTATACATGAATAGTGTCGTATACGTGAATAGTAACCCTAACACAAAAAGGTAGAAATTCCACAATAAAATTCATATCAATATTTCTGCATAATGATATTGAAGAAAATAATATCATTTACGAAGAAAATAACATCCCTTACCTCAAAATAACAGTAGTTCTGATCGAAATATCGGATGTAAAGCCGAATGAAACTTGCACTGAATAGCAACTCTCAAAGTATCTAAATACTCACAAAAATACGCTTGATAATATAGAAAGAAAGAAAACTTGTTTCTGGTGAGATTTTCAATTCTAACTTAAGCGCATATTTATAGGAAAATGCTAGAACGCCACATGAGACTAATATAATAAAATAATATTATTTCTTTTCTTTTCTACGCACCAACCATTGAATCAATCTAGCAAGCCATTTCTAATAATTTTAGCAGCCCACATGTTTTCAACAAAACAAAAGTGGGTCCCACCCAATTTTAATAAAAATTATTTTATTTTCTGAAACTTCAGTAATTCATATAAAATAGCCCTTTTATCAGAAAAAAAAGAATTTTATGTCCATTCCACACGAAATTGAATTCTCTACAACTTTATAATAAAGTTTTTCCAAATTCCAAACAAAAAATATTTGAAATCCACAAACGAACGATTTTCAAAACCTCTTAAAATTCATAACAAATCATACGTTAATATTTAACGGTTCAAAATTTGTGGACATATACTCAACGTATATATGCATAACATATCCAAAAATCTCAACGATCCAACGGTCGGATTAAAATTATAACTCATGCAATAGAGCTTTAAGAACACCGATTTGATTTTTAATACCTCAAATCCTACAAAATACTGATAAAACACCTCATCATTAATTCCATCATTATAACCACATAAAATAAATATTTTCCTATCCATCATTTATGTCCACATAAAATAAATATTTCCTTATCATACAAATCAATAATTAATTATTCACAATTAATATTACAGAATCACAATAATGACAACCAGGCTGTTCCCACGATTGAGGGGGCTTTCCGATAAGGATTTCTCCTTACTGGCGCGTAATTAGGTGACCAAACCTCTCTTTGACAGAACTTTCTAGACTTTGTCAATAATGCTATCTAATAATATTATTCAAATAATATGAATTATTGATTTGATAATGGGAAATACTGTGAAGTGACAATTATTGAAACAACAATAATATAAAATATCAACGCAACAATTATTGAACCAATAAAATAAAATACTGAACAGTAATTACTGTAATAATTATTGAGTAAAACTGAGTGACTTCTCACGTAAGCACCAATAATCAATACCGTGTGCTACTATGCAACCACAAGTATTACTGTACTTTTACTACCGGGTAGTTCAACAGTTAGCGGTAAAACTTCCGCCGTTATTTTCATAAAAAGATATTTCTGTCATTTTCTCATTCCGACAATAATTCTGTTGTGGGGTCCACCAATGATTGTGCCGTCGTACGGATATTCTATAACAAAAAAATATTCCCCGACCAATCGAATATTTTATAACCACTTGCTTACTTTGCAAAATTTGTAAATATTACCCACAACTATAACATTATATCAAATCCACACCATAATATTCAAAAAAATATTTTGAGAAAATTAAATTTTTATTCATAAAATTTGGGGTCCCACAATCTCCCCTCCTTATGAAATTTCGCCCTCGAAATTTACGTACGTACCTTGTATGTCGAACAGATGAGGACACTTCGTCAGATTCTTACTTTTTAGGTATAACCTTTGAGTATAGAATATATTCCTTCTTATCCAAGATTTTAACAGGTACTTTTTCATACGTTTAATCTTCCGCTATCTCGTCCGGTTCTAAATCAATAATGTGGTTCGGGTCGTCCACATATTTACGTAACATTGATACGTGAAAAATGTTATGAACACGCGACATACTTGGCAGTAAAGCGAATCTATAGGCCACAGTTCCTACTCAATCGAGGATTTCAACTCTTTTCCTCGATTCTTGCTTCTAGAATAACGCCTTTGAACCTTCTTCTTCACATTCATATGCTCCGGGTCTGTAGCCTTAACATTATTGTTTAAAGTCAGTTCTAATCGTATATTTTCTATCTTCACGTAGGTTCGTATATTCGCACTCTTAAATGCATATAATCTTCTACTCAACACGTCGGCTACCACGTTCGCTTATCCCACGATGGTATTGAATGGTATAATCGTAATCTTTAACAGCTCGAGCCAACGTCTTCAGCGCATGTTACGTTCATTTTGGGTGTAGAAATATTTGAGGGTTTTAGAAATGGGTTTTGTACTGGGGTCAATACAAAATTTACTTTCACGCTCTGGGTAGGTCAAGAAGTCTTCAGGGAATACTTTAGGAAATTTATTAACGCTAGAAATATCATTTAAAAACTATGACTCTCATCCAATACTTGGATAACACATGAAATGAAGGTTTCTCCTAACAGAGTTTCAACAGATAAGTCAAAGATTAATTTCTCCGGAGTTAAATTTAAACGTTGAGCGCAAATAGGAGAAATAAAAGAGTGGGTAGAACCGGTATCGAATAAGGTATAGACTATGCAAGAGTTTATGATTAACTTACCCGTGATAACTTTTTTCGGGTTCCTCGGCTCTCACTTAAACTATCGGCTTTGACTTGTCTGGGATATCCTTTGGCGTCACTATCCAAGCTGGACTTGACTTCACTACACGACAAAATCGAGTTAGGTGACCTTCTCTTCTGCAATTGAAACACGCTTTGGGTTGCTGCGTACAGTTTGGACGGATGTGTCCCTCCTATCCGCATTTGAAATATACGACCGGTGGTCGTTCTTCTTCCTTTGAAATGGGTGCTGGTGCTGCTGTCTTTCCATCATTATTGAACCTTCTCTTCTTAAAATTTCCACTTCTATTATCTTGGCCATGATTACCACCGAAGTGGTTACCATTCTTGGCATGATAATTTCCCCCACGATGGTTATCATTGTTCCGATGGTCGTTGCCACTGGTATGATCATTATTGTGTTGTTGGTCGTTACCTTTTGGTTGTGCTGACTCATTATCGCGCTCCACTAACTGAGCCCTATTAACAACATCTGAATATAAACAAATTTTGTGAGAAATGAGGTATTGACGTATTTCGGGTTTCAATCCTCGCAGAAACATTCGCGTCATTCGCTCCTCATTATTGACCAAATGGGATGTAAACAGGGACAACTCCGAAAACTTAGCCTCGTACTGCGACACGGTCATATTATTTTGCTCCAGGTTGATGAATTCCACCTCCTTCATGTGACGAATACTTTCGGAAAAGTACTTGTCGTTGAAAAATTCGTCGAACTTCCCAAAAACTCTGGTGGTCCCAGCTCCTTGAACTGTTTAGCGGTGACCAACCGCGGGTTGCCATTGTTTCCACCTGTATTATGAACAGGAGTCTCACTCGTTTGGTTTTGCATAAATTCTAGAAAACTCCTAAACGTATGATCGTTCGTCATTTGATCAGTGTTGTTGTTTATAGGAGGATTATCGCCTTCCTGATGCACATTATCCTGGCTAGTGATCAGTGGTGACTCAACGGTCTAATGTGCTCCATTGCTATTTTCAACATTCTCGGATGTCATTTTCAAACACTGTCACAAAACAAGGGTTAATTGACATGCCACTAATTATCCCTATACTCTGACCGACCAATTAAATACCAAATAAACTTAGGTAGGTTATACTAGCGAAGGAATTCTCCGTCTCTCCCCTCCTAGTTCTAGTCTCACATCTTAGCCAGGGATTATATCCCTAAGCTTTGATAACAACTGTGATGCCCCCAAAATAGGTATACATCACCCATCTTGAGTCGCCAAATACATGGTACAGAACTTAAATACAAACTTAAATATACAACAATCGTGTAAAATACGACAAAATATAATCTAAGAGTTTTAATAAGAATATTGTCATCTAGACAATATCCACACTCAATGGAGTCCTCATTACATTTATTTTTACACTATTTTATAGAATAGTGAGGACTACTAAAACAACCATCCGGATCAATCAATCCGTTCCCACTAAGTCCCAAATTATATTCTCATTTCTGAAGAGAACAATGAAAGAAAGGGTGAGCTCAACTAGCCCGATAAGAAATATTATGACTAAGATAATGCGAGAATAATTTATCGTTAGCCTTCAATGAAAGTTAAACGATAAAATATAACAAACATCAAGTTTAACTGGCATGTAACAAGCAATCCATTAGAAAAGTCAAGTAGAGAATAAAATCTACTATCTTCTATGATTTAAAAGGTTTTTCATCACTTTTATCATTTGAGACTCGACAATAAATAAACCACATCATCCCCCTTTACTACCAAGAATATTCATTAGTATCACGACACAAATTATCCATGCACTCTACGGGCGAGGATATTCGTGTATTCATCAATGGTCATGATCATGCCAACAATTGTCCATCAATGCACTACGGGCCAATGAGGATTTTTACCATCATTTATAACATTATGGTCATGATTATACCGAATAATCCTCGTCATAATCATACCAAGTCCATCTATGCACTTTCTGAGCCACAAAATGACTTTCAACATATTATAAACATGAGGATGATGACAATGATATAAGAATTCAACAAAAAAAGTTCAAGGATAAATTTTTAAAGATTTATAATTTAATTTATCCAGAAATCAATAACGTCCAAATTGTCAACATGATACTGTTTTGTGGAGTAAAATTCAAGAATGCTTAGAAGAATATTTTCATGAAAAGATACTGGATGAAGCACAAATATCCAGGATATTCTACTAATTTCATGGAGTATAGAAGCCAAAACTTTAACCAACTGGGTATAATAGAATATATGAAACTGCAAATGGATTTTTGCCCACCATGCGGTAATTCACGTAGACAGATCATTTCCACAATTTAATAAGGAATGAATATGAAGGATCATTCACCATGCATGCGGTAATCCACATAGACAGGTTATTCCAACAGAATAATAAAGAATGGAATAACAAAAGAATTCACCATGCATGCGGTAGCAGCGTGAAGCGAGTTATTCCAATGAATAATAAAGAATGGAATAACAAAAGAATTCACCGCAATGCGATATACCGCATGCATGTTATTCCAACGAGAATAATAAAGAATTTAATAACGAAGAATTCACCAAGCATGCGATAGACCGCATGACAAAACAAAGTTATTCAAATGAATAATAAGAATGGAATAACGAAAGAATTCACCGTGCATGCGATAGACCGCATGCATGAAGTTATTCCAACGAATAATAAAGAATGGAATAACAACCCTTACGAGTATTGAAGAAAATAACTCTCTTCATGAATACGAAAGAAATAATACCCCTTATCTTAGAAGAAACTGGATACTAGAATAGTGAAGTAGCAGACTTCTCTTCTTCTTTCTCTCTATAATTTCTCTCTATAATAATTGTACTTGTGAGACTTAGTGAATTGCTGAGAATGAAAGAAGAATGAGCTTCTATTTATAGGAAAATATAGTTTCGATAATTGCATGTTTTGGGGCTCAAAATATTACAGCTTCTATTTATACGATGCTGCCGCTGGACAGACCTTGGGTGCATATGGCTTTGGGGGACATAAGTAGATGGTTCATGACCCTCACTGGATTAAGGCACAGAGTGGTGCAGGATGAGCTTACATCGAGCCACGTTATATCCCAAAGATTTTCTATTTGTGATTTGGCTCTGAGGATAGTTATTCACGACATTCCGGGGATTTCACCGCACCGGAGGATCATTGGCGTCTAGCGTGGTTGATGTCTTCTTTGTTGTGAATCATTGTCATATGTCTATATATGCCATGGTACATGGATGAGATAGACATCAGAGTCATCATGGCGGTTAGAGCTCTCAGGGAGGGTCGTACCATTATACCTATGATCATAGTAGAGACCACGTGGTCGACCACCTATTCTTTGCACTTTTAAGCGACAGAGTGTTCACTAGGCGACTTCGGTTATATGCTATATGTGTGGTTTATGTCACATTTGAGACCGATTGGCACTCTTAGACTTGCATGGATCTTTGGTTCACCCACGATATAGCCATGTCATACTCCTTTCAGCCATCGAAGTGCATAGATGCTATGTCCTGGTCCATATTCTTGGCGGATATCAGAGACCCATTTGTCATATTGTCGTGCTCGGGGCTCAGCTCACCATACAGCTTTATTACTCATGCTCCGGGCATGGACTATCTCCCTCTGGCTGGTTTGAGGGGCGTGACTACTTATCACCCGATGGCCGAAATGTCGCAGTTTGACCAGTTCCAGGACTTTCATCCTTTCGAAGGAGCGATAGGTCAGCGTTCAGCTTCTCACTATCTTTCAGCAGAGGACCGATCCCGTTTATATGCATGTTAGGATCATCGTGAGATAGCTGATTTTTCTGCTAGTCATCCAGGTTGTTCTGAAGAGTATTCCGCATGGATGGAGAAAGAGATTTTATCGGCTGCGGTAGTATCCACAGTACTGGATAGTGAGTCAGATGATATAGAGCCCATGGAGGACATCGATTCCCACATCAAGGAGGGGCTAGGTGCTGGATTGCCAGCATCTCTTCTAGATTCTCCCAATGACCGATCTTGTTGTGATTCAACCTCAAAGACAATACTTTGAAGCGAGTCTCCATCTGATGACCTTTAAGAGAGACCATGTAACACCCCGAACCCGACGTAGGTCCGAAGTGCTACATGCCGCAAGCCCATAGGCCCGCAAGGCAACAATATCAATAACGCGTAGCCCAAAAAAATAACTTAACAATAATCTTAATTTAAAATCCAACAATAAATATATTTTAAATCAATCCAAATGAAATACTAATAAATACCACATACAAATAATGGAGACGCAGCTCCTCAAAACTAAGAGTTTTATCAAAATTCATCAACAAAAAAAAACATCTAAAACTAAACTCCAGTTATTCCAAGCGTATCAAATAAGTGCTCAGCTTTCAACGATGGGACCTGTAAAAATCTGTAAGGGGGTGAGCGATGAAGCCCAACAAGTAGCAATCCTCTCTATCTAGCCGAATCAGGTATAATTTGCAAAATACTTTTTCGAAATAACTTTTTGTTCAATAACAATAGTACAAAAGCTTTCAAAACTAAAACAATTCAAAAATGATTTCAATGTATATCATAAATCTTTTAATCCACAGCCTTAGCGACTAAGGTTACAATAGCCCCAGTAACACGGCCCAAAAGTTCGATAACGTTATGATCGCACCCTACTAAGGTATCTATAAAAATGCATGCTCCCAAAAGGCATCTAAAAGGTGTGCGCTTTAAGTAGGTCCTATATTAGCTCCTAACTAAACGTAATCAATAACGTGTTCTATACATAGTCGACCGAGGATTTCAAAACTTTTCTCAATATTATCGATAATATAAACGATACTTTTTCACAGTTCAAAATCATATAATATCATTCACAGTTTGAAAATAAATACTTGATCCGAATTTTAAAATAAAAGAACATAACAATTTAATTTAAATGGAAGCCTTAAATAAAAAAAATACGAATTTTGAAACTGTACATTTAGGCATCCGAATAATTAATAAGACATACTTAAAATTAACGATAATCTTAAAAACACTAAATAGTTCGGAAAGCCACTTACTTGATATTGCGAAACACGAAATTAAAAGTGAACTAATTCTTTGAGTTTTCTTCTTTTTCTTCTGCTCGCTACCGCGACTCCAAGCCAAATAGTTTTTACGTTCTTTTCTTTCTTCTAGTTGTTTAAATATATGTAATTCCTTTGAAAAATAGGTTATTAAGTAAAAGAGTCATTTTAAAATTAAAAGTTTGTTACAGTCTAACTGACTTATCCTAATAGGTTTTAGATATGTATAAATAATTATTAGTTACACTTATATTATCTAATTATATTATTTTATCATCTTTTATCTTTTTTTAAACCGGATATTATATTCTATCCACCTTAAAAGAATTTGGTCCTCCAAATTTCAAAATAACATCTAAAGAAAAATACAAATTTGACATAATCAAGAAATTCATTATCTAATTACTAAATGCAATTAATAAAAGAGTTTCATACCTTATTCTCTATCTAATTTTAAAATCACTAAATTTAGTCAATACTCTTACCCACAGCTAACTCCAAAATTCACTCCCTAGGAAATATGTAGATTTTTCAACCTAACACATTGCGAGGGGCCACCGCTTTGATACCACCTCTGTAACACCCCGAACCCGATATAGGTCCGAAGTGCTACATCCACAAAGCCCATAGGCCCATGAGGCAACAATATCATATCAATACGCAACCCAAAAAACAACTTAACAATAATCTTAACTCAAAACCCAACAATAAATATATTTTAAATCAATCCAAATGAAATACTAATAAATACCACATACAAATAATGGAGACGCAGCTCCTCGAAACTAAGAGTTTTATCAAAATTCATTAACAAAAGAAAAAAAAAACATCTAAAACTAAACTCCAGCTATTCCAAGCGTATCAAATAAGTGCTCAGCTTTCAACGTTGGGACCTGTAAAAATCTGTAAGGGGGTGAGCGATGAAGCCCAACAAGTAGCAATCCTCTCTATCTAGCCGAATCAAGTACAATTTCCAAAATACTTTTTCGAAATAACTTTTTGTTCAATAACAATAGTACAAAAGCTTTCAAAACTAAAACAATTCAAAAATGATTTCAATGTATATCATAAATCTTTTAATCCACAGCCTTAGCGACTAAGGTTATAATAGCCCTGTAACACGACCCAAAAGTTTGATAACGTTATGATACGCACCCTACTAAGGTATCTATAAAAATGCACGCTCCCCGAAGGGCATCTAAAAGGTGTGCGCCTTAGTAGGTCCTATATTAGCTCCAGAACTAAACGTAATCAATAACGGGTTCTATACATAGTTAGACTAAGGATTTCAAAAACTTTTCTCAATATTATCTTTAATATAAACGATACTTTTTCACAGTTCAAAATCATATAATATCATTCACAGTTCGAAAATAAATACTTGATCCGAATTTTGAAATAAAAGAACATAACAATTTAATTTAAATGGAAGCCTTAAATAAAAAAAATAGGAATTTTGAAACTGTACATTTAGGCATCCGAATAATTAATATGACATACTTAAAAGTAACGATAATCTTAAAAACACTAAATAGTTCGGAAAGCCACTTACTTGATATTGCGAAACACGAAATTAAAAGTGAACTAATTCTTTGAGTTTTCTTCTTTTCTTCTCTCGCTCGAAAGACTCCAAGCTAAATAGTTTTTACGTTCTTTTCTTTCTTTCTAGTTGTTTAAATATATGTAATTCCTTTGAAAATTAGGTTATTAAGTAAAAGAGTCATTTTAAATTTAAAAGTTTGTTACAGTTTAACTGACTTATCCTAATAGGTTTTAGATATGTATAAATAATTATTAGTTACACTTCTATTATCTAATTATATTATTTTATTATCTTTTATCTTTTTTTTAAACTGGATATTACAGACCAGGCTAGAGCCTTGATGTTGACTGCCCTTGATGGGAGAGACTTAGATTTGTTAGAGAGAGACGAGGCATTAGCTCGCAGAGATGCCGCTGTAGTTGAAAGGATGAGGCGGATCATCCGGAGATGTAGTGATAGTTGAGCGGGATGGTGCCATATCTCGTCCCGAATGTAGCCAATTCATGAGATAAGATCAGTAGTGAGGTCCTTACCACCACTTATTATGATCCACGAGATGATCGCTTACATCGATGAGCATATAGTCACCATGCGAGATGGTCAGAGATCTATTGGGTCGTGTGAACATTCTCGTACATGAGACCACAGCTTCGCCTCCTTCTTCTGAGAGGGATGCCATGTTGGGCTTGTTAGCTCGCATATACCCTGACTTGTTGATGGGCTTGTATTTTCTTGCATAGACTAGCTTAGCCATTTTGTCATGTACAGTTTACATTGTGTATATCAAACAACATTATATATATATGAAAGGGAAATATATTTTTGATCACTTCCCTTTCAGATATGCTTTGCTACTTGGTTGATATTTTGCCTGCTGCTTCAGGGCTTGCGATCTTGATGTATTCTGAATTCTTCCTCGAGGGATGGACATTGAGATGTCTCTGGATAATTCAGAATGGATCATTGATCTATATGTATCACTACCATCTTTGGTGTCTTGGGACTGGTTTCTGTATGGAAATATGGAGAGGAGTTTGGCTTTCCTCACTAAGATTGACCGCACCACAGATGGTCGCCAATACTTCTATTTATGAGAAGCCTAGTTAATTCCATCTCTTATGGATTGGTGTTGCTCTTCAAGGTATGACCGCAGCTTAGATGGTCGCCGAATCTCCTATTTGGGAGGAGTTTAAATAATTCCATCCCTTTGTCATGTAGCTTGATGAAATGTAGTGGATTGATAGATGATCCCAGTACCTATTGACAATGGTTTGTGTTTTGGTAGGGGGTGAGACCGCACCATGAATGGCTGCCTACGTACTCCTATTGAAGAGGAGATCAGGTCTGCGTAGTTTGAACCTGGTGTAAGAGGTTCAATACTGTATGTGGCAGAAATGGTGTAGGAATTTGTTTTTGTTTTTGTAAGGAGAAGAGGGTAGAAATGTTTTTGTTGTTTTTGTTTTATTGCGACCAGGCCATTTAACATGGTTGCCTATATACTCCTATTGAAGAGGAGATCAGGTTGGTGTAGTTCGCCCCTCAGGGCGAGTGGAAAAGCGTGATCCCATGTGCAGGTCAGATTACGGGGAGGAGAATGTTTAATCCTAGGTTGAGGATAAATCAGAGGTATCTGGTTTGATCCTATGTATGGGTAGACAAACCGTAGCGTAAACGCGAGAGCTTTAATCAGACGGGATGACCTAAGTCATAGGAGCAGCAGAGAAGCCAGGCTGCTGGCTTGAAAAGTATGTTTTCCTGAGGGGCAAAGTGTGGAAGAGTTGTATGTGGTAAAGGGTTAAAGAACCAGAATGACTGGTGATCTGATTATCCAACACCAGGGTGTTTGCTGGTTACTTCAGACATAGTACCGTTTCACTGCGCCCGAAGTTGATGAGTTGTGGAAATTCATCGCCATCCATTTCTTGCAATCTGAGGCGCCTCTTGTCAATACTTCCTTGACAACAAATGGGCCTTCCAGTTTGGGCCGAATTTTCCCTTATATTGATCTTGGTTGTCAATGATCTTCTTCAAAACCAAGTCATGTTGTTTAAACTATCGTAGCCGGACTTTTTTGTTGTAGGATCTGGCGATCCTTTGTTGATATAATTGACCATGGAAGATAGCCGTGGTTCGCCTTTCGTCTATTAGAGATAATTGGTGATATCTGTCTTGTACCCTTTGGTCTTCATCCAGCTGAGCGTCTATTAACACTCTGAGGGATTCCATTTCAACTTCTATAGGGAGCACTGCTTCCATCCCATAGGTTAATGCGTAGGGGGTTGTCCCAGTGGAAGTGCGCATTGATGTTCTGTAGGCTAACAGAGTAAGAGGCAATAGGTCAGGCCAATCTTTGTGGTTGGCGGACATCTTTTGCATAATCTTCTTGATGTTTTTGTTAGCCGCTTCAACAACACCATTCATCTTCGAACGATAGATGACGGAGTTAAGATGTTTGATATGGAATTTACTGCATAATTCCTCCATCATTTTGTTGTTAAGGCTCTTAGCATTGTCTGACACAATCACCTCTGGTTGTCCATATCGACAAATGACATTGTTTCTGATGAAAGCAATGATGACTTCTTTGGTAACCCTGGGGAAGGAGGCCGCCTCTACCCACTTGGTGAAGTAGTCGATCATGGTGAAGATAAATCGATGTCTATTACTGGCTTTAGGCTCAATGGGCCCGATAACGTCCATTCCCCACATTGAGAAGGGCCAAGGTGAACTCTTATTGTGGAGGGGCGTGTATAGCATTCCCATGAATCTGGCACTGATAGCATCTCTTGACGTGGTCATTGCAATCAGCTTTGAGAGAGAGCCAATAATGTCTTGTCCTGAGGATCTTCTTGATAAGGAGAGGGCCACTCATGTGGGGGACACAGACTCCACCATTAATTTCATCCATAAGCCTTTGGGTTTGATCTTTGTCTAAACATCTGAGGGGACCTAGTCTTGTATCTCTTTTGTAGAGTGCATCTCCACTCAAGTAGAATTTCATAGCAATTCGATGGATCCGCCTTTTCTCAGTCGGGCTCGCCTCAGCGGGTGTAGATCCATCTCGTAGGTATTCCTTGATATGCTGATACCAAGGATGATGGATGGGAGGTAGCTCATCCGATACTTCTCCAACGTAGTTCCCATAATATGGGGCCTTGTGCAGGGAAATTGTGACGCTTGGCAAGTGTTCCTTGTCTGGTATGCGAATCAAGGAGGCCAAAGTTGCTAACGCGTCCACAAAGTCATTCTTATTACGAGGAATGTGTAGAAAGGAGATTTCTTTGAACTCCAAAACCATATGTAAAACTTGCCGATGGTAGGGTAGCAAATGTAGTTCCTTGGTTTGATAGATTCTGGTGGATTGTCTGATTACCAACTCTGAATCTCCAAAGACAATTAACCGCCTGATGCCTATTGAACGGGCAAGTTTTAGCCCCATGAGACAACCTTCATACTCAGTTGTGTTTTTGGTGCTGACAAAGTGCAATTTAACGGCGACGGGATACTGCTCCCCCGTACCAGATACTAGAACTGCTTCATCTCCAAAACCTTCTATATTAACAGCTCCATCAAAATACATCTTCCATGATTGGCGCGTGTCGTACTAATGGTATTGCTGAACTGTAATTACTCCTTCATCGGGGAAGTATGTTTCCAAGGGTTTGAAATCCCCTGAAGGTGCGGCGGCCAGTTGATCCACAATTCCTTGATCTTTGATGGAATTTTGAGTCACATATACGATGTCAAATTGTTGTAGGATCAACTGCCATCTGGACAGTCGGCAATTTAATATGGGTTTATTGAACACGTATTTGAGAGGATCCACGCGGGATATGAGATGGGTTGTGTGACCATGGAGGTAATGCTGTAACATTATGGAAGCCCATGCTAAAGCACAACCAGTCTTCTCAATCAGAGTGTACTTGTGTTCACTGCTGCTGAATCTTTTGCTGAGGCAATAGATAGCTCGTTCTTGGCCTCTATCGTCTTTCTGTCCCTGCATGTAGCCCATGGCATTGTCACTTATGGACAGGTACATGAACAGGGGAACATCATCCCTGGGTGGCACCAAAACCGGAGCTTTGACTAGTTGTTCTTTAATTGTGAGGAAGGCCTTCTGGCACTCATCATCCCATTTCATGGAGGAGTTTTGTGACGCCCCCAAAATAAGGTATACATCACCCATCTTGAGTCGCCAGATACATGGTACAGAATTCAAATACAACTTAATAATACAACTGTCGTGTATAATACGACAAAACATAAACTGCGAGTTTGAATACAAATATTGTCTACTAGAGAGTATAAAAACTCAAAAGGAGTCCTCATTACAATTATTATCACACTATTTAACAGAATAGTGAGGACTACTAATGCAAACATCTAGGATCATCACTCTGTTCCATGACTAGTCCCAACTACGTTCTCATTTCCTGAAGAGAACAGTGAAAGAAAGGGTGACTCAACTAGTCCAGTAAGAAATATTATGACTAAGATAATGCAGAATAAATTATCATTAGCCTTAAACAGTGTTAAACTGATACAATATAACAAACATCAAGTTTAACTGCAGCGGGACAAGCAATCCATTAAAAGAGTCAAGTAGAGAATAAAATCTACTATCTTCTATGATTTAAAAGGTTTTTCATCACTTTTATCGTTTGGACTCAGCTTAATAAATAATCCATATCATCGAATCACCCCTCGCACTACTTTCTGAAGATATTCTTTAGTATCACGACCACAACTATCCATGCACTACGGGCCAAGAATATTTGTGTGTTCATCAACGGTCCTGATCATGCCATAAAACAATTCATCTTTGCACTACGACTAAAGAGAATCCATAGCCATAATCATAACAAAAACAGATTGATTTACTTTAATCTGACGATCCATATTTAAAGCAAAATCTTTTAAATAAAATATAATATATTTTATTTATAATCTAATAAAACGAATAACTTTATAAAAAATTTTTACTATGCAAACACTATGCAGCACTATGCAAATACTATGCGTAATAAAATATAATATATTCTAATTATTGTCTAATAAAACATATAACTTTATAAAAGTATTCTATTTTATATAAAAAGATTTTACTATTAAGCCTAATAAAATGAATAACTTTATAAAAGTATTCTGTTTTATATAAAAAGCTTTTCTGTTTTATTACAATAATAATACCAATAAAACAAAAATGAGTGACTTATCACGTAATCATCAATAATCAATACCGTGTGCTACTATGCAACCACGCCAGACATCGTACTTTTACTAATGTAGTTCAACAATATTAATGGTAAAACTTCCGTCGTTATTTGTCGTTTTCTCAATCCGACAATAATTCCGTTGTGGGGTCCACTAATGATTGTACCGTCGTATAGATATTCCCTGACAAAAAGAATATTTCCCGACTAATCTAATATAATATGACAACTTGCATTCTTTGCAAAATTTGTAAATATTACCCACAACTATAACATTATATCAAATTCATTCCATAATATTCAAAAAAATATTTTGAGAAATTTAAATCTTTATTTATAAAATCTGGGGTCTCACAAGTTATTCCTTAATAGCTTGAAGATTGGCTCACAGGTTGCTGTGAGTTGAGAGATAAACCTGCTAATGAAGTTGATTCTTCCCAAAAATCCCCGTATTTCCTTTTCTGTTTGAGGAATGGGCATTTCCATGATGGCCTGAATTTTGGTAGGATCCAGCTCAATCCCTTTATGGCTGACTAGAAATCCTACAAACTTGCCTGATTTAACTCCAAAGGCGCACTTGGCTGGATTCAACTTCAAGTTGTACTTACGCAACCTGTTAAACAACTTTCTGAGATGTTCTAAATGGTCATCCTCCTTCCGGGATTTGATAATGATGTCATCCATGTAGATCTCAATCTCTTTGTGCATTAAGTCGTGGAAAAGAGCCATCATAGCTCGTTGATAGGTGGCTCCGGCATTGATGAGGCCGAATAACAACCGTCTATAACCAAAGGTTCCCCAAGGCGTGATGAAAGCAGTTTTCTTACGATCTTTCTCAGCAACCATGATCTGATGGTACCCCAGCAAGCAATCGAAGAAAGGAGTACATGTCGTATTGAGCAATATATCACAATGAGAATGTGGATAAATGGCACGGGAAAGCTATCTTTTAAGCAAGCTTTGTTCAAGTCCCAATAATCCACGCAGACTCGTACCTTCCCTCCGGGTTTAGGCATGGGAACAATGTTGGATATCCACTCAGGATATGTGGACACCATGATGATGCCAGCTTGAAATTGTTTCACAATTTCTTCTTTTACCTTTAAACTCCACTCAGGTTTCAATCGCCTGAGCTTTTGCTTGACTGGCTTAAATCCATCTTTAATAGGAAGACGATGAAGAACAATGTTAGTGGACAAACCCACTATGGCTTCATGAGACCATGCAAACACATCCAGGAATTGGATTAATAGCTTAACCATGTCATTCCTTTGATTTTGGGTAAGGTCTGAACCAATTTGGATTGACTTAGGGCTTTCTAAGGTTCCGAGATTGAAGGAAGTGGTTTGATCAAGGTTGGGTTTAGGTTTGTCTTTGACCCATTCTTGAATTTCTGGTGGCACCTCAATGTCATCCTGTATTTCCATCAAGGCTGAATTCATCTTTACATCAAAGGTACAATCCTTGTGGAGAAGAGGCACCATATCAGCAAGTACATGCACATCTAAATTCAGGGTCCTGAAACAAAACATGCTTTCACTAAGTATATATGAAATGTTTTGATCATACATAGTATTAACATATATTGGCAAGATAAACTGCTAATACTGTACAGAAAAGTAAGCAGTCATGATATCTATAGGGCAGAAAGAGTTCTGCCCATTTTACCCTTGCCGACCAATACAAGGAGTGTTGTTCCAATTGGCAAGGACAAAGTTCGGGTGGACTATAGTGATGGAGGAGTTGTCATCATCCTCCCTGTCCTGAATGATGGCCATTACGTCTGGGCAATCATCTTCTGGGGTGTATCTATTGGTATGTTCATCATGAACAATGACGCATATGCCTGACATCATTCGGGATGACGTCTTGCTTGGTTCTTCGTTCCTCCTCTTCCACTGCGGGATTTGGAACAAAGACTTCTTTCTCCTTCATCGGTACTGGCTTGGGAAATAACATAGACATTACATTGTATGGTACCTTTACAGGAGATTATGCGGACTTAGAATTTACAGGCGAAGATAAACGCCTCATGGTTGAAGCTGAAGGAATCTGTTGATGCTTATGAGGATTCCTATAACTAGAATGGCGAATAAGCCTAGTCCAAATTGCTCAAGTTTGCTTGGTTAATTAAACTGGGTACTTGATACCCTGGCGATATTTACCCAGCCCTTGTCCTGGCTTATGACCCAATGACATCATTTCTTGAGTAGCCGATATTACCTCGGCAAAAATCTTGGGTTCGAGAAATGGCGTTCCAATAGCATGGTATTGGGTATTGCTTACTTCCAAGGTATAAAAACTAACCGGTTCAACATCTGCATTGGCATTGATGAATGGCATGTCCCGTGTGTTGACACTCACTTCGGTTCAGCGTTGACCGTAACTAGGCTATTATTGATAATGTATTTCAATTGCTGATGATAGGTGGAGGGGACTGCCCCTGCCATATGAATCCATGGTCGTCCTAAGAGCAGGTTGTATCTCGAATCTATCTTGAGTACGTGGAAAGATACGCAGAATGTATGGGAACCAATTTTGATTTGCAGTTCAATTACTCCGACCGAATTCTAGCGGGCTCCATCAAAAGTTTTGATGATAGTATGGCTACTCTGGAGTTAGTTGAGATTGATATTCATCTTCACCAAGGTAGCGTATGGACAGATATTTAGAGATGAACCTCCATCTATCAAGACTCCAGCTAGCATGTATCCGGAGGACAAGACCGCAATGTGCAACGGCTTGCAATGACAGGTCCCCTCGGGCGATATGTCATCATCAGTGAAGGATATCACATTGTTGTTCAAAATGTGATCAACCAGACGTTGAATTTTTTTCATATCAACTGATGTTGGTAGATAGGCTTCTTCTAAAACCTTTAGCAAGATAGTCCGGTGATCCTCGGAAGTTAGGACCAGGTCCAAAATTGATATTTGTTGTGGAGCTTCTTTTAGGGTTAAAACCACCTTGGCTTCGTTATGACCCATAGTGCGGAGGAATTTTTCAATCTTCTCTATGGGTAATTTCCCCTTTGATTTGATGGTAGACTTCATCACCCGTTGGGGAAGATACAGTGGATTTTCCTTCGACACAGTAGCAGTGGTATATGAGGTGTATCTTTCACCTTCTCCATAATTCCATGGAACCTTACGCAAGCTAACAATAGGATATTGTGCTCTATACGGCAAGTTGATTGGCTCGGGAGCGGCCACTTTCAAAGGATTGTTGCTTCCCTTGAGTTGAATTGTTGGCATTGTGAGTGATTTGTTAGCCCCGTCAGTTTTAGTGGATATGACTGCTACCAAACTCTTCCACTTAGTAGGATATGTATTCTCACTTGCACGTAACACAGTATCATCGTCCGCTAGGTGCAGGACACCACTGTCAATTAGATTTTGGATGAAGTGGTGGAGTGCCCAACATTCTTCTGTGCTGTGACCGCGAGAATGGGAGTGATATTGACATACTCCATCAGAATTGTACCGTCCTGAACGGGGGTTGATTGGAGGAAGAAGGTAACTGATCCTTCCTTCATTGATTAACATCTGGAGGATTTTCTCCATAGGTTGGCCAGATATGTGAATTCCTTTTTGTTGGAAAAATCCCGACGGGCTTTGGCATTTGCTCTCTTCGTCACTTTGTCTTCCAACATTTCATTTTCTTAAAGTGATGAGGGCATATTCATGACAAGGGGTAGGAGACTGGCATGCTCCTGGCTGATTAATTTAAGTGTCACTTGGTGCTGATAAGTCACCAATTCTGCTAATTGCTTAATTTGCCTGCATAGAGTTTTTATCTTTCGTTCCATTGTGAACTGGAACTTGGCATAATCCCATTTGTCAACACCGTCTTTGAGGGTCTGGGAAGATTCACAGTTGAAATTGGAACTTTGTCCATTACTCCAATTGATCATGTTGACCTCTTCTTCTTTGTGTTGAGGAAGAGGGTTGTCTTGAACGTGAGGCTGATCTGATTTGGTAACCACGATCTCACCGTTGTCTATTAGGTTTTGGATCTTGTGTTTCAAGGCCCAACAATCTTCAGTATCATGTCTAGGTGCCCTGGCATGATAAGCACATTTGCAAGCAGCATTGAAACCCTGACCATTAGGGTTGGCTGGTGGAAGAAGATGCGTAATTTTCTTCTGTGTTGTCAGAAGAGTGAAAATGTTCTCGAGGGTGTCCCCTAAGGGTGTGAACACTCGAGGGCGTTTGACAATGAAATCACAAGTAATTATGTTTACAAGTAATTGATAATGAGAAAGCATGAAGAGACTTTCCTCCGTTTTGGGTTTATCAGAGGCTGACCTATCTTAGGTTACTCTCGCGGCTTTTTGGCATGAAGGTTCCCAAATCATCACAATTTACTCAACGGGAAATTAATCCGGTCTTTCAACTAGAGCGAATTTGGGTGGTGCCTTTCATGAGCCTCAGGGAATTAGTCTTCCCACGAGTCCAGTAATCAAACACCGACGGGATAGCCTCCTGGTGGAGGGACCACACAACATACGTTCACATACATCGCGTCTCACCATATAAAAATGATGACATGTGCGAAGCACTAATATCACAAGCAGGTATGGTGCGAGGCACTAAGTGCAATAAGAAAATGAATTCGTACACATTCATCATAAATGTAAATGCAACATTCACACATAAGCAGATAACAGTTTTAAAAAGATTGTAAAAGCAGCTTAAGTCTTCCTATTAGAGTCCCCAGCAGAGTCGCCACCTGTCGATGTCGGGATTTTTAGATGTCCCTTTCCGTTACTTGTTCTTTGGTGTTCTCATTTTAGGTGAGATTTTTTTGAAAAAATAAGTAAAAAAGGTTCGACATGAATAATGTCAACGATGGACTGTTAAGAGTCGCCAGTTGGTTTTTTAAATGGTTGTACCAACACAACCGAGAAAAGTTTTGCACATTGACCCAGTGATGTGACACTGCTAAACGGGTCGGTGAAACCGAGATTCATTAGGGTCCGGAGACTTTGTTATGCGGAGGGAAGGTGTTAGGCACCCCCTGACATCCATGTTACCACGGTGACCGCCTCTTTTTAAGAAACTATTATCTGAATATGTGTGTGTGTGTGGGTCAATGTGCTGTTATTTGAAAGTAGTGCGAGACCTCGTTCGCACCTATATATACAGGTTTTGAATTTATGTAAAAAATCAGTTTTTAGCAAGATATAGCAGTGATGTTTTATAAAAGAGGTTTCTCAAACCCTGATGCTCAATAGTAATTGAGACCTTTTACACTTCCATTTTATTAAGTGTTCGACTTGATTGATTTTATTTCCAAGATGTGAAGCATCTGTAAGAAAATAATGTACAAAATAATGCCGACTTCCTCGTGGGTATGAGAACCATCTGTGGAAATTCAGACACCGCATAATAATTTACAAGCTGCTTAAAGCTGAAAATGTCCATCACGGGAACCGAATCTAGATCCAATAGGTTGAATCTGTGATCACATGATTCCTAAAGCATACGATCTCGCAATTTATATGAAAGTAGTAAACAGTGTATATATATATATATAAGCTGTAAATATATATACAGACATGATCACCAACCATGAAGCACCTCCATGGGGGATAAGAAATGTAAATAAAGCTGTAAAAGCTATCAACCACCACGGAGGAAACTCCAGATGGGACAAAATGTAAATAAAGTTGTACAAAGTAATCAACTGCCATGAAGTGAACTCTAGGCAGGACGAAACGTAAATAAAGTTATAAAAGCGATCAACCACCATGAAGTAAACTCTATATATTTATATATATAATATATATATATATATATATATATATATATATATATATTGTGACACCTTAAAATTAGGTATACATCACCCATCTTGAGTGCCAGATACATCGTATGTAATTCAAATACAACTTAATAATACAATTGTGTAGTACAATACGACAAAACATAAACCGTGAGTTTGAATACAAATATTGTCTACTAGAGAGTATACAAACTCAAAAGGAGTCCTCATTACAATTATTGTCACACTATTCAATGTAATAGTGAGGACTACTAATATCTTGTCATCTGGTCCATCACTCCGCTATTCAGACTTCGTCCCGACTATATTGTTATTTCAAGAGAGAATAGTGAAAGAAAGGGTGAGCTCAACTAGCCCGAAGAAATATTATGACTAAGATAATACAGAATAAATTATCATTAGCCTTCAATAGTGTTAAACTGATAAAATATAATAAACATCAAGTTTAACTGCAGCGGAACAAGCAATGCATTAGAAGAGTCAAGTAGAGAATAAAATCAACTATCTTCTATGATTTAAAAGGTTTTTCATGACTTTTATCGCTGAGACTCAGCTTAATAAATAATTCACATCATCGAATCACCCCTGCACCATGGCCAAGGATATTCTTTAGTATCACGACCACAAATTATCCATGCATTACAGCCAAGGACATTCGTGTATTCATTAATGGTCATGATCATGCCAACAACTGTCCATCAATGAACTACGGGCCAATGATAACTTTTACCACATCATTTGTAACATTACTAATCCATGATTACAATCAATAATCCCTCGGTCATAATCATACAGAAGTCCATCTATGCACTACACTGGGCCATAGATGACTTTCAATAAAATATAAACATGAGGATGATGACAATGATATAAGAATTCAATTAAACAAGTTCAAGAATTAATTTATCCAGAACCAATAACGTCCAAACTGTCAACATTGTAATTGCTTTGTAGAGTAAAATTCAAGAATGCTCAGAAAAATATTTTCATGAAAAGATACTGGATGAAGCGCAAATATCAAGGATATTCCACTAATTTCATGGAATATAGAAGTCAAAGTTTTAACCAACTAAGTATAATAAAGAATGGAATAACAAAAGAAATCACCATGCATGTGATAGACCGCATAGGCAGGTTATTCCAACAGAATAATAAATAACGAGAACCGTCCCCACAGAAAACGCATGCATGTGGATATTCCAATGAATAATAAAGAATGGAACCAGTCCGCGTAAAACGCATGCATACGATATTATTCAACGTAATAATAAAGAGGCGGAACCAATCCCGCGTAAAGCATGTATGTGGATGTTCCAACAGAATAATAAAGACTGGAACCAGGTCATGCGTAAAGCACAAACAGGATGTTCCAACAGAATAATAAAGAATAGAATAACAGAAGAATTTCACCAAGTATAGGGTAGCCCGCGTATACAGGTTATTCCAACAAAATAATAAATAAAGGAATAACATAAGTTCTCTTCATGAATACAAAAGAAATAACACCCCTTACTTTAGTAGGAGAATGAATACTGCAGTAGTGTAGTAACATAATACTCTTCTTCTTTCTCTCTTATTCTCTCTATTTCTCTCTCTCTATAGCTTGAATGAATTAAGTGAAAATAATGAAGAACTAGGCCTCTATTTATAGAAGATTTCTAGCTTAGCACTTGCAATGTAAAAAGGCAAGTGGCTTGACGACTGGTGATGTGAAAGAAAAGTGGTTTGACGCCTGTAATGTGAAACACCAAGTGGTTTGACGCCTGTAATGTGAAAGGACAATTGGTTCGACGCCTGTAATATGAAATAACAAGTGGTTTGACGTCTGGTAAATGTAATTACTATTGACGAAGGTAATTACTATTGACGAAGGTAATTATTATTGACGAAGGTAATTACTATTGACGAAGAGACTCTTAGATGATGACATATATTTCCCCCAAAAATAACCAAACTTACCACAAACGTCTCATAATAGACTCTTTATATACATCAAGGATTGAATAAATATTACCACAAATCATTTTATTTTTAATCAAAACATATTTAATCTTTCAACAATTATTAATCATTTATAACTTGTCGTCACAATTATTGATTTAATAATATAACATATTATCTGATGATAATCTTGTGATAATAATTGAATCAATAATATAAGAGATATGATGCAAAGAATTCTTGTAGTAATAATTGAGTATAGGTGAGTGACTTCTCACGTAAACATCAATAATCAATACCGTGTGCTACTACGCAACCACGCCAGTAATAATCGTACTTTTACTACCGGGTAGTTCAACAGTTTTAACGGTAACACCTCCGCCGTTATTTTTATAGAAAGATAATTTGTCGTTTTCTAACTACGACAATACTTCCATTGTGGGGTCCACCAATGATTGTGTCGTCGTACGAATATTTCCCGACAAAAAGAATATTCTCCGACCAAACGAATATTTTATAACAACTTGCTTACTTTGCAAAATTTATAAATATTACCCACAACTATAACATTATATCAAATTTACTCCATAATATTCAAAAATAATATTTATAGAAAATTCATATTTATTTATAAAAGTTGGGGTCTTACATATATATATATATATATATATATATATATATATATATATATATATATATATATATATATATATATGAGCAATAAACGCACTAAATGTAAATCCAGGCTCATCGAATGTAGTTCGACAACAGTTCATATATATATATATATATATATATATATATATATCGTATGTAACTGATTTGATGAGTTTGATTTACATCCCATGCGCTTAACAGTAAAACGCATGGGATGTAAAATCCAAGCTCATCGAATGCAGTCCCACACGCTTAATATATATATATATATATATATATATATATATATATATATATATATATAAAGCAAATAAACGCCTGGCATCAAGTCAGGCTCATCGAACAAAGTTCGACACACGATTCATATATATATATATATATATATATATATATATATATATATATATATAAAGCAAATAAACGCTCAAGACCGAAGTCTAGGCTCAATCGAGGCATAACTCGATAATGTTAGTCCATATATATATATATGTATATATATATAATATATATATGTATATACAAACTGAAATAAAACCATGGACCGAAGTCCGGGCAAACTCATGCAACACGACTCTCAACGTGAAGAATGGTGTGTGCAAAGATGAAGAGAAAGACTTTAAAGTGTGTGAGAAGGCTTATAGTGGGCTGCCAAAGAAGACTTCTATATCTTTAAAGTAGGTAAACACTGGCTTTTGTAAGTACAAAAGTAGCTATATATGAGCTCACAGGTGTTTAAAAATGGGAAAGCACTAAGTATATTGCAAGTACGGAGCAAATTTGACATGGCTTCCTCGCTCTTTCTCTTCTCAAAATGGCCACCCCAAGCCCTCTATTTATAGAGGGGGGAGCCGCAGTGTACTCTACCGAGTGAAATGCATGTGTACCGAGGTCGCCCAAGGAGTTGCCTCGGGTTTCTCGGGTTGGGTCGTCTCGTAGTACGTGCACTCGGGCACTGTAATGTCTGCTCAAACTTTCAAAATTGTAATCTGGGCATCCGACTGAGGTATGTAGGACCTATTTTGGACCACCGTTGTTGAGAGTTGTACAATGGCATGGGATTAGAGTTTGTACGAAGTCATTGAAGATGGGACGATGCCCTCCGGTCTTCAAGCTTCAAATTCTATCTGTTACGCCGCAGAATAATCACTCGGGATATGATTTCCTTGATTCTTGTGGGACATCGTTGTGTAGAGATGTGTGTATAAAATGTTGAGACGACGTGATGTGGCATCGCGCTGGCAAGATGACGAGGTTGCCCCTCACTGGTGTTATCGCCGGTTTAATGATAAAGCGACGTTGCTCGGGGCTTGACCGAGATTGACCGCCGCAAGTGTTGAATGTCCTCAGTGTCAACTCTGAGGTGTGCCTGTCCTCCCGATGTTATCTCCGAATTTGGTACTGGGTGTCTCATTGTTAGCACCTAGATTGAAGCTGGTTGCATTTGAAACAAGCATTTCCGGGGTTATATCCAGAACTGCATTCATTGGGATGATCTCCAAGGTTGGTAGCTATCCTCATAATTGGGACTGAGATTGGATACCTCAGGGTTATCTCCTAGATTAATCGGTCTCCTCCAGTGTGTGTTCCGGTATTGTATCCACACGCCTCAGGGTTATCTCCGAGGTTGGAGTTATTACTCCCAGTGTGTGTTCCGGGGTTGATGCTGAACGTCTGGAGTATCCGGAATGGATATGGATTGTCTTCTAGGGTTCCTCTTGAAGATGAATCATCCTCCTGCAATGTTAGTGACAGTGTATGAGAAAATTTTGAGTGTCTCTGAATGACAATGATATAAGAATTCAATAAAACAAGTTCAAGGACAAATTTTTAAAGATTTATAATTTAATTTATCCAGAATTCAATAACGTTCAAATTGTCAACATGATAGTGCTTTGTGGAGTAAACTTCAAGAATAAAATTATACCAAAAATAATTTGGACCGAAAAAAAATCAATTTTTATCATGAATAGTACCCTGGGTGAATAGTAACCGAGTGAATAGTACCTAGTGAATAGTAACTTTGGGAATAGTAACCCCGTGAATAGTACCCCGGCATGAAAAAGTTAAAATTTATCAAGAATGCTCAGAATAATATTTTCATTAAAAGATCTTTGGATGAAGCCTTGAATATAAAGGATATTCTACTAATTTTCTGGAGTATAGAAGCCAAAATTTTAACAAAACGAGTATAGAATGAAGATCAAAACATGGATACAATCAATGATAGTAACCATAATAGACATTTGGGACGAAAAAGAGAAAATTTCATTTTTTTTCGGTGAATAGTGGCATATTTGTGAATAGTGTCGTATACACGAATAGTGCCGTATACATGAATAGTAACCCCGACACAAAAAGGAAGAAATTCCATAATAAAATTTATATTAATATTTCGGCATAATGATATTAAAGAAAATAATATTATTTACGAAGAAAATAACATCCCTTACCTTAAAATAACAGTAGTTCTGATCGAAATATCAGATGTAAAGTCGAATGAAACTTGCACTGAATAGCAACTCTCAAAGTATCTAAATACTCACAAAAAATACGCTCGATAATATATAGAGAAAGAAAACTTGTTTCTAGTGTGATTTTCAATTCTAACTTAAGCGCATATTTATAGGAAAACGCTAGAACGCCATAGGAGACTAAAATAATAAAATAATATTATATCTTTTCTTTTCTATGCACCAACCATTGAATCAATCTAGAATGACATTTCTAAAAAATTTAGCAGCCCACATGTTTTCAACAAAACAAAAGTAGGTCCCACCCAATTTTAATAAAAATTATTTTATTTTCCGAAACTTTAGTAATTCATAGAAAATAGCCCTTTTATCAGAAAAATACGAATTTTATGTCCATTGCACACGAAATCGAATTCTCTACAACTTTGCAGAAGAAAGTTTTTCCAAATTCCAAACATAAAATATCTGAAATCCACAAATGAACGATTTTCAAAAACTCTTAAAATTCATAACAAATCATACGTTAATTTTTAACGGTTCAAAATTTGTGGACATATACTCAACTTATATATGCATAACATATCCAAAAATCACAATGATCCAACGGTCGGATTAAAACTATAACTCACGCAATAGAGCTTTAAAAATACCGATTTGATTTTTAATACCTTCAATCCGACAAAATACTGATAAAACACCTCATCATTAATTCCTTCATTATAACCACATAAAATAAACATTTTCCTATCCATCATTTATGTCCACATAAAATAAATATTTTCTTATCATATAAATCAATAATTAATTATTCACAAATAATATTACAGAATCACAATAATGACAAACAGACCATTCCCAGGAAAGAGGGGGCTTTCCGATAAGGATTTCTCCTTACTGGCGCGCACTTAGGTGACCAAACCTCTCTTTGACAGAACTTTCTAGACATTGCCAATAATGCTATCTAATAATATTATTCAAATAATATGAATTATTGATTTGATAATAGGAAATACTGTGAAATGACAATTATTGAAACAACAATAATATAAAATATCAACGCAGACAATTATTGAACCAATAAAATAAAATATTGAACAGTAATTACTGTAACAATTATTGAGTAAAACTGAGTGACTTCTCACGTAAGTACCAATAATTAATACAAGCACTCTACTATGCAACCACGCCAGACATCGTATTTTTTTACTACTAGGGTAGTTCAACAGTTAACGGTAAAACTTCCGCTGTTATTTTCATAAAAAGATATTTCTGTCGTTTTCTCATTCCGACAATAATTCCGTTGTGGGGTCCACCAATGATTGTACCGTCATACGGATATTACCCGACAAAAAGAATATTCCCCGACCAATCGAATATTTTACAACCACTTGTTTACTTTGCAAAATTTGTAAATATTACCCACAACTATAACATTATATCAAATCCACACCATAATATTCAAAAAAATATTTTGAGAAAATTAAATCTTTATTCATAAAATTTGGGGTCTCACAATCTCCCCTCATGAAATTTCGCCCTCGAATTTTACGTACGTACCTGGTATACCGAACAGATGAGGACACTTCGTCACATTCTAACTTTTGAAGTATAACCTTTGAGCGTAGAATATATTCCTTCTTATCCAAGATTTTAACAGGTACTTCTTCATACATTTAATCTTCTGTTATCTCATCCGGTTCTAAATCAATAATGTGGTTCAGGTCGTCCACATATTTACGTAACATCGATACGTGAAAAATGTTATGAACACGCGACATACTTGGCGGTAAAACGAATCTATAGGCCACATTTCCTACTCAATCGAGGATTTCAACTCTCTTCGTCGATTCTTACTTCTAGAATAACGCCTTCTTGAACCTTCTTTTTCACATTCATCAGCTCCGGGTCTGTAGCTTTAACATTATTGTTTAAAGTCGGTTCTAATCGTATATTTGCTATCTTCACGTAGGTTGGTATATTCGCACTCGTAAACGCATATGATCTTCTACTCAACATGTCGGCTACCACGTTCACTTATTCCACGACGGTATTGAATGGTATAATCATAATCTTTAACAGCTCGAGCTAACGTCTTCAGCGCATGTTACGTTCATTTTGGGTGTAGAAATATTTGAGGGTTTTAGAAATGGGTTTTGTACTGGGGTCCATACAAAATTTACTTTCACGCTCTGGGGTAGGTCAAGAAGTCTTCAGGGAATACTTTAGGAAATTTATTAATGCTAGAAATATCATTTAAAAACTGTGACTCTCATCCAATACTTGGATAACACATGACATGAAGGTTTCTCCTAACGGAGTTTCAATAGATAAGTCAAAGTTTAATTTCTCCGAAGTTAAATTTAAACGTTGAGCGCAAATAGGAGAAATAAAAGAGTGGGTAGATTCGGTATCGAATAAGGTATAGACTATGCAAGAGATTATGATTAACTTACTCGTGATAACTTTGTTCGGGTTCCTCGACAAACGCTCTCACTTAACTACCGGCTTTGACTTGTCTGAGACATCCTTTGGCGTCACTATCAAAGCTGGACTTGACTTAACTACACGAAAAAATCGAGCAAGGTGACCTTCTCTTATGCAATTGAAACACGCTTTTGGTTGTTGTGTACAGTTTGGACGGATGTGTCCCTCCTGTCCTCATTTGAAACATACGACCGGTGGTCGTTCTTCTTCTTTTGAAATGGGTGATGGTGCTGCTGTCTTTTCATTATTATTGAACCTTCTCTTCTTAAAATTTCCACTTCTATTATATTGGTCATGATTACCACCGAAGTGGTTACCATTCTTGGCATGAAAATTTCCCCCACGATGGTTATCATTGTTCCGATGGTCGTTGCCACCTGTATGATTATTATTGTGTTGTTGGTCGTTACCTTTTAGTTGTGCTAACTCATTATCACCCTCCACTAACTGAGCCCTATTCACAACATCTGAATATAAACAAAGTTTGTCAGAAATGAGGTATTGACGTATTTTGGGTTTCAAACCTTGTAGAAACATTCGCGTGATAATTTTATCCAGGTTCCTCGTCACGAGAAAAAAAACGCTCTCTCTTAAACTACCGGCTTTGGCTTGTCTGGGACATCCTATGGCATCACTATCCCGGTCGGACTTGACTTCACCATATGACAAAATCGAGCTAGGTGACCTTCTCTTCCGCAATTAAAACACGCTTTGGATTGTTGCGTACAGTTTGGACGGATGTGTCCCTCTTGTCCGCATTTGAAACATACGACTGATGGGCGTTCTTCTTCCTTTGAAACGAGTGCTGGTGCGGACGTCTTCACGTCATTGTTGAACCTTCTCTTCTTAAAATATCCATTCTTATTATCTTGGCCATGATTACCACCGAAATGGTTACCATTCTTGGCATGATAATATCCCCCACGATGGTTATCGTTGTTACGATGACCGCTTGCCACCCCAGTATGATTATTATCGTCGTTTGTTGGTCGTTGCCTTTTGGTTGTGCTGAATCATTATCGCGCTCTAATAACTGAGCCCTATTCACAACATCTGAATATAAACAAAGTTTGTGAGAAATGAGGTATTGACGTATATCGGGTTTCAAACCTCGCAAAAACATTCGCGTCATTCGCTCCTCATTATCGACCAAATGAGATTCAATCCGGGATAACTCCATGAAACTTAGCCTCGTCTTCGCGACACGGCATATTGTTTTGCTCCAGTTTGATGAATTCCACCTCCTTCATGTGACGAATACTTTCGGGAAAGTACTGTCGTTGAACAATTCTTGGAGCTTCTCCCAAGACATCTTGAATGCGTCAGGCTGGGTACGTTTTACAGATTCCCACCAATGATTTGCTTTTTCACGCAATATAAAGGTGGCGAATGGAACCTTTTGCTCCTCTGAGCATTCCAAGACATCAAATATCTTGGTGATCTGCTTTATCCACATCTCTGCCTTAAGTGGTTCTGGCTTTCCCAAAAACTTCGGTGGTCCCAACTCCTTGAACTGTTTAGCGGTGACCAACCGTGGGCTGCCATTGTTTCCACCTGTATTATGAACAGGAGTCTCTCTCGTTTGGTTTTGCATAAATTCTAGAAAACTCCTAAACGTACCATCGTTCGTTATTTGATCAGTGTTGTTGTTTATAGGAGGATTATCGCCTTCCTGATGCCTATCCTGGCTATTGATCCGCGGTTACTCAACGGTCTCATGTGCTCCATTGCTATTCTCAACAATCTCGGATGTCATTTTCAAATACTGTCACAAAACAAGGGTTAATTGACATGCCACATATTATCCCTATACTCTGACCGACCAATTAAATACCAAATAAACTTAGGTAGGTCATACTAGCGAAGGAATTCCTTGTCTCTCCCCTCCTAGTTCTAGTCTCACATCTTAGCCAGGGATCATATCCCTAAGCTTTGATACCAACTGTGACGCCCCCAAAATAGGTATACATCACCCATTCTGAGTCACCAAATACATGGTACAGAACTTAAATACAAACTTAAATATACAACAAGAGCTGTGAGTTTTAATACAAATATTATCTTCTAAACCGTATTCAAACTCAAAATAAGTCCTCATTACAATTATTATCACATCATTTCACAGAATAGTGAGGACTACTAATGCAACCATCTGGACCGTCAATCCATTCCCCGACTAGTCATAGCTATATTCTCATTTTCTGAAAGGAACATTAAAAGAAAGGGTGAGCTCAACTAGCCCATTAAGAAATATTATGACTAAGATAATGCAGAATAAATTATCCTTAGCCTTCAACAGTATAATAACTGATAGAATATAATAGACAACAAGTTTTAGATCAACAACTGCAGCGGAATAAGCAATCCATTAGAAGAGTCAAGTAGAGCATAAAACCTACTATCTTCTATGATTTAAATGATTTATCATCAATTTTATCGCTGAGACTCAGCTTAATAAATAATCCACATAATCGAATCATCCCTACACTACGGGCCAATGATATTCTTTAGTATCACGACCATGAATTATCCATGCACTACGGGCCAAACATAATCGTGTTTACATCAACGGGCATGATCATGCCATAAAACAATTTATCTTTGCACCCTTGGCCGAAGAGAATCCATGGCCATAATCATACCAAAAACTATCCATCAATGCACTACGGGCCAATGAGGACTTTTACCACATCATTTGTAACATTACGGTCATGATTAAACCGAATAATCCATGGTCATAATCATACCAAGTCCATCTATGCACTACAGGCCACAGATAACTTTCAACAGAATATAAACATGAGGATGATGACAATGATATAAGAATTCAATAAAACAAGTTCAAGGATAAATTTTTAAAGATTTATAATTTAATTAATCCAGAATTCAATAACGTTCAAATTTCCAACATGATACTGCTTTGTGGAGTAAAATTCAAGAATAAAATTGTACCAAAAATAATTTGGACCGAAAACAAATCAATTTTTATCATGAATAGTACCTCGGGTGAATAGTAACCGAGTGAATAATACCCAGTGAATAGTAACTTCGGGAATAGTAACCCCGTGAATAGTACTTCGGCATGAAAAAGTTAAAATTTATCAAGAATGCTCAGAATAATATTTCCATGAAAAGATACTGGATGAAGCACAAATATCAAGGATATTCTACTAATTTCATGGAGTATAGAAGCCAAAATTTTAAAAAAACGAGTGTAGAATGAAGATCAATAAATGGATACAATCAATGATAGTAACCATAATAGACATTTGGGACGAAAAAGAGAAGATTTCATTTTTTTGGTGAATAGTGCCGTATTTATGAATAGTGTCGTATACATGAATAGTGTCGTATACGTGAATAGTAACCCTAATACAAAAAGGTAGAAATTCCACAATAAAATTCATATCAATATTTCTGCATAATGATATTGAAGAAAATAATATCATTTACGAAGAAAATAACATCCCTTACCTCAAAATAACAGTAGTTCTGATCGGAATATCGGATGTAAAGCCGAATGAAACTTGCACTGAATAGCTACTCTCAAAGTATCTAAATACTCACAAAAATACGCTTGATAATATAGAGAAAGAAAACTTGTTTCTGGTGTGATTTTCAATTCTAACTTAAGCGCATATTTATAGGAAAATGCTAGAACGCCATATGAGACTAAAATAATAAAATAATATTATTTCTTTTCTTTTCTACGCACCAACCATTGAATCAATCTAGCAAGCCATTTCTAAAAATTTTAGCAGTCCACATGTTTTCAACAAAACAAAAGTGGGTCCCACCCAATTTTAATAAAAATTATTTTATTTTCTGAAACTTCAGTAATTCATATAAAATATCCCTTTTATCAGAAAAAAAAATTTTATGTCCATTCCACACGAAATTGAATTCTCTACAACTTTGCAGAAGAAAGTTTTTCCAAATTCCAAACAAAAAATATTCGAAATCCACAAACGAACGATTTTCAAAACCTCTTAAAATTCATAACAAATCATACGTTAATATTTAACGGTTCAAAATTTGTGGACATATACTCTACTTATATATGCATAACATATCCAAAAATCTCAACGATCCAACGGTCGGATTAAAATTATAACTCACGCAATAGAGCTTTAAGAACACCGATTTGATTTTTAATACCTCAAATCCGACAAAATACTGATAAAACACCTCATCATTAATTCCATCATTATAACCACATAAAATAAATATTTTCCTATCCATCATTTATGTCCACATAAAATAAATATTTCCTTATCATACAAATCAATAATTAATTATTCACAATTAATATTACAGAATCACAATAATGACAACCAGGCTGTTCCCACGAAAGAGGGGGCTTTCCGATAAGGATTTCTCCTTACTGGCGCGTAATTAGGTGACCAAACCTCTCTTTGACAGAACTTTCTAGACATTGTCAATAATGCTATCTAATAATATTATTCAAATAATATGAATTATTGATTTGATAATGGGATATACTGTGAAGTGACAATTATTGAAACAACAATAATATAAAATATCAACGCAACAATTATTGAACCAATAAAATAAAATACTTTGAGAATTAATTCTAATAATTATTGAGTAAAACTGAGTGACTTCTCACGTAAGCACCAATAATCAATACCGTGTGCTACTATGCAACCACAAGTATTACTGTACTTTTACTACCGGGTAGTTCAACAGTTAGCGGTAAAACTTCCGCCGTTATTTTCATAAAAGATATTTCATCATTTTCTCATTAAACAATAATTACATTGTAGGGGTCCACTAATGATTGTCTTGTCGTCATTTGGATATTCTATAACAAAAAATATTCCCCACCAATCGAATATTTTATAACCACTTGCTTACTTTGCAAAATTTGTAAATATTACCCACAACTATAACATTATATCAAATCCACACCATAATATTCAAAAAATATTTTAGAAAATTAAATCTTTATTCATAAAATTTGGGGTCTCACAATCTCCCTCCTTATGAAATTTCTCCCTCGAAATTTACGTGTACGCATCTCAGATGCCAGATGAGGACACTTCATTGATTCTAACTTTTTAGGTATAACCTTTGAGCATAGAATATATTCCTTCTTATCCAAGATTTTAACAGGTACTTTTTCATTCGTTTAATCTTCCGCTATCTCGTCCGGTTCTAAATCAATAATGTGGTTCGGGTCATCCACATATTTACGTAACATTGATACGTGAAAAACGTTATGAACACGCGACATACTTGGCAGTAAAGCGAATCTATAGGCCACAGTTCCTACTCAATCGAGGATTTCAACTCTTTTCCTCGATTCTTGCTTCTAGAATAACGCCTTTGAACCTTCTTCTTCACATTCATATGCTCCGGGTCTGTAGCCTTAACATTATTGTTTAAAGTCAGTTCTAATCGTATATTTTCTATCTTCACGTAGGTTCGTATATTCGCACTCTTAAACGCATATAATCTTTTACTCAACACGTCGGCTACCACGTTCGCTTATCCCACGATGGTATTGAATGGTATAATCGTAATCTTTAACAGCTCGAGCCAACGTCTTCAGCGCATGTTACGTTCATTTTGGGTGTAGAAATATTTGAGGGTTTTAGAAATGGGTTTTGTACTGGGGTCAATACAAAATTTACTTTCACGCTCTGGATAGGTCAAGAAGTCTTCAGGGAATACTTTAGGAAATTTATTAACGCTAGAAATATCATTTAAAAACTATGACTCTCATCCAATACCAGGATAACACATGAAATGAAGGTTTCTCTTAACAGAGTTTCAACAGATAAGTCAAAGATTAATTTCTCCGGAGTTAAATTTAAACGTTGAGCGCAAATAGGAGAAATAAAAGAGTGGGTAGAACCGGTATCGAATAAGGTATAGACTATGCAAGAGTTTATGATTAACTTACCCGTGATAACTTTTTTCGGGTTCCTCGGCTCTCACTTAAACTATCGGCTTTGACTTGTCTGGGATATCCTTTGGTGTCACTATCCAAGCTGGACTTGACTTCACTACACGACAAAATCGAGTTAGGTGACCTTCTCTTCTACAATTGAAACACGCTTTGGGTTGCTGCGTACAGTTTGGACGGATGTGTCCCTCCTATCCGCATTTGAAATATACGACCGGTGGTCGTTCTTCTTCCTTTGAAATGGGTCTTTGGTCTTTCATTGCCTTTCCATCATTATTGAACCTTCTCTTCTTAAAATTTCCACTTCTATTATCTTGGCCATGATTACCACCGAAGTGGTTACCATTCTTGGCATGATAATTTCCCCCACGATGGTTATCATTGTTCTGAGGGTCGTTGCCACTGGTATGATCATTATTGTGTTGTTGGTCGTTACCTTTTGGTTGTGCTGACTCATTATCGCGCTCCACTAACTGAGCCCTATTAAAAACATCTGAATATAAACAAAGTTTGTGAGAAATGAGGTATTGACGTATTTCGGGTTTCAATCCTCGCAGAAACATTCGCGTCATTCGCTCTTCATTATTGACCAAATGGGATGTAAACAGGGACAACTCCGAAAACTTAGCCTCGTACTACGACACGGTCATATTATTTTGCTCCAGGTTGATGAATTCCACCTCCTTCATCTGACGAATACTATCGAAAAAGTACTTGTCGTTGAAAAATTCGTCGAACTTCCCGAAAACTCTGGTGGTCCCAGCTCCTTGAACTATTTAGCGGTGACCAACCGCGGGTTGCCATTGTTTCCACCTGTATTATGAACAGGAGTCTCACTCGTTTGGTTTTGCATAAATTCTAGAAAACTCCTAAACGTAGGATCGTTCGTCATTTGATCAGTGTTGTTGTTTATAGGAGGATTATCGCCTTCCTGATGCACATTATCCTGGCTAGTGATCAGTGGTGACTCAACGGTCTAATGTGCTCCATTGCTATTCTCAACATTCTCGGATGTCATTTTCAAACACTGTCACAAAAAAAGGGTTAATTGACATGCCACTAATTATCCCTATACTCTGACCGACCAATTAAATACCAAATAAACTTAGGTAGGTTATACTAGCGAAGGAATTCTCCGTCTCTCCCCTCCTAGTTCTAGTCTCACATCTTAGCCAGGGATTATATCCCTAAGCTTTGATAACAACTGTGACGCCCCCAAAATAGGTATACATCACCCATCTTGAGTCGCCAAATACATGGTACAGAACTTAAATACAAACTTAAATATACAACAATCGTGTAAAATACGACAAAACATAATCTAAGAGTTTTAATAAGAATATTGTCATCTAGACAATATCCACACTCAATGGAGTCCTCATTACATTTATTTTTACACTATTTTATAGAATAGTGAGGACTACTAAAACAACCATCTGGACCGTCAATCCGTTCCCCGACTCGTCCCAGCTATATTCTCATTTCCTGAAGAGAACAATGAAAGAAAGGGTGAGCTCAACTAGCCCAGTAAGAAATATTATGACTAAGATAATGCAGAATAATTTATCGTTAGCCTTCAACAGTGTTAAACTGATAAAATATAACAAACATCAAGTTTAACTGCAGCGGAACAAGCAATCCATTAGAAAAGTCAAGTAGAGAATAAAATCTACTATCTTCTATGATTTAAAAGGTTTTTCATCACTTTTATCGCTGAGACTCAGCTTAATAAATAAACCACATCATCCCTGCACTACGGCCAAGAATATTCATTAGTATCACGACACAAATTATCCATGCCCTACGGGCCAAGGATATTCGTGTATTCATCAATGGTCATGATCATGCCAACAATTGTCCATCAATGCACTACGGGCTAATGAGGACTTTTACCACATCATTTGTAACATTATGGTCATGATTATACCGAATAATCCTCGTCATAATCATACCAAGTCCATCTATGCACTCACGGTGCCACGATGATTTCTTTCAACATATTATAAAACATGAGGATGATGACAATGATATAAGAATTCAACAAAACAAGTTCAAGGATAAATTTTAAAGATTTATAATTTAATTTATCCAAAAATCAATAACGTCCAAATTGTCAACATGATACTGTTTTGTGGAGTAAAATTCAAGAATGCTTAGAAGAATATTTTCATGAAAAGATACTGGATGAAGCACAAATATCCAGGATATTCTACTAATTTCATGGAGTATAGAAGCCAAAACTTTAACCAACTGGGTATAATAGAATATATGAAACTGCAAATGGATTTTTGCCCACCATGCGGTAATTCACGTAGACAGATCATTTCCACAATTTAATAAGGAATGAATATGAAGGATCATTCACCATGCATGCAGAATCCACATAGACAAAGTTATTCCAATGTAATAATAAAGAATGGAATAACAAAAGAATTCACTCATGCATGCGGTAGCCTCACAGAGAAGCAAGTTATTCCAATGTAATAATAAAGAATGGAATAACAAAAGAATTCACCGTGCATGCGATAGAATCGCATGCATGTGTTATTCCAACGTAATAATAAAGAATTTAATAATGTAAAGAATTCACCAAGCATGCGATAGATCAAGATGCATGTGTTATTCCAATGTAATAATAAGAATGGAATAATGTAAGAATTCACCAGCATGCGATAGATCGCATGCATGAGTTATTCCAATGTAATAATAAAGAATGGAATAACAACCCTTACGAGTATTGAAAGAAAATAACTCTCTTCATGAATACGAAAGAAATAATACCCCTTACCTTAGAAGAAACTGGATACTGGAATAGTGAGGTAGCAGACTTCTCTTCTTCTTTCTCTCTATAATTTCTCTCTATAATAATTGCACTTGTGAGACTTAGTGAATTGCTGAGAATGAAAGAAGAATGAGCTTCTATTTATAGGAAAATATAGTTTCGATAATTGCATGTTTTGGGGCTCAAAATATTACAGCTTCTATTTATACGATGCTGCCGCTGGACAGACCTTGGGTACATATGGCTTTGGGGGACATAAGTCGATGGTTCATGACCCTCACTGGATTAAGGCGCAGAGTGGTGCAGGATGAGCTTACATCGAGCCACGTTATATCCCAGCATTTTCTATTTGACAGATTTGGCTCTGAGGATAGTTATTCACGACATTCCAGGGATTTCACCGCACCGGAGGATCATTGGCGTCTAGCCAGGGTTGATGTACTGCTGTTGTGCGAACTGTCATATGTCTATATGCCACGGTACATGGATGAGATAGACATCAGAGTCATCATGGCGGTTAGAGCTCTCAGGGAGGGTCGTACCATTATACCTATGATCATAGTAGAGACCCTGCGGTCAACCACCTATTGCTGCACTTACCCGACAGGAGTGTTCACGGGCAGCTCGGTTATGCTATATGTGTGGTTTATGTCACATTTGAGACCGATTGGCACTCTTAGACGGCATGGGTACTGGTTCACCCACGATATAGCCATATCATACTCCTTTTAGCCATCGAAGTGCATAGATGCTATGTCCTGGTCCATATTCTTGGCGGATATCAGAGACCCATTTGTCATATTGTCGTGTTTTGGGCTCACTCACCATATACTTTTTTATTACTCATGCTCCGCATGGACTATCTCCTCTCAGGTCGGTTTGAGGGCGTGACTACTTATCACCGATGACCGTAATGTCGCAGCTTGACCCGGCCTCAGGACTTTCATCCTTTCAAGAAGGCGATAGTCGTCGTTCACTTCTCACTATCTTTCAGCAGAGGACCGATCCCGTGTATATGCATGTTAGGATCATCGTGAGATAGCTGATTTTTCTGCTAGTCATCCAGGTTGTTCTGAAGAGTATTCCGCATGGATGGAGAAAGAGATTTTATCAGCTGCGGTAGTATCCACGGTACTGGATAGTGAGTCAGATGATATAGAGCCCATGGAGGACATCGATTCCCACATCAAGGAGGGGCTTGGTGCTGGATTGCCAGCATCTCTTCTAGATTTTCCCAGTACCAGTACTGTTGTGATTCAGCACTCAGCCCAACAAGTAGCAATCCTCTCTATCTAGCCGAATAACTTTTTGTTCAATAACAATAGTACAAAAGCTTTCAAAACTAAAACAATTCAAAAATGATTTCAATGTATATCATAAATCTTTTAATCCACAAATACTTAGCGACTATGGTTACAATAGCCTCCAGAACACTACTTCAAAAGTTCGATAACGTTATGATCGCACCCCTACTAAGGTATCTATAAAATGCACGCCCCCAGAAGGGCATCTAAAAGGTGTGCGCCTTTAGTAGGTCCTATATTAGTCTCGAAACTAAACGTAATCAATAATAGGTTCTATACATAGTCGAATCGAGGATTTCAAAAACTTTTCTCAATATTATTGATAATATAAACGATACTTTTTCACAGTTCAAAATCATATAATATCATTCACAGTTCGAAAATAAATACTTGATCCAAATTTTGAAATAAAAGAACATAACAATTTAATTTAAATGGAAGCCTTAAATAAAAAAAAATACGAATTTTGAAACTGTACATTTAGGCATCCGAATAATTAATAAGACATACTTAAAATTAACGATAATCTTAAAAACACTAAATAGTTCGGAAAGCCACTTACTTGATATTGCGAAACACGAAATTAAAAGTGAACTAATTCTTTGAGTGTTCTTCTTTTCTTCTCTGTTCTGCAGTACTCCAAGCCAAATAGTTTTTACGTTCTTTTCTTTCTTCTAGTTGTTTAAATATATGTAATTCCTTTGAAAAATAGGTTATTAAGTAAAAGAGTCATTTTAAAATTAAAAGTTTGTTACTGATTTAACCGATCCTATCCTAATAGGTTTTAGATATGTATAAATAATTATTAGTTACACTTATATTATCTAATTATATTATTTTATCATCTTTTATCTTTTTTTTAAACCTATATTATATTCTACCCACCTTAAAAGAATTTGGTCCTCCAAATTTCAAAATAACATCTAAAGAAAAATACAAATTTGACATAATCAAGAAATTCATTATCTAATTACTAAATGCAATTAATAAAAGAGTTTCATACCTTATTCTCTATTTAATTTTAAAATCATTAAATTTATTCAATACTCTTACCCACAGCTAACTCCCAAATTCACTCCCTAGGAAATATGTAGATTTTTCAACCTAACACATTGCGAGGGGCCACCGCTTTGATACCACCTCTGTAACACCCCGAACACGATATAGGTCCAAAGTGCTACATGCCGCAAGCCCATAGGCCCGCAAGGCAACAATATCAATAACACGCAGCCCAAAAAAACAACTTAACAATAATCTTAACTTAAAACCCAACAATAATTATATTTTAAATCAATCCAAATGAAATACTAATAAATACCACATACAAATAATGGAGACGCAGCTCCTCGAAACTAAGAGTTTTATCAAAATTCATCAACAAAAGAAAAAAAAACATCTAAAACTAAACTCCAGCTATTCCAAGCGTATCAAATAAGTGCTCAGCTTTCAACGTTGGGACCTGTAAAAATCTGTAAGGGGGTGAGCGATGAAGCCCAACAAGTAGCAATCCTCTCTATCTAGCCGAATCAAGTACAATTTCCAAAATACTTTTTCGAAATAACTTTTTGTTCAATAACAATAACAATAGTACAAAAGCTTTCAAAACTAAAATAATTCAAAAATGATTTCAATGTATATCATAAATCTTTTAATCCACAGCCTTAGCGACTAAGGTTATAATAGCCCTGTAACACGACCCAAAAGTTCGATAACGTTATGATACGCACCCTACTAAGGTATCTATAAAAATGCACGCTCCCCGAAGGGCATCTAAAGGTTGTGCGCCTTAGTAGGTCCTATAATAGCTCCAGAACTAAACGTAATCAATAACGGGTTCTATACATAGTTAGACTGAGGATTTCAAAAACTTTTCTCAATATTATCTTTAATATAAACGATACTTTTTCACAGTTCAAAATCATATAATATCATTCACAGTTCGAAAATAAATACTTGATCCGAATTTTGAAATAAAAGAACATAACAATTTAATTTAAATGGAAGCCTTAAATAAAAAAAAATAGGAATTTTGAAACTGTACATTTAGGCATCCGAATAATTAATATGACATACTTAAAAGTAACGATAATCTTAAAAACACTAAATAGTTCGGAAAGCCACTTACTTGATATTGCGAAACACGAAATTAAAAGTGAACTAATTCTTTGAGTTTTCTTCTTTTCTTCTCTGTTCTGCAGTACTCCAAGCCAAATAGTTTTTATGTTCTTTTCTTTCTTTCTAGTTGTTTAAATATATGTAATTCCTTTGAAAATTAGGATATTAAGTAAAAGAGTCATTTTAAATTTAAAAGTTTGTTACAGTTTAACTGACTTATCCTAATAGGTTTTTGATATGTATAAATAATTATTAGTTACACTTTTATTATCTAATTATATTATTTTATTATCTTTTATCTTTTTTTTAAACCGGATATTACAGACCAGGCTAGAGCCTTGATGTTGACTGCCCTTGATGGGAGAGACTTAGATTTGTTAGAGAGAGACGAGGCATTAGCTTGCAGAGATGCCGCTGTAGTTGAGCGGGATGAGGCCAGATCATCCAGAGATGCAGTGATAGTTGAGCGGGATGGTTCCATATCTGTCCCGAATGTAGCCGTTACAGATAGTACTGTAGTGAGGTCCCTTACCACTATTATGATCACAGAGATGATCGCTTACATCGATGAGCATATAGTCACCATGCAGATGGCTGTAGATCTATTGGGTTGTGTGAACATTCTCGTACATGAGACCACAGCTTCGCCTCCTTCTTCTGAGAGGGATGCCATGTTGGGCTTGTTAGCTCGTATATACCCTGACTTGTAGATGGGCTTGTATTTTCTTGCATAGACTAGCTTAGCCATTTTGTCATGTACAGTTTACATTGTGTATATCAAACAACATTATATATATATGAAAGGAAAATATATTTTTGATCACTTCCTTTTCAGATATGCTTTGCTACTTGGTTGATATTTTGCCTGCTGCTTCAGGGCTTGCGATCTTGATGTATTCTGAATTCTTCCTCGAGGGATGGACATTGAGATGTCTCTGGATAGTTCAGAATGGATCATTGATCTATATGTATCACTACCATCTTTGGTGTCTTGGGACTAGTTTCTATATGGAAATATGGAGAGGAGTTTGGCTTTCCTCACTAAGATTGACCGCACCACAGATGGTCGCCAATACTTCTATTTATGAGAAGCCTAGTTAATTCCATCTCTTATGGATTGGTGTTGCTCTTCAAGGTATGACCGCAGCTTAGATGGTCGCCGAATCTCCTATTTGGGAGGAGTTCAGGTAATTCCATCCCTTTGGTCTGAAGCCAATGAAATGTAGTGGATTGATAGATGATCCCAGTACCTATTGACAATGGTTTGTGTTTTGGTAGGGGGTGAGACCGCACCATGAATGGATGCCTACGTACTCCTATTGAAGAGGAGATCAGGTCTGCGTAGTTTGAACCTAGTGTAAGAGGTTCAATACTGTATGTGGCAGAAATGGTGTAGGAATTTGTTTTTGTTTTTGTAAGGAGAAGAGGGTAGAAATGTTTTTGTTGTTTTTGTTTTATTGCGACCAGGCCATTTAACATGGTTGCCTACATACTCCTATTGAAGAGGAGATCAGGTTGGTGTAGTTCGCCCCTCAGGGCGAGTGGAAAAGCGTGATCCCATGTGCAGGTCAGATTACGGGGAGGAGAATGTTTAATCCTAGGTTGAGGATAAACTGTAGGTATGCGAAGTTTGATCCCATGTATGGGTAGACAAACTGTAAACGCGAGAGGTTCAATCTGTATCGGGATGACCTAAGTCATAGGAACGCAGAGAAGCCAGGCTGCTGGCTTGAAAAGTATGTTTTCCTGAGGGGCAAAGTGTGGAAGAGTTGTATGTGGTAAAGGGTTAAAGAAACAGAATGACTGGTGATCTGATTATCCAACACCAGGGTGTTTGCTGGTTACTTCAGACATAGTACCGTTTCACGGCGTCTGAGTTGATGAGTTGTGGAAATTCATCGCCATCCATTTCTTGCAATCTGAGAGCGCCTCTTGTCAATACTTCCTTGACAACAAATGGGCCTTCCCAGTTTGGAGCGAATTTTCCCTTAGATTGATCTTGGTTGTCAATGATCTTCTTCAAAACCAAGTCATGTTGTTTAAACTGTCGTAGCCGGACTTTTTTGTTGTAGGATCTGGCGATCCTTTGTTGATATAATTGACCATGGAAGATAGCCGTGGTTCGCCTTTCGTCTATTAGAGACAATTGGTGATATCTGTCTTGTACCCATTGGTCTTCATCCAGCTGAGAGTCTATTAACACTCTGAGGGATTCCATTTCAACTTCTATAGGGAGTATTGCTTCCATCCCATAGGTTAATGCGTAGGGGGTTGTCCCAGTGGAAGTGCATTGATGTTCTGTAGGCTAACAGAGTAAGAGGCAATAGGTCAGGCCAATCTTTGTGGTTGGCGGACATCTTTTGCATAATCTTCTTGATGTTTTTGTTAGCCGCTTCAACAACACCATTCATCTTCGAATGATAGATGACGGAGTTAAGATGTTTGATGTGGAATTTACTGCATAATTCCTCCATCATTTTGTTGTTGAGGCTCTTAGCATTGTCTGACACAATCACCTCTGGTTGTCCATATCGACAAATGACATTGTTTTTGATAAAAGCAATGATGACTTCTTTGGTAACCCTGGGGAAGGAGGCCGCCTCTACCCACTTGGTGAGGTAGTCGATCATGGTGAAGATAAATCGATGTCTATTATTGGCTTTAGGCTCAATGGGCCCGATAACGTCCATTCCCCACATTGAGAAGGGCCAGGTGAACTCTTATTGTGGGGGCGTATATAGCATTCCCATGAATCGCAATCGATAGCATCTCTTGACGTGGTCATTGCAATCAGCTTTGAGAGAGAGCCAATAATGTCTTGTCCTGAGGATCTTCTTGATAAGGAGGGGTGCACTCATGTGGGGGACACAGACTCCACCATTAATTTCATCCATAAGCCTTTGGATTTGATCTTTGTCTAAACATCTGAGGGGACCTAGTCTTGCATCTCTTTTGTAGAGTGCATCTCCACTCAGGTAGAATTTCATAGCAATTCGATGGATCCGCCTTTTCTCAGCCGGGCTCGCCTCAGCGGGTGTAGATCCATCTCGTAGGTATTCCTTGATATGCTGATACCAAGGATGATGGATGGGAGGTAGCTCATCCGATACTTCTCCAACGTAGTTCCCATAATATGGGGCCTTGTGCGAGAAATTAAGACGCTTGCAAGTGTTCCTTGTGCGGTATCTAATCAAGAGGGAGCCAAAGTTGCTAACGTCCCACAAAGTCATTCTTATTACGAGGAATGTGTAGAAAGGAGATTTCTTTGAACTCCAAAACCATATGTAAACTTGTCGATGGTAGGGTAGCAAATGTAGTTCCTTGGTTTGATAGATTCTGGTGGATTGTCTGATTACCAACTCTGAATCTCCAAAGAGAATTAACCGCCTGATGCCTATTGAACGGGCAAGTTTTAGCCCCATGAGACAACCTTCATACTCAGCTGTGTTTTTGGTGCTGACAAAGTGCAATTTAACGGCGACGGGATACTGCTCCCCCGTACCAGATACTAGAACTGCTTCATCTCCAAAACCTTCTATATTAACAGCTCCATCAAAATACATCTTCCATGATTGGCGCGTGTCGTACTAATGGTATTGCTGAACTGTAATTACTCCTTTATCGGGGAAGTATGTTTCCAAGGGTTTGAAATCCCCTGAAGGTGCGGCGGCCAGTTGATCCACAATTCCTTGACCTTTGATGGAATTTTGAGTCACATATATGATGTCAAATTGTTGTAGGATCAATTGCCATCTGGACAGTCGGCAATTTAACATGGGTTTATTGAACACGTATTTGAGAGGACCACGCGGGATATGAGATGGATTGTGTGACCATGGAGGTAATGCTGTAACATTATGGAAGCCCATGCTAAAGCACAACCAGTCTTCTCAATCAGAGTGTACTTGTGTTCACTGCTGCTGAATCTTTTGCTGAGGCAATAGATAGCTCGTTCTTGGCCTCTATCGTCTTTTCTGTCCTCGCATGCATTTTTCCCATGGCATTGTCACTTATGGACAGGTACATGAACAGGGGAACATCATCCCTTGGTGGCACCAAAACGGGAGCTTTGACTAGTTGTTCTTTAATTGTGAGGAAGGCCTTCTAGCACTCATCATCCCATTTCATGGAGGAGTTTTGTGACGCCCCCAAAATAAGGTATACATCACCCATCTTGAGTCGCCAGATACATGGTACAGAATTCAAATACAACTTAATAATACAACTGTCGTATATAATACGACAAAACATAAACTGTGAGTTTGAATACAAATATTGTCTACTAGAGAGTATAAAAACTCAAAAGGAGTCCTCATTACAATTATTATCACACTATTTAACAGAATAGTAAGGACTACTAATACAAACATCTAGGATCATCACTCTGTTCCACGACTAGTCCCAACTACATTTTCATTTCCTGAAGAGAACAGTGAAAGAAAGGGTGACTCAACTAGTCCAGTAAGAAATATTATGTCTAAGATAATGCAGAATAAATTATCATTAGCCTTAAACAATGTTAAACTGATACAATATAACAAACATCAAGTTTAACTGCAACGGGACAAGCAATCCATTAAAAGAGTCAAGTAGAGAATAAAATCTACTATCTTCTATGATTTAAAAGGTTTTTCATCACTTTTATCGTTGGGACTCAGCTTAATAAATAATCCATATCATCGAATCACCCCTGCACTACGGCCAAGGATATTCTTTAGTATCAAGACCACAACTATCCATGCACTACGGGCCAAGAATATTTGTGTGTTCATCAACGGTCCTGATCATGCCATAAAACAATTCATCTTTGCACTACGACTAAAGAGAATCCATAGCCATAATCATAACAAAAACAGATTGATTTACTTTAATCTGACGATCCATATTTAAAGCAAAATCTTTTAAATAAAATATAATATATTCTATTTATAATCTAATAAAACGAATAACTTTATAAAAAGATTTTACTATGCAAACACTATGCAGGCACTATGCAAATACTATGCGTAATAAAATATAATATATTCTAATTATTGTCTAATAAAACATATAACTTTATAAAAGTATTCTGTTTTATATAAAAAGATTTTACTATTAAGCCTAATAAAACGAATAACTTTATAAAAGTATTCTGTTTTATATAAAAAGCTTTTCTGTTTTATTACAATAATAATACCAATAAAACAAAAATGAGTGACTTATCACGTAATCATCAATAATCAATACCGTGTGCTACTATGCAACCACGCGTATTACTGTACTTTTACTACCGAGTAGTTCAACAATATTAATGGTAAAACTTTCGTCGTTATTTGTCGTTTTCTCAATCCGACAATAATTACGCCAATGGGGTCCACTAATGATTGTACTGGTCAGATAGATATTCCCCGACAAAAGAATATTTCCCACTAATCTAATATAATATGACAACTTGCATTCTTTGCAAAATTTGTAAATATTACCCACAACTATAACATTATATCAAATTCATTCCATAATATTCAAAAAAATATTTTGAGAAATTTAAATTTTTATTTATAAAATCTGGGGTCTCACAAGTTATTCCTTAATAGCTTGAAGATTGGCTCACAGGTTGCTGTGAGTTGAGAGATAAACCTGCTAATGAAGTTGATTCTTCCCAAAAATCCCCGTATTTCCTTTTCTGTTTGAGGAATGGGCATTTCCATGATGGCCTGAATTTTGGTAGGATCCAGCTCAATCCCTTTATGGCTGACTAGAAATCCTACAAACTTGCCTGATTTAACTCCAAAGGCGCACTTGGCTGGATTCAACTTCAAGTTGTACCTACGCAACCTGTTGAACAACTTTCTGAGATGTTCTAAATGGTCATCCTCTTTTCGGGATTTGATAATGATGTCATCCATGTAGATCTCAATCTCTTTGTGCATTAAGTCGTGGAAAAGAGCCATCATAGCTCGTTGATAGGTGGCTCCGGCATTGATGAGGCCGAATGACAACCGTCTATAACCAAAGGTTCCCCAAGGTGTGATGAAAGCAGTTTTCTTACGATCTTTCTCAGCAACCATGATCTGATGGTACCCCGCAAAGCAATCAGCAAAGGAGTACATGTCGTATTGAGCAATATTGTCAATGAGAATGTGGATAAATGGCACGGGAAAGCTATCTTTTAAGCAAGCTTTATTCAAGTCCCAATAATCCACGCAGACTCGTACCTTCCCTCCGGGTTTAGGCATGGGAACAATGTTGGATATCCACTAAGGATATGTGGACACCATGATGATGCCAGCTTGAAATTGTTTCACAATTTCTTCTTTTACCTTTAAACTCCACTCAGGTTTCAATCGCCTGAGCTTTTGCTTGACTGGCTTAAATCCATCTTTAATAGGAAGATGATGAAGAACAATGTTAGTGGACAAACCCACCATGGCTTCATGAGACCATGCAAACACATCCTGGAATTGGATTAATAGCTTAACCATGTCATTCCTTTGATTTTGGGTAAGGTCTGAACCAATTTGGATTGACTTAGGGCTTTCTAAGGTTCCGAGATTGAAGGAAGTGGTTTGATCAAGGTTGGGTTTAGGTTTGTCTTTGACCCATTCTTGAATTTCTGGTGGCACCTCAATGTCATCCTGTATTTCCATCAAGGCTGAATTCATCTTTACATCAAAGGTACAATCCTTGTGGAGAAGAGGCACCATATCAGCAAGTACATGCACATCTAAATTCAGGGTCCTGAAACAAAACATGCTTTCACTTAGTATATATGAAATGTTTTGATCATACATAGTTTTAACATATACTGGCAAGATAAACTGCTAATACTGTACAGAAAAGTAAGCAGTCATGATATCTACAGGGCAGAAAGAGTTCTGCCCATTTTACCCTTGCCGACCAATACAAGGAGTGCTGTTCCAATTGGCAAGGACAAAGTTCGGGTGGACTATAGTGATGGAGGAGTTGTCATCATCCTCCCTGTCCCGAATGATGGCCATTACGTCTGGGCAATCATCTTCTGGGGTGTATCTATTGGTATGTTCATCATGAACAATGACGCGTATGCCTGACATCATTCGGGATGACGTCTTGCTTGGTTCTTCGTTCCTCCTCTTCCACTGCGGGATTTGGAACAAAGACTTCTTTCTCCTTCACCGGTACTGGCTTGGGAAATAACATAGACATTACATTGTATGGTACCTTTACAGGAGATTGTGCGGACTTAGAATTTACAGGCGAAGATAAACGCCTCATGGTTGAAGCTGAAGGAATCTGCTGATGCTTATGAGGATTCCTATGACTAGAACTGGCAGAATAGCCTAGTCCAGCTGTTCAAGTTTGCTTGGTTAATTAAACTGGGTACTTGATACCCTGGCGATATTTACCCAGCCCTTGTCCTGGCTTATGACCCACTGACATCATTTCTTGAGTAGCCGATATTACCTCGGCAAAAATCTTGGGTTCGAGAAATGGCATTCCAATAGCATGGTATTGGGTATTGCTTACTTCCAAGGTATAAAAACTAACCGGTTCAACATCTGCATTGGCATTGATGAATGGCATGTCCCCGTGTTGAAGACACTCTGGTTCAGCGTTGACCGTAACTAGGCTATTATTGATAATTTATTTCAATTGCTGATGATGGGTGGAGGGGACTGCCCCTGCCATATGAATCCATGGTCGTCCTAAGAGCGGGTTGTATCCCGAATCTATCTTGAGTACGTGGAAAGATACGCAGAATGTATGGGAACCAATTTTGATTGGCAGTTCAATTACTCCGACCGAATTCTAGCGGGCTCCATCAAAAGATTTGATGATAGTATGGCTACTATGGAGTCAGTTGAGATTGATATTCATCTTCACCAAGGTAGCGTATGGACAGATATTTAGAGATGAACCTCCATCTATCAAGACTCCAGCTAGCATGTATCCGGAGGACAAGACCGCAATGTGCAACGGCTTGCAATGACCGGTCCCCTCGGGCAATATGTCATCATCAGTGAAGGATATCACATTGTTGTTCAAAATGTGATCAACCAGACGTTGAATTTTTTTCATATCAACTGATGTTGGTAGATAGGCTTCTTCTAAAACCTTTAGCAAGATAGTCCGGTGATTCTCGGAAGTTAGGACCAGGTCCAAAATTGATATTTGTTGTGGAGCTTCTTTTAAGCTTAAAACCACCTTGGCTTCGTTATGACCCATAGTGCGGAGGAATTTTTCAATCTTCTCTATGGGTAATTTCCCCTTTGATTTGATGGTAGACTTCATCACCCGTTGGGGAAGATACAGTGGATTTTCCTTCGATACAGTAGCAGTGGTATATGAGGTGTATCTTTCACCTTCTCCATAATTCCATGGAACCTTACGCAAGCTAACAATAGGATATTGTGCTCTGTACGGCAAGTTGATTGGCTCGGGAGCGGCCACTTTCAAAGGATTGTTGCTTCCCTTGAGTTGAATTGTTGGCATTGTGAGTGATTTGTTAGCCCCATCAGTTTTAGTGGATATGACTGCTACCAAACTCTTCCACTTAGTAGGATATATATTCTCACTTGCACGTAACACAGTATCATCGTCCGCTAGGTGCAGGACACCACTGTAAATTAGATTTTGGATGAGGTGGTGGAGTGCCCAACATTCTTCTGTGCTGTGACCGCGAGAATGGGAGTGATATTTACATACTCCATCAGAATTATACCGTCCTGAATGTGGGTTGATTGGAGGTAGAAGGTAACTGATCCTTCCTTCATTGATTAACATCTGGAGGATTTTCTCCATAGGTTGGCCAGATATGTTAATTCCTTTTTGTTGGAAAAATCCCGACGGGCTTTGGCATTTGCTCTCTTCGTCACTTTGTCTTCCAACATTTCATTTTTTGAAAGTGATGAGGGCATATTCATGACAAGGGGTAGGAGACTGGTATGCTCCTGACTGATTAATTTAAGTGTCACTTGGTGCTGATAAGTCACCAATTTTGTTAATTGCTTAATTTGCTTGCATAGAGTTTTTATCTTTCGTTCTTTTGTGAACTGGAACTTGGCATAATCCCATTTGTCAACACCGTCTTTGAGGGTCTGGGAAGATTCACAGTTGAAATTGGAACTTTGTCCATTGCTCCAATTGATCATGTTGACCTCTTCTTCTTTGTGTTGAGGAAGAGGGTTGTCTTGAACGTGAGGCTGATCTGATTTGGTAACCACGATCTCACTGTTGTCTATTAGGTTTTGGATCTTGTGTTTCAAGGCCCAACAATCCTGAGTATCATGTCTAGGTTCCCTGGCATGATAAGCACATTTGCAAGCAGCATTGAAACCCCGACCATTAGGGCTGGCTGGTGGAAGAAGATGCGTAATTTTCTTCTGTGTTGTCAGAAGAGTGAGAATGTTCTCGAGGGTGTCCCCTAAGGGTGTGAACACTCGAGGGCGTTTGACAATGAAATCATAAGTAATTATGTTTACAAGTAATTGATAATGAGAAAGCATGAAGAGACTTTCCTCCGTTTTGGGTTTATCAGAGGCTGACCTATCTTAGGTTACTCTCGCGGCTTTTTGGCATGAAGGTTCCCAAATCATCACAATTTACTCAACGGGAAATTAATCCGGTCTTTCAACTAGAGCGAATTTGGGTGGTGCCTTTCATGAGCCTCAGGGAATTAGTCTTCCCACGAGTCCAGTAATCAAACAACGACGGGATAGCCTCCTGGTGGAGGGACCACACAACATACGTTCACATACATTGCGTCTCACCGTATAAAAATGATGACATGTGCGAAGCACTAATATCACAAGCAGATATGGTGCGAGGCACTAAGTGCAATAAGAAAATGAATTCGTACACATTCATCATAAATGTAAATGCAACATTCACACATAAGCAGATAACAGTTTTAAAAAGATTGTAAAAGCGGCTTAAGACTTCTTATTAGAGTCCCAAGAAGTCGCCACCACTCCGACGCCGGGATTTTTAGATGTCCTTTCAGTTACTTGTTCTTTGGTGTTCTCATTTTAGGTGAGATTTGTTTGAAAAAATAAGTAAAAAGGTTTGACATGTATAATGTCAACGATGGACTGATTAAGAGTTGCCATTGGTTTTTAAATGGTTGTACCAACACAACGAGAAAAAGTTTTGCACATTGACCCAAAGGATGTGACATCGCTAAACGAATCTAAGAAACCGAGATTCATTAGGGTCCGGAGACTTTGTTATGCGGAGGGAAGGTGTTAGGCACCCCCTGACATCCATGTTACCACGGTGACCGCCTCTTTTTAAGAAACTATTATCTGAATATGTGTGTGTGTGTGGGTCAATGTGCTGTTATTTGAAAGTAGTCTGCGAGACCTCGTTAAGCACCTATATATCTGAGTTTTGAATTTATGTAAAAAATCAGTTTTTAGCAAGATATAGCAGTGATGTTTTATAAAAGAGGTTTCTCAAACCCTGATGCTCAATAGTAATTGAGACCTTTTACACTTCCATTTTATTAAGTGTTCGACTTGATTGATTTTATTTCCAAGATGTGAAGCATCTGTAAGAAAATAATGTACAAAATAATGCCGACTTCCTCGTGGGTATGAGAACCATCTGTGGAAATTCGCATAACCGATAATAATTTACAAAGTCGCTATAAAATTGAAAATGTCCATCACGAACCGAATCTAGATCCAATAGGTTGAATCTGTGATCACATGATTCCTAGGCGCACATGATACTGCAATTTATATGAAAGTAGTAAACAGGTGTATATATATATATATATAAGCTGTAAATATATATACAGACATGATCACCAACCACGAAGCACCTCCATGGGGGATCAGAAATATAAATAAAGCTGTAAAAGCTATCAACCACCACGGAGGAAACTCCAGATGGGAAAAAATGTAAATAAAGTTGTACAAAGTAATTAACTGCCATGAAGTGAACTCCAGGTAGGACGAAACGTAAATAAAGTTGTAAAAGCGATCAACCACCATGAAGTAAACTCCAGGTGGGATAATATATATTTATATATATATATATATATATATATATATGTGACACCTTAAAATTAGGTATACATCACCCATCTTGAGTCGCCAGATACATCGTACAGAATTCAAATACAACTTAATAATACAATTGTCGTGTACAATACGACAAAACATAAACTGTGAGTTTGAATACAAATATTGTCTACTAGAGAGTATACAAACTCAAAAGGAGTCCTCATTACAATTATTGTCACACTATTCAACAGAATAGTGAGGACTACTAATATTGTCATCTGGTCCATCACTCCGTTACCCGACTCGTCCCAAATTTATATTCTTATTTCACGAAGAGAGAAAGGAAAGAAAGAAAGGGTGAGCTCAACTAGCCCAAAGAAGAAATTTTATGACTAAGATAATACGAATAAATTATCATTAGCCTTGAATAGTGTTAAACCGATAAAATATAATAAACATCAAGTTTAATCATAGTGAACAAGTAATCCATTAGAAGAGTCAAGTAGAGAATAAAATCAACTATCTTCTATGATTTAAAAGGTTTTTCATGACTTTTATCGCTGAGACTCAGCTTAATAAATAATTCACATCATCGAATCACCCCTGCACTATGGCCAAGGATATTCTTTAGTATCACGACCACAAATTATCCATGCATTACAGCCAAGGACATTCGTGTATTCATTAATGGTCATGATCATGCCAACAACTGTCCATCAATGAATTACGGGCCAATGATAACTTTTACCACATCATTTGTAACATTACGGTCATGATTACACCGAATAATCCCTGGTCATAATCATACCAAGTCCATCTATGCACTACAGGCCATAGATGACTTTCAATAAAATATAAACATGAGGATGATGACAATTGTGACGCCCCCAAAATAGGTATACATCACCTATTCTGAGTTGTCAATACATGGTACAGAAACAACTACAACTTTATTATTACAACAAGAAAAGCTGTGAGTTTGAATACAAATATTATCTTCTAGATAATATCTATACTCAAATAAATCCTCATCACATTTATTGATACATTATTTTACAAAATGGTGAGGACTACTAAAAAATCCTTTCTAAAACCTTCATTCCATACCCAGGCTAAGTACTCGCTATATTCTCGCCTCCACGAGAAAAATGGAACAAAAGGAAAAGGGTGAGCTCAACTAGCTCAAGAAAGAATATTATGACTAAGATAATATACAACAAATTATCGTTAGTCTTCAATAGGAAAAATATAATAGAATACAATAGACAACAAATTTTAAATCAATATTAGCGCGGAAATAATAATAATTCATTAGAAGAGTTAAGTAGAGAATGCAAACTACTATCTTCTATGTATGAATTTAAAAGTTCATCGCTCTATCTTTTATCCCCGTAACATCAATCAATATACATCTGGAATCAAATATTCATCTTTGCACTCACAGCCAAAGATATTCATCGATTAATCATGTTCATTTAAACACTGTTCATCTTTGCACTACGGGTCAAAGATATTCTTCAGAAAATCATTCATCTTTTTGCTACTGAGCCAAAGATATTCTTAAGAAATCATTCATCTTTGCACTCACGTGCCAAAGATATTCCATAATATCATCATTTAAGACTAAGGATGATGAAAAATATTTTTTTTTTAAAGAAACGAATCCAAAGAAACAAAATGACAAGGATTAAGGATTAAGGATTTGTACTTGGTTTTATCCACGTCCAAAATACCTCAAAAATAATCATAGTGGTGTAAAATTCAAGAATGATCAAAACATGGACACAATCGAGTTAGTATCCGAATAGATGTTTTGAACGAAAAGAAGAAATTTTATTTTTCTATTGAATAGTCAGAGTATCGTGAATAGTCTTGAGTATCGTGAATAGTCTTGATATCGTGAATAGTAACTCCGACACCAAAAGATAGAAATTCCACAAAAACATCTTCACGCTTCATGAATAGTACTCGTGAATAGTAACTCATGAATAGTAACCCATGAATAGTAACCCCGACATGAAAAAGTTCCAAATTTGATAAAAACTTCAGATCAACATTTCAGTATAATGATATTGAAGAAATAATATCATTACAAAAAAAATAATATCCCTTACCTCGAAAGATCAGTACTTCTAGCTAGAATAATGTATATAGTCTTTGAAGGAACTTGCTGCCTCTAGCAATACTCAAAGTATACTCAAAATACTCACAAGAATACGCGATAATATAGAGAAAAAACTTGAGTTACGGTGTGATTTTCAATTCTAACCTAAGCACCTATTTATAGGAAAATGCTTAGAACACCAAAGCGAAAATTTTATTAAATATTATTATATTTTTCAAAATCCTCATCGCACACTCAACCATCAGCCACACATGTAGCCCACCTCTCAAAAAGTAAGAAAAACGTTTTTGTAATTTAAATTATTTTAAACTTCCAAAATTAATTATTTGAAGCTTGAAACTTCAATAATTCATAATAAATAGCCCTTTCATCAGAAAATTCGAATCACGCGTGTTTTTATAGGAAATTCAATTCTCTACAACTTTGCGAAAGAAAGTTTTTCCAAATTCCAAATAGAAATTGGCCGAAATCCACAAGCGGGTAATTTTACAAAGTTATAATCAAATTTCACCAATAAATGGGTCCACCGACATGTTTAACATGTTTTAAACATTTATTGCAACAAAAATACTCTTCCTCCTCGTATACTCATATATCCCACATTCTTTGTAAAAATATCACCGTTAATATATTATTAAAATAATATATTTAAATGAATTATTTTATCGAAAAAAGATAAAATATTAATTTTCAACAATTGTCATTTTAAAATTTTCTCCATCTATATCCACATAAAATCAATATTTTCCTCATCATATAAATCAATAATTAATTATTCACAAATAATATTACAGAATCACAATATTGACAACCAGGCAGTTCCCAGGAAAGAGGGGGCTTTCCAATAAGAATTTCTTCTTCTTGCGCCGCAATTAGGTGACAAACCTCTCCTTAGATGTAACTTTCTAGACATTGCCAATAATGTTATCTAATAATATTATTCAGGATAATATGAATTATTTCTTCGATAATGAAAATACTGTAATGACAATTATTGAAACAACAAAGAATATAAAATATCAACGCAAAGAATTATTAACTCAATAAAATACTTGAATAATTAATTACAGAACCATTATCGAGTAGTGTGCCTTCTTACGTAAGAATCAATAATTGATGCAATACCGCAGTGCTACTTTATTCAATAACGCGTATTAGTGTGTTTTAACCACCGGGTATTCCAACAATGATAACTTGGTAACAACTACGCCAGATTAATTAAAAATAACTTATATTTATCGTTTTCTTCATCCAATCGCTTTCAAGCATATGGGGCCCACACATGGTCAAGCGCCGTCAATGACGAATATTCCCCAATGTATTTAATATTCCACGACCAAACGAATATTCCCCACGATAATGAATATTTTATAACCACTTGCTTATTTTGAAATATTTGCGTATTTAACCCTTAACTATCCACATTAATCAAATCAACCCTTACTATTTCAAAATAATAAATAAAGGAAATTCCTTTTATTTAAAAATTTCGGTCTTACAACCTCCCTCCTTATGAAATTTCGTCCTCGAAATTGGCGTCGTACTGGTGTTTTTGAAAAGGTGAGGATACCTCGCTTTCATTTCCGTTTCCAATTCCCTGTGTCATTTCCTCTATAGCATGATTCCTCCACAAAACTTTAACTTGTGGTATGACCTTTCAAGGCGTGGGACATGCTCCTTCCTATCCAAGATCTTGACAGTACCTCCTCATACGTTAAGTCTTGGCTATCTCGTCCTGTTCTCTAACTCAATAACGTGGTTCGGTCTTTCACATATTTACGAAATACGGATATGTGAAACACATTATGAACACGAGACATACTTTGAGGTAACGCAAGTCTATAGGCTACATTTCCTACTTGGTCAAGAATTTGAAATGTACCAATAAATCGTGGATTGAGCTTTCCTCTCTTCCCAAATCTTGTAACTCCTTCCATGGAGCAACTCGCAACAATACATGATCCCCACATTAAATTCCACGTCCTTTCGATGAAGATCCGCATAACTTTTTGTCGATCTTGTGCCGCTTTGTATACGTTGTCGAATCATTTGGATCTTTTCGGTGATCATCATACGCATACTAACTCGGGTCCCAACAATGTTGCTTCACCCACCTCATCCCAACATATTGGAGAACGACATTTTCGTCCATATAATGCTTCAAATGGAGTCACACCTATACTTGCCTGATAACTGTTGTTGTAGGAGAATTCCACCAATGGTAAATACTTATTCCAACTACCCTTGAAGTCTAGGACACGAGTCTTAATAGATCTTCAAGAGTCCTCTCCGATTGTCCGTCTGTTTGGGGATGGTATGCCAACTAAATCGCAAACCGCGCCCATAGCTTTTTGCAAGCTAACCCAAAATCTTGAAGTGAATCTTGGGTCACGATCCAAACTATGGATACAGGGCATGCCATGCAACCTCACAATCTCATTCACGTACATACTAGCAAGATGTTCAAGGGAATAAGTCTCAGTGTCGGCAAGAAATGAGCGGACTTGGTTAACCCTATCAACAATAACCCAAATAACATTGATGCCTGGGAAACCGTAGGAAGATCCCGTAACGAAATCCATAGTAATGTGTTCCCACTTCCATTCCGAATCTCAAGTGGTTGTAATGGACCCTTAGGTACAAGATGCTCCGCCTTTACACGTTGGCAAGTTAAACACATCGAGATAAACTTTGCAATCTCTCTCTCATATTGTTCCACCAAAATGTATGTCAAGATCACGATACATTTTAGTACTTCCAGATGGATTGCAAATGGCGTATTGTGTGCTTCCATCATAATCTTGTACTTCAAATCGTAGTCGTTAGGAACACAAAGTCTAGAGTGGACTCAAGTATTCCTTCTTCATCAATTCTCGCTTAGGAATAGCTCCTTCTTGTACTTTCTTCTTCATACGATTATCATCCTCCGGCCTCGGTGGCTTGAGCAACCTTAACTTTTTCTATTAAAGTTGGCTCTATCGTATACTTGACATCATCGCACTTTTCCCCGCGTGATATGATCTTCTACTCAATGCGTCACTACCACGCGTTCGCTTTACCAGATGGTATTGAATAGTGTGGTCGTAGTCTTTAATAGCTCGAGCCAACGTCATTGCCGCATGTTGAGTTCTTTTTGAGTGAAGAAATATTTAAGGCTTTTATGGTCCGAATATATCTCCACTTTCTCCCCATATAGATAGTGCCTCCATATTTTTAGCGCTGAAACGATCACTGCTAACTCTAGATCATGAGTAGGATAATTCCTCTCATACTCTTTAAGTTGTCATGCGAGGCATAGGCTATGACTTTCCCACGTTGCATGAGAACACATCCTAACCCTTTGCACAAGCATCATCAGAGATAACAAATCCATCCGAACCAGATGGTATTGTTAGAACAGTCTTAAAATAAGTCTCCTCTAAGCTCTTGGAAACTTTTCTCGCATTCTTCGCTCCAAAACGAATTTTGTATCCTTCCGAGTTAGCCGAGTTAATGGAGTAGCGATTCGAGAAAACCCTTCCACGAATCTCCGATAATAACCAAATAAGCCCAAAAGCTACGTGACTTGATCCACCGACTTTTGGTTGCTCCCAACTTTGTATTGCTTCAATCTTCGTCGGATCAACAGATACTCCATGTTTCGACACCACGTGCCCAAGGAATGCTACTTCCTCGAAGCCGAACTCGCATTTCTTCAATTTGGCATATAGTTGGTTTTCACGAAGCCTTTGAGTACCAACTTCAAATGGTGCTCATGATCTTCACGGCTTTTGGAATATATGAGGATGTCATCAATAAAGACAACAACGAATTGATCCAAATATTCCTTGAATACTCGGTTCATCATATCTATGAAAGCCAGCAGGAGCATTAGTCAATCCGAAAGATATGACTAAGAATTCATAATGCCCATACCGAAGTTCTGAAGGCGCTCTTTGGAATATCCTCGCCTCTAATCTTCACCGATGATATCCGAACGAAGATCGATTTTTGAAAAGAATTGTGCCTTGCAATCGGTCAAACAAGTCATCAATACGAGGTAGAGGATACCTATTCTTGATGGTGACATGGTTCAATTCCCCGATAGTCAATACAAAGTCGCATACTCCCGCCTTTTCTTCTTTACAAATAAAACAGGAGCACCCCAAAGAGATGTACTAGGACCAGAATGAAACCGATGTCCAACAATTCCCTGTAGTTGGACCTTTAACTCCTGAAGTTCAATAGAGCCATTCGATATGGGGTTTTAGAAATGGGCTTTATATCGTGTTCAAGATCAATAAAGAATTCAACTTCACGCTCGGGGTAGACCGGAAGTTCTTCTGAAATACGCCGGAAAGTCAATAACAACAGAATATTATTCAAATTTGACGTGTCTTTATTCAAATCCATAACATGGGCTAAGAAAGCTTGACATCCGTTTTTCAATAAACGAATAACTTTATGATTAGATATGACAAATGATTGATTTTAATGGTTTAGTTGCTTGAATTACGTACAACAGTCAAGTTAGGAATATGAAAACTAACAACCTTACGAAAACAATCAATTTTGGCATGATGAGTAGTTAACCAATCAATCCCTAAAATCACATCAAAAGCAAGTATCTTTAAAGAGATAAGGTCAACAGTAAGGTAATGGTGCCAACTTGAATCAAACAAGATTTATAAACGATTGGATGTGATGAAAGTTTCTCCTAACGGAGTTTCCACAGATAGGTCAAAGTCTAATTTCTCCTGAGTCAAGTTTAAACGTTGAGCACAAGCAGGAGAGATAAATGAATGGGTAGCACAGGTGATCAAGTAAGGTATAAACTTCGCAAGAATTTATAAATAGCTTACCCGTGATCACCTCGTTTGGGTTCCTCGCATTATGACCAAATCACAACAAACGCTTCTTCCGGAATCGTTGACTTTGACTTTTCTCGGGATCTTTTGAGTCACCGTCCCACTTGAACTAGGTTTCGCCATCTTGTATAATCTCGAGCGATATGTCCTTCCTTTCCACAATTATAGCATACCTTGAATCTGTTAGGGCGCTTTGATCGATATGTCCCTCTTTTCCGCATTTGTAGCATACGAATCGATGGTCGTTCTCCTCCCTTAGAACCGATTCTTCACGCCAAGACCGCTGCCTCTTCATATAATTCGTTGTTAAATCTCCTCTTTTAAAATCTCCTCCCGACTCGCTTCTTCTATTTTCATGGCCATGATTACCACCGAGTGGTTACCATTTTTGTCCGTCTGCTTTTTTCCGCCGGTTATCATTATTCTGCTGATCGCTATCTCGTACGATCCTCGGTTATGGTCCCTCGCTTGACCGTACTCGTTATCTCGCCTAATAATTGAGCCTCATTTAACATCCGAATAAAGAGAAAATTTATGAGAAATGAGATACCGACGTATCTTAGGGTTTCAAACCTCTAAGAAACATCCGCGTCATCGCTCCTCATTCTCCACCAAATGAGGTGCAAACTCGATAACTCTGCAAACTTTGCCTCAGACTTTGAGACACCGCCATGTTGTTCTCGCTCCCGTCCTAATAAACTTCACTTCCTTCATATAGCCGAACACTTTCGTGAAAGTATTTGTCATTAAATAGTTTCAAACGTCTCCCAAGACATGCCGAAAAGTCGCGGCCGGATGGAGTACGCTTCACGAGACTCCCACCAATGAGTCTACCTCGCCACGGAACATAAAGGTGGCGAATGGAACCTTCTGTTCTCTCCGCATCCCAAGACATCGAATATCTTGGTAATTTGCTTGACCCATGTTTCCGCCATGATCGGATCGGCTTTCCCTTAAATTCGTGGTCCCAACTCTTTGAACTGCTCAATTGTGTGACAACCCGTGAATTGCTATCATTTCCTCCTCAGTATTTTGAACACGAGTTTCCTCATCTCGATTTTGCATGAACTGCAAAAAACTTCTAAACATCCCTCGCTTCATCATCTCGCTTTCAATGGTGTTGTTCACAGGAGGAACATTGCCACTGTTGCACGTTCTCCTCGTTGGTGAGTACAGTATCTCCACTGGCCTCATTTCCATTGTTAATATTCTCAATCGACATTCTCAAATACTATCATAAAACAAGGGTTAATTAAGAAATCAATATATCACATAATATCCCTATATACTGACGACCAACTAACAAATAAGCTAAGGTAGGACACACTAGCGAAGGATTTACTCGCCTCCCTCCTAGTTCTATTCCCCGATCTCCGCCAGAGATCATATCCTAAGCTTTGATACCAACCGGCGACGCCCTAAAATAGGTATACATCACCTATTCGAGTTGTCAATACATGGTACGTAAACAACTACAACTTTATTATTACAACAAGAAAGCTGTGAGTTTGAATACAAATATTATCTTCTGTACAATATCTATACTCAAATAAATCCTCATCACATTTATTGATACATTATTTTACAAAAATGGTGAGGACTACTAAACAATCCTTTCTTAAACCTTCATTCCATACCCCAGGACTGCACTCGCTATATTCTCGCCTCCCGAGAAAAATAGAACAAAAGGAAAAGGGTGAGCTCAACTAGCTCAAGAAAGAATATTATGACTAAGATAATATACAACAAATTATCGTTAGTCTTCAACAGGAAAAATATAATAGAATACAATAGACAACAAATTTTAAATCAATATTCGCAATGAAATAATAATTCATTAGAAGAGTTAAGTAGAGAATGCAAACTACTATCTTCTATGTATGAATTTAAAAGTTCATCGCTCATCTTTTATCCCCGTAACATCAATCAATATACATCCGAATCAAATATTCATCTTTGCACTACAGCCAAAGATATTCATCGATTAGTCATGTTCATTTAAACACTGCTCATCTTTTTGCACTACGGGCCAAAGATATTCTTCAAATCATTCATCTTTGCACTACTGCCAAAGATATTCTTAAGAAATCATTCATCTTTGCACTACAGCCAAAGATATTCCATAATATCATCATTTAAGACCAAGATGATGAAAAATATTTTTTTTTTAAAAGAAACGAATCCAAAGGAAACAAAATGACAAGGATTAAGGATTAAGGATTCGTACTTGGTTTTTATCCACGTCCAAAAATACCTCAAAATAATCATAGTGGTGTAAAATTCAAGAATGATCAAAACATGGACACAATCGAGTTAGTATCCGAATAGATGTTTTGAACTAAAAGAAGAAATTTTATTTTTTCTATGAATAGTCTGTATATCGTGAATAGTCTTGTAGATACGTGAATAGGCCAGATATCGTGAATAGTAACTCCGACACCAAAAGATAGAAATTCCATAAAAACATCTTCACGCTTCATAATAGTACTGTGAATAGTAACTCATGAATAGTAACCCATGAATAGTAACCCCGACATGAAAAAGTTCCAAATTTGATAAAAACTTCAGATCAACATTTCAGCATAATGATATTGAAGAAATAATATCATTACAAAAAAATAATATCCCTTACCTCGAAAGATCAATACTTCTAGCTAGAATAACGTATATAGTCTTTGAAGGAACTTGCACCGCCTAGCAATACTCAAAGTATACTCAAAATACTCACAAGAATACGCCGATAATATAGAGAGAAACTTCAGCTTTACGTGTGATTTTCAATTCTAACCCAAGCACCCTATTTATAGGAAAATGCTTAGAACACCAAAGCGTAAAATTTATTAAATATTATTATATTTTTTTCAAAATCTTCATACGCACACTCAACCATCAGCCACACATGTAGCCCACCTCTCAAAAAAGTAAGAAAAACGTTTTGTAATTTAAATTATTTTAAACTTCCAAAATTAATTATTTTGAGCTTGAAACTTCAATAATTCATAACAAATAGCCCTTTCATCAGAAAAATTCGAATCTCATGAGTTTTTATAGGAAATTCAATTCTCTACAACTTTGCAGAAGAAAGTTTTTCCAAATTCCAAATAGAAATTGACCGAAATCCACAAACGGGCAATTTTACAAAGCTATAATCAAATTTCGATTCAATAAATGGGGTCCACCGACATGTTTAACATGTTTTAAACATTTATTGCAACAAAAATACTCTTCCTCCTCGTATACTCATATATCCCACATTCGTTGTAAAAATATCACCGTTAATATATTATTAAAATAATATATTTAAATGAATTATTTTATCGTAAAAAGATAAAATATTAATTTTCAACAATTGTCATTTTAAAAATTTTCTCATCTATATCCACATAAAATCAATATTTTCCTCATCATATAAATCAATAATTAATTATTCACAAATAATATTACGAAATCACAATATTGACAACCAGCGCGCCTCCTGAAAGAGGGGCTTTCCAATAAGAATTTCTTCTTCTCGGCGCCGCAATTAGGTGACCAAACCTCTCCTTAGACGTAACTTTCTAGACATTGCCAATAATGTTATCTAATAATATTATTCAGATAATATGAATTATTGCTTCGATAATGAAAAATACCGTGTAATGACAATTATTGAAACAACAAAGAATATAAAATATCAACGCAAAGAATTATTAACTCAATAAAATACTTTGAGCGAGAATTATCGTAACCATTATTGAGTAGTGCCTTCTTCACGTAAGAATCAATAATTGGTGCAATACCGTGCTACTCGCTCAACAACGCGTATTAGTGTGTTTTAACCACCGGGTATTCCAACAATGATAATCTGTAATAACTACGCCGTTAATTAAAAACAACTTATATTTGTCGCTTTTCTTCATCCAATCGCTTTCACATTATGGGGCCCACACATGGTTGTCAAGGCTGTCGCATTTAATATTCCCCGATAAACGATACGAATATTCCACGACCAAACGAATATTCCCTTTATTTATAATGAATATTTTATAACCACTTGCTTATTTTTTGGAAATATTTGCGTATTTAACCCTTAACTATCCACATTAATCAAATCAACCCTTACTATTTCAAAATAATAAATAAAGGAAATTCCTTTTTATTTAAAAATTTCGGGGTCTTACAACAATGATATAAGAATTCAATTAAACAAGTTCAAGAATTAATTTATCCAGGAACCAATAACGTCCAAACTGTCAACATGATACTACTTTGTAGAGTAAAATTCAAGAATGCTCAGAAAAATATTTTCATGAAAAGATACTGGATGAAGCGCAAATATCAAGGATATTCCACTAATTTCATGGAATATAGATGTCAAAGTTTTAACCAACTAAGTATAATAAAGAATGGAATAACAAAAGAAATCACCATGCATGCGATAGTAATCAAGACAGCGAAAGTTATTCCAATGAATAATAAATAACGGAACCACGTCCCAAAGCGTAAAACGCATGCATGTGAGGATATTCCAACGAATAATAAAAAAAATGGAACCCGGTCCGCGTAAACGCGCATGATATGATATTCCAACAGAATAATAAAGACTGGAACTAGGTCCGACGTAAAGCACAGACAGGATGTTCCAACAGAATAATAAAGACTGGAACCAAGTCATGCGTAAAGCACAAACAAGATGTTCCAACAGAATAATAAAGAATAGAATAATAGAAGAATTTCACCAAGTATAGGGTAGCCCGCGTATACAGGTTATTCCAACAAAATAATAAATAATGGAATAACATAAGTTCTCTTCATGAATACAAAAGAAATAACACCCCTTACTTTAGTAGGAGATTGAATACTGCAGTAGTGTAGTAACATAATACTCTTCTTCTTTCTCTCTTATTCTCTCTATACTTTCTCTCTCTATAGGCTTAAATGAATTCTTGAAAATAATGAAGAACTAGGCCTCTATTTATAGAAGATTTCTAGCTTAGCACTTGCAATGTAAAAAGGCAAGTGGCTTGACGACTGGTGATGTGAAAAGAAAAGTGGTTTGACGCCTGTAATGTGAAACACCAAGTGGTTTGATGCCTGTAATGTGAAAGGACAATTGGTTCGACGCCTGTAATATGAAACAACAAGTGGTTTGACGTCTGGTAAATGTAATTACTATTGATGAAGGTAATTACTATTGACGAAGGTAATTATTATTGACGAAGGTAATTACTATTGACGAAGAGACTCTTAGATGATGACATATGGCCCCCCCATAAAATAACCAAACTTACCACAAACGTCTCATAATAGACTCTTTATATACATCAAGGATTGAATAAATATTACCACAAATCATTTTATTTTTAATCGAAACATATTTAATCTTTCAACAATTATTAATCATTTATAACTTGTCGTCACAATTATTGATTTAATAATATAACATATTATACAGATGATACTGTGACAATAATTGAATCAATAATATAAGAGATATGATGCAACAATTACTGTAGCAATAATTGAGTATAACTGAGTGACTTCTCACGTAAGCATCAATAATCAATACCGTGTGCTACTATGCAACCACACGCCGTAATCTTGTTTTTTTACTACCGGTAGTTCAACAGCTTTTAACTGTAACACCTCCTACCGTTATTTTTATAGAAAGATAATTTTGTCGCTTTCTAACTACGACAATACTTCCATTAATGGGGTCCACTAATGATTGTGTCGTCGCATTTAATATTCCCCGACAAAAAGAATATTCTCCGACCAAACGAATATTTTATAACAACTTGCTTACTTTGCAAAATTTATAAATATTACCCACAACTATAACATTATATCAAATTTACTACACAATATTCAAAAATAATATTTATAGAAAATTCATATTTATTTATAAAAGTTGGGGTCTTACATATATATATATATATATATATATATATGAGCAATAAACGCATCAATGTAAATCTGTGCTCATCGAATGAGTTCGACAAGTTATATATATATATATATATATATATATATATATATAAAATAAACGCATTTGATGTAAAATCCAAGCTCATCGAATGCAGTCCCACACACGCTTAATATATATATATATATATATATATATATATATATATATATATATATATATATATATATTAAAGCAATAACGCCTGCATCAGTTCAGGCTTATCGAACAAAGTTCACACACAATTATATATATATATATATATATATATATATATATATATAAGTAAATAAACGCCATCAAGTTCAGGCTCATCGAACAAAGTTCGACACACAGTTCATATATATAAATATATATACATATATATATATATATATATATATATATATATATAAAAGCAAATAAAAGCTCAAGACCGAAGTCTAGGCTCAATCGAGGCATAACTCGATAATGTTAGTCCATATATATATATATATATATATATATATATATGTATATACAAACTGAAATAAAACCATGGACCGAAGTCCGGGCAAACTCATGCAACACGACTCTCAACGTGAAGAAGGGTGTGTGCAAAGATGAAGAGAAAGACTTTAAAGTGTGTGAGAAGGCTTATAGTGGGCTGCCAAAGAAGACTTCTATATCTTTAAAGTAGGTAAACACTGGCTTTTGTAAGTACAAAAGTAGCTATATATGAGCTCACAGGTGTTTAAAAATGGGAAAGCACTAAGTATATTGCAAGTACGGAGCAAATTTGACATGGCTTCCTCGCTCTTTCTCTTCTCAAAATGGCCACCCCAAGCCCTCTATTTATAGAGGTGGGAGCCGCAGGTGTACCTGCGACTGAGCTGCATGTGTACCTGAGGCTGACCGAGTTGCCTCGGGTTTCTCGGGTTGGGTCGTCTCGTAGTACGTGCACTCGGGCACTGTAATGTCCGCTCAAACTTTCAAAATTGTAATCTGGGCATCCGACTGAGGTATGTAGGACCTATTTTGGACCGCCGTTGTTGAGAGTTGTACAATGGCATGGGATTAGAGTTTGTACGAAGTCATTAAAGATGGGACGATGCCCTCCGGTCTTCAAGCTTCAAATTCTATCTGTTACGCCGCAGAATAGTCACTCGGGATAGGATTTCCTTGATTCTTGTGGGACATCGTTGTGTAGAGATGTGTGTATAAAATGTTGAGACGACGTGATGTGGCATCGCGCTGGCAAGATGACGAGGTTGCCCCTCACCGGTGTTATCGCAGGTTTGGGCCGATAGCGAGACGTTGCTCGGGGCTTCGCCGAGATTGGATCGCTTTGCAGTATTGAAAGTCCTCAGTGTCAACTCTGAGGTGTGCCTGTCCTCCCGATGTTATCTCCGGGTTTGGTACTGGGTGTCTCATTGTTAGCACCTAGATTGAAGTCGGTTGCATTTGAAACAAGCATTTCCGGGTTATATCCGTAATCGCATTCATTGGGATGATCTCCAAGGTTAGTAGCTATCCTCATGATTGGGACTGAGACTGGATACCTCAGGGTTATCTCCGAGATTAATCGGTCTCCTCCAGTGTGTGTTCCGGTATTGTATCCACACGCCTCAGGGTTATCTCCGAGGTTGGAGTTGTTACTCCCGCAGTGTGTTCTCAAGGGTTGATGTTTGAACTTCGAGTATCCTAATGGATATGGATTGTCTTCTAGGGTTCCCTCTTGAAAGATGAATCTGTCCTCCTGCAATGTTAGTGACAGGTGTACAGAAAATTTTGAGTGTCTACAATGACAATGATATAAGAATTCAATAAAACAAGTTCAAGGACAAATTTTTAAAGATTTATAATTTAATTTATCCAGAATTCAATAACGTTCAAATTGTCAACATGATAGTGCTTTGTGGAGTAAACTTCAAGAATAAAATTATACCAAAAATAATTTGGACCGAAAACAAATCAATTTTTATCATGAATAGTACCCTGGGTGAATAGTAACCGAGTGAATAGTACCTAGTGAATTGTAACTTTGGGAATAGTAACCCGTGAATAGTACCCCAAGCATGAAAAAGTTAAAATTTATCAAGAATGCTCGAATAATATTTCCATTAAAAGATCTTTGGATGAAGCGCAAATATAAAGGATATTCTACTAATTTTCCGGAGTATGTAAGCCAAAATTTTAACAAAACGCAGTATAGAATGAAGATCAAAACATGGATACAATCAATGATAGTAACCATAATAGACATTTGGGACGAAAAGAGAAAATTTTTTTTTTTTCTTGAATAGTGGCATATTTGTGAATAAAGTCATGATATACGAATAAAGGCCAGATATACATGAATAGTAACCCCGACACAAAAAGGAAGAAATTCCATCATAAAATTCATATTAATATTTCGGCATAATGATATTGAAGAAAATAATATTATTTACGAAGAAAATAACATCCCTTACCTTAAAATAACAGTAGTTCTGATCGAAATATCGGATGTAAAGTCGAATGAAACTTGCACTGAATAGAAACTCTCAAAGTATCTAAATACTCACAAAAATACGCTCGATAATATATAGAGAAAGAAAACTTGTTTCTAGTGTGATTTTCAATTCTAACTAAAGCGCATTTTTATAGGAAAACGCTAGAACGCCATAGGAGACTAAAATAATAAAATAATATTATATCTTTTCTTTTCTATGCACCAACCATTGAATCAATCTAGAATGACATTTCTAAAAAATTTAGCAGCCCACATGTTTTCAACAAAACAAAAGTAGGTCCCACCCAATTTTAATAAAAATTATTTTATTTTCCGAATCTTTAGTAATTCATAGAAAATAGCTCTTTTATCAGAAAAATACGAATTTTATGTCCTTTGCACACGAAATCGAATTCTCTACAACTTTGCAGAAGAAAGTTTTTCCAAATTCCAAACATAAAATATCTGAAATCCACAAATGAACGATTTTCAAAAACTCTTAAAATTCATAACAAATCATACGTTAATTCTTAACGGTTCAAAATTTGTGGACATATACTCAACTTATATAAGCATAACATATCCAAAAATCACAACGATCCAACTATTTGGATTAAAACTATAACTCACGCTTAATAGAGCTTTAAAAATACTGATTTGATTTTTAATACCTTCAATCCGACAAAATACTGATAAAACACCTCATCATTAATTCCTTCATTATAACCACATAAAATAAACATTTTCCTATCCATCATTTATGTCCACATAAAATAAATATTTTCTTATCATATAAATCAATAATTAATTATTCACAAATAATATTACGTAATCACAATAATGACAAATGCATTATTCCTGTGAAAGAGGGGCTTTTCGATAAGGATTTCTCCTTCATCATGCGCAAGCACTTAGGTGACCAAACCTCTCTTTGACAAAACTGCCTGTACATTGCTAATAATGCTATATAATAATATTATTCAAATAATATGAATTATTGATTTGATAATAGAAATCTCAGAAATGACAATTATTGAAACAACAATAATATAAAATATCAACGCAATAATTATTGAACCAATAAAATAAAATATTGAATGAAGAATTATCAGAATAATTATTGAGTAAAACCGAGTGACTTCTCACGTAAGCACCAATAATTAATACAAGGTGCTACTACTATGCAACCACGCCAGACATCAGACTTTTACTACTAATGGTAGTTCAACAGCTAACAGTAAAACTTCCGCCGTTATTTTCATGAAAAGATATTTCATCGCTTTTCTCATTCCGATAATTTTCGCTGTAGGGGTCCACCAATGATTGTGCCATTCATACGATATTACCCGACAAAAGAATATTCCCCAATTAATCGAATATTTTACAACCACTTGTTTACTTTGCAAAATTTGTAAATATTACCCACAACTATAACATTATATCAAATCCACACCATAATATTCAAAAAATATTTTGAGAAAATTAAATCTTTATTCATAAAATTTGGGGTCTCACAATCTCCCCTCATGAAATTTCGCCCTCGAATTTTACGTACGTACCTGGTATACCGAACATATGAGGACACTTCGTCACATTCTAACTTTTGAAGTATAACCTTTGAAATGTAGAATATATTCCTTCTTATCCAAGATTTTAACAGTACTACTTCATACATTTAATCTTCCGCTATCTCATCCGGTTCTAAATCAATAATGTTGTTCAGGTCGTCCACATATTTACGTAACATCGATACGTGAAAAATGTTATGAACACGCGACATACTTGGCGGTAAAACGAATCTATAGGCCATATTTCCTACTCAATCGAGGATTTCAACTCTCTTCGTCGATTCTTACTTCTAGAATAACGCCTTCTTGAACCTTCTTTTTCACATTCATCAGCTCCGGGTCTGTAGCCTTAACATTATTGTTTAAAGTCGATTTTAATCGTATATTTGCTATCTTCACGTAGGTTCGTATATTCGCACTTGTAAACGCATACGATCTTCTACTCAACATGTCGGCTACCACGTTCACTTATCCCACGACGGTATTGAATGGTATAATCATAATCTTTAACAGCTCGAGCCAACGCCTTGGTAAGATATTACGCTCATTTTGGGTGTAGAAATATTTGAGGGTTTTAGAAATGGGTTTTGTCTTTGGGGTCCATACAAAATTTACTTTCACGCCTGGGTAGGTCAAGAAGTCTTCGTGAATACTTTAGGAAATTTATTAATGCTAGAAATATCATTTAAAAATCGCGTGACTCTCATCCAATACTTGGATAACACATGACATGAAGGTTTCTCCTAACGGAGTTTCAATAGATAAGTCAAAGTTTAATTTCTCCGAAGTTAAATTTAAACGTTGAGCGCAAATAGGAGAAATAAAAGAGTGGGTAGATTCGGTATCGAATAAGGTATAGACTATGCAAGAGATTATGATTAACTTACTCGTGATAACTTTGTCCGGGTTCCTCGACAAACGCTCTCACTTAACTACCGGCTTTGACTTGTCTGAGACATCCTTTGGCGTCACTATCAAAGCTGGACTTGACTTAACTACACAAAAAAATCGAGCAAGGTGACCTTCTCTTATGCAATTGAAACACGCTTTGGGTTGTTGTGTACAGTTTGGACGGATGTGTCCCTCCTGTCCGCATTTGAAACATACGACCGTTGGTCGTTCTTCTTCTTTTGAAATGGGTGATGGTGCTACTGTCTTTTCATCATTATTGAACCTTCTCTTCTTAAAATTTCCACTTCTATTATATTGGTCATGATTACCACCGAAGTGGTTACCATTCTTGGCATGAAAATTTCCCCCACGATGGTTATCATTGTTCAGATGGTCGCTACCACTGTATGATTATTATCAGGTTGTTGGTCGTTACCTTTTAGTTGTGCTAACTCATTATCACCCTCCACTAACTGAGCCCTATTCACAACATCTGAATTAAACAAAGTTTGTCAGAAATGAGGTATTGACGTATTTTGGGTTTCAAACCTTGTAGAAACATTCGCGTGATAATTTTATCCAGGTTCCTCGTCACGAGAAAAAAAACGCTCTCTCTTAAACTACCGGCTTTGGCTTGTCTGGGACATCTTATCGCATCACTATCCCGGTCGGACTTGACTTCACCATATGACAAAATCGAGCTAGGTGACCTTCTCTTCCGCAATTAAAACACGCTTTGGATTGTTGCGTGCATACTTTGACGGATGTGTCCCTCTTGTCCGCATTTGAAACATACGACTGATGGGCGTTCTTCTTCCTTTGAAACGAGTGTTGGTGCCGACGTCTTCACGTCATTGTTGAACCTTCTCTTCTAAAAATATCCATTCTTATTATCTTGGCCATGATTACCACCGAAATGGTTACCATTCTTGGCATGATAATATCCCCCACGATGGTTATCGTTGTTCACGATCGCTTACCACCGGTGATGATTATTATCGTGTTGTTGGTCGTTGCCTTTTGGTTGTGTTTGAATCATTATCGCGCTCTAATAATCGAGCCCTATTCACAACATCTGAATATAAACAAAGTTTGTGAGAAATTAGGTATTGACGTATATCGGGTTTCAAACCTCGCAAAAACATTCGCGTCATTCGCTCCTCATTATCGACCAAATGGGATTCAATCCGGGATAACTCCACAAACTTAGCCTCGTACTGCGACACGGTCATATTGTTTTGCTCCAGTTTGATGAATTCCACCTCCTTCATGTGACGAATACTTTCGGGAAAGTACCATCGTTGAACAATTCTTGGAGCTTCTCCCAAGACATCTTGAATGCGTCAGGCTGGGTACATTTTACAGATTCCCACCAATGATTTGCTTTTTCACGCAATATAAAGGTGGCGAATGGAACCTTTTGCTCCTCTGAGCATTCCAAGACATCAAATATCTTGGTGATCTGCTTTATCCACATCTCTGCCTTAAGTGGTTCGGCTTTCCCAAAAACTTCGGTGGTCCCAGCTCCTTAAACTGTTTAGCGGTGACCAACCGTGGGTTGCCATTGTTTCCACCTGTATTATGAACAGGAGTCTCACTCGTTTGGTTTTGCATAAATTCTAGAAAACTCCTAAACGTACCATCGTTCATTATTTGATCAGTGTTGTTGTTTATAGGAGGATTATCGCCTTCCTGATGCCTATCCTGGCTATTGATCCGCGGTGACTCAACGGTCTCATGTGCTTTATTGCTATTCTCAACAATCTCGGATGTCATTTTCAAATACTGTCACAAAACAAGGGTTAATTGACATGCCACATATTATCCCTATACTCTGACCGACCAATTAAATACCAAATAAACTTAGGTAGGTCATACTAGCGAAGGAATTCCTTGTCTCTCCCCTCCTAGTTCTAGTCTCACGTCTTAGCCAGGGATCATATCCCTAATCTTTGATACCAACTGTGACGCCCCCAAAATAGGTATACATCACCCATTCTGAGTCACCAAATACATGGTACAGAACTTAAATACAAACTTAAATATACAACATGAGCTGTGAGTTTTAATACAAATATTATCTTCTAAATCGTATTCAAACTCAAAATAAGTCCTCATTACAATTATTATCACATCATTTCACGTAATAGTGAGGACTACTAATGCAACCATCCGGACCATTAATCCATTCCCCGACTAGTCACAAATTATATTCTCATTTTCCGAAAGGAACATTAAAAGAAAGGGTGAGCTCAACTAGCCCATTAAGAAATATTATGACTAAGATAATGCAGAATAAATTATCCTTAGCCTTCAACAGTATAATAACTGATAGAATATAATAGACAACAAGTTTTAGATCAACAACTGCAGCGGAAGAAGCAATCCATTAGAAGAGTCAAGTAGAGCATAAAACCTACTATCTTCTATGATTTAAATGATTTATCATCAATTTTATCGCTGAGACTCAGCTTAATAAATAATCCACATAATCGAATCATCCCTGCACTACGGGCCAATGATATTCTTTAGTATCACGACCATGAATTATCCATGCACTACGGGCCAAACATAATCGTGTTTACATCAACGGTCATGATCATGCCATAAAACAATTTATCTTTGCACCCTTGGCCGAAGAGAATCCATGGCCATAATCATACCAAAAACTATCCATCAATGCACTACGGGCCAATGAGGACTTTTACCACATCATTTGTAACATTACTACCATGATTAAACCGAATAATCCATGGTCATAATCATACCAAGTCCATCTACGCACTACAAAATACGTATGACTTTCAATGTAATATAAACATGAGGATGATGACAATGATATAAGAATTCAATAAAACAAGTTCAAGGATAAATTTTTAAAGATTTATAATTTAATTAATCCAGAATTCAATAACGTTCAAATTTCCAACACGATCTCGCTTTGGGAGTAAAATTCAAGAATAAAATTGTACCAAAAATAATTTGACCGAAAACAAATCAATTTTTATCATGAATAGTACCGGGTGAATAGTAACCGAGTGAATAATACCCAGTGAATAGTAACTTCGGGAATAGTAACCCCGTGAATAGTACTTCGGCATGAAAAAGTTAAAATTTATCAAGAATGCTCAGAATAATATTTCCATGAAAAGATACTGGATGAAGCACAAATATCAAGGATATTCTACTAATTTCATGGAGTATAGAAGCCAAAATTTTAAAAAAACGAGTGTAGAATGAAGATCAAAACATGGATACAATCAATGATAGTAACCATAATAGACATCTGGGATGAAAAAGAGAAGATTTCATTTTTTTGGTGAATAGTCAGATTTATGAATAAATGAATACGTAATAAAGGTCGTATATGAATAGTAACCCTAACACAAAAGGTAGAAATTCCACAATAAAATTCATATCAATATTTCGCATAATGATATTGAAGAAAATAATATCATTTACGAAGAAAATAACATCCCTTACCTCAAAATAACAGTAGTTCTGATCGGAATATCGGATGTAAAGCTGAAATAAAACTTGCACTGAATAGCTACTCTCAAAGTATCTAAATACTCACAAAAATACACTTGATAATATAGAGAAAGAAAACTTGTTTCTGGTGTGATTTTCAATTCTAACTTAAGCGCATATTTATTGGAAAATGCTAGAACGCCATATGAGACTAAAATAATAAAATAATATTATTTCTTTTCTTTTCTACGCACCAACCATTGAATCAATCTAGCAAGCCATTTCTAAAAATTTAGCAAATTCCACATGTTTTCAACAAAACAAAAGTGGGTCCCACCCAATTTTAATAAAATTATTTTATTTTCTCGAAACTTCAAAGAATTCATATAAAATAGCCCTTTATCGTGAAAAAAAAGAATTTTATGTCCATTCCACACGAAATTGAATTCTCTACAACTTTGCAGAAGAAAGTTTTTCCAAATTCCAAACAAAAAATATTCGAAATCCACAAACGAACGATTTTCAAAACCTCTTAAAATTCATAACAAATCATACGTTAATATTTAACGGTTCAAAATTTGTGGACATATACTCAACTTATATATGCATAACATATCCAAAAATCTCAACGATCCAACTATTTGGATTAAAATTATAACTCATGCAATAGAGCTTTAAGAACAATCGATTTGATTTTAATACCTCAAATCCGACAAAAATACTGATAAAACACCTCATCATTAATTCCATCATTATAACCACATAAAATAAATATTTTCCTATCCATCATTTATGTCCACATAAAATAAATATTTCCTTATCATACAAATCAATAATTAATTATTCACAATTAATATTATAGAATCACAATAATGACAACCAGTCGTTCCCTACGAAAGAGGGGCTTTCCGATAAGGATTTCTCCTTCTCGGGCGCCAGTAATTAGGTGACCAAACCTCTCTTTGACAGAACTTTCTAGACATTGTCAATAATGCTATCTAATAATATTATTCAAATAATATGAATTATTGATTTGATAATGGGAAATACTATGAAGTGACAATTATTGAAACAACAATAATATAAAATAACAACGCACAATTATCGAACCAATAAAATAAAATAATCGAATAAAGAATTATCGTAATAATTATTGAGTAAAACTGAGTGACTTCTCACGTAAGCACCAATAATCAATACCGTATGCTACTATGCAACCACAAGTATTATCGTATTTTTACTACCGGGTAGTTCAACAAGCTAATGCAGAAAACTTCCGCCGTTATTTTCATAAAAGATATTTCGCCATTTTCTCATTCCGATAATAATTCCGCTGTGGGGTCCACTAATGATTGTGCCGTCGTCATTTGATATTCTATAACAAAAAATATTCCCCGACCAATCAATATTTTATAACCACTTGCTTACTTTGCAAAATTTGTAAATATTACCCACAACTATAACATTATATCAAATCCACACCATAATATTCAAAAAATATTTCGAGAAAATTAAATCTTTATTCATAAAATTTGGGGTCTCACAATCTCCCTCCTTATGAAATTTCGCCCTCGAATTTACGACGCACGTACTCAGATGCCGTAATGATGAGGACACTTTTGTCGATTCTAACTTTTAGGTATAACCTTTGAGTATAGAATATATTCCTTCTTATCCAAGATTTTAACAGTACTTTTTCATACGCTTAATCTTCCGCTATCTCGTCCTGGTTCTAAATCAATAATGTGGTTCGTCGTCCACATATTTACGTAACATCGATACGTGAAAACGCGTTATGAACACGCCGACATACTTGGCAAGAAAGCGAATCTATAGGCCACAGCCTCCTACTCAATCGAGGATTTCAACTCTTTCCTCGATTCTTGCTTCTAGAATAACGCCTTTGAACCTTCTTCTTCACATTCATATGCTCCGGTCCAGAGCCTTAAAATTATTGTTTAAAGTCGGCTTCTAATCGTATATTTTCTATCTTCACGTAGGTTCGTATATTCGCACTCTTAAACGCATATAATCCTCTACTCAACACGCTTCTACTACTACGTTCACTTATCCCACGATGGTATTGAATGGTATAATCGTAATCTTTAACAAATTTCGAGCCAACGCTTTCAGTAAGCATATTACGCTTCATTTTGGGTGTAGAAATATTTGGGGGTTTTAGAAATGGGTTTTGTATTGGGGTCAATACAAAATTTACTTTCACGCTCTGGGTAGGTCAAGAAGTCTTCAGGGAATACTTTAGGAAATTTATTAACGCTAAAAATATCATTTAAAAACTATGACTCTCATCCAATACTTGGATAACACATGAAATGAAGGTTTCTCCTAAAAGAGTTTCAACAGATAAGTCAAAGATTAATTTCTCCGGAGTTAAATTTAAACGTTGAGCGCAAATAGGAGAAATAAAAGAGTGGGTAGAACCGGTATCGAATAAGGTATAGACTATGAAAGAGTTTATGATTAACTTACCCGTGATAACTTTTTTCGGTTCCTCGGCTCTCACTTAAACTATCTATTTGACTTGTCTCGGGATATCCTTTAAGGCCACTATCCAAGATGGACTTGACTTCACTACACGACAAATTCGAAAGTTAGGTGACCTTCTCTCGAATTGAAACACGCTTTGTTTCATTTGCGTACTTTGGACGAATGTGTCCCTCCTATCCGCATTTGAAATATACGACCGGTGGTCGTTCTTCTTCCTTTGAAATGGGTGCTGGTGTTGCTGTCTTTCCATCATTATTGAACCTTCTCTTCTTAAAATTTCTACTTCTATTATCTTGGCCATGATTACCAACGAAGTTGTTACCATTCTTGGCATGATAATTTCCCCCACGATGGTTATCATTGTTCCAATGGTCATTGCCACTGGTATGATCATTATTGTGTTGTTGGTCGTTACCTTTTATTTGTGCTGACTCATTATCGCGCTCCACTAACTGTGCCCTATTAACAACATCTGAATATAAACAAAGTTTGTGAGAAATGAGGTATTGACGTATTTCGGGTTTCCATCCTCGTAGAAACATTCATGTCATTCGCTCCTCATTATCGACCAAATGGGATGTAAACCGGGACAACTCCGAAAACTTAGCCTCGTACTGCGACACGGTCATATTGTTTTGCTCCAGTTTGATGAATTACACCTCCTTCATGTGACGAATACTTTCGAAAAAGTACTTGTCGTTGAACAATTCGTGGAACTTCCCAAAAACTCCGGTGGTCCCAGCTCCTTGAATTGTTTAGAGGTGACCAACCGTGGGTTGCCATTGTTTCCACCTGTATTATGAACAGGAGTCTCACTCGTTTGGTTTTGCATAAATTCTAGAAAACTCCTAAACGTAGCATCGTTCGTCATTTGATCAGTGTAGTTGTTTATAGGAGGATTATCGCCTTCCTGATGCACATTATCCTGGCTAGTGATCAGCGGTGACTCAACGGTCTCATGTGCTCCATTGCTATTCTCAACATTCTCGGATGTCATTTTCAAACACTGTCACAAAACAAGGGTTAATTGGCATGCCACTAATTATCCCTATACTTTGACCGACCAATTAAATACCAAATAAACTTAGGTAGGTCATACTAGCGAAGGAATTCTCCGTCTCTCCCCTCCTAGTTCTAGTCTCACATCTTAGCTAGGGATTATATCCCTAAGCTTTGATAACAACTGTGACGCCCCCAAAATAGGTATACATCACCTATCTTGAGTCGCCAAATACATGGTACGGAACTTAAATACAAACTTAAATATACAACAATCGTGTAAAATACGACAAAACATAATCTAAGAGTTTTAATAAGAATATTGTCATCTAGACAATATCCACACTCAATGGAGTCCTCATTACATTTATTGTCACACTATTTTATAGAATAGTGAAGACTACTAAAACAACCATCGTGACCGTGAATCCTTTCCCCACTCATCCCAAATATATTTCTCATTTCACTCAAGAGAACAATGAAAGAAAGGGTGAGCTCCACTAGCCCAAAGAAGAAATATTATGACTAAGATAATGCGTAAATAATTTATCGTTAGCCTTCAATGATGTTGTTAAACCGATAAAATATAACAAACATCAAGTTTAATCATAGCCGAACAAGCAATCCATTAGAAAAAGTCAAGTAGAGAATAAAATCTACTATCTTCTATGATTTAAAAGGTTTTTCATCACTTTTATCGCAGAGACTCAGCTTAATAAATAAACCACATCATCCCTGCACTACGGCCAATGATATTCATTAGTATCACGACACAAATTATCCATGCACTACGGGCCAAGGATATTCGTGTATTCATCAATGGTCATGATCATGCCAACAATTGTCCATCAATGCACTACGGGCCAATGAGGACTTTTACCACATCATTTGTAACATTATGGTCATGATTATACCGAATAATCCCTGGTCATAATCATACCAAGTCCATCTATGCACTACAGGCCACAGATGACTTTCAACATATTATAAACATGAGGATGATGACAATGATATAAGAATTCAACAAAACAAGTTCAAGGATAAATTTTTAAAGATTTATAATTTAATTTATCCAGAAATCAATAACGTCCAAATTGTCAACATGATACTATTTTGTGGAGTAAAATTCAAGAATGCTCAGAAGAATATTTTCATGAAAAGATACTGGATGAAGCACAAATATCCAGGATATTCTACTAATTTCATGGAGTATAGAAGCCAAAACTTTAACAAACTGAGTATAATAGAATATATGAAACTGCAAATGGATTTTTGGCCACCATGCGGTAATCCATGTAGACAGATTATTTCCACAATTTAATAAGAAATGAATATGAAGGATCATTCTCCATGCATGTGGTAATCCACATAGACAGGTTATTCCAACAGAATAAAAAAGAATGGAATAACAAAAGAATTCACCATGCATGCAGAGTCTGCGTAGACAAAGTTATTCCAATGTAATAATAAAAATGGAATAACAAAAGAATTCACCGTGCATGCGATAGATCGCATGCATGTGTTATTCCAATGTAATAATAAAGAATCAAATAATGTAAGAATTCACCGTGCATGCGATAGATCAGCATGCATGTGTTATTCCAATGTAATAATAAAGAATGGAATAATGTAAGAATTCACCAGCATGCGATAGATCAAGATGCACATGTTATTCCAATGTAACAATAAATAATGGAATAACAACCCTTATGAGTATTGAAAGAAAATAACTCTCTTCAATAATCTGAAAGAAATAATACCCTTACCTTAGAAGAAACCGGATACTTTGGAATAGTGAGGTAGCGCACTTCTCTTCTTCTTTCTCTCTATAATTTCTCTCTATAATAATTGCACTTGTGAGACTTAGTGAATTGCTGAGAATGAAAGAAGAATGAGCTTCTATTTATAGGAAAATATAGTTTCGATAATTGCATGTTTTAGGGTTCAAAATATTACAGTATAATACCTTCCTCTTTTTCTTCATTTTTAATTTAGTCTTGCAAGTATTATCAAACTTGCACCACCTCCCCTAATAGTAAATAATGTGAATTAATTGTTCACTCATATGACTTAATAGTATAATCATGTAAAAAAAACTAATTACAGTATAGTACATTCATCTATACCTTCATTTTTAATTTAGTCATGCAAGTATTATCAATCTGGCACCACCTCCCTTAATAGTACATGAATGTGAATCAATAGTACACACATGTGAACAAATAGTTATAAACATGTGAAATAATAGCAATTAATTGCTCATTTATCCGATTAATTATCCGATTGGTCAATATAACCTCCAGACATCAATTATTATCGAAATAAATGTCGATTTCCACTAACACTAAAAATCCCAACACAATGGAACTATCAATTTCATCTTTAGTCAACACGAACTTATTCATCATTAATATTATAACTCATAATATTTAACAACCAGGTCGTTTCCAGGAAAGAGGGGGCTTTCCGATAAGTATTTCTCCTTATTGGTGCGCAATTAGGTGACCAAACCTCTCCTTGACAGAACTTCTAGACATTGTCAATATTGCAAATAATAATATGAATAACTTTGTCATCTCAATTATTGATTTAATAATATAAAATTTTATGCAGATGATACTGTGACAATTATTGAATCAATAATATGAGAGATATGATGCAAAGAATTATCGTAATAATAATTGAGTATAACCGAGTGACTTCTCACGTAAGCATCAATAATCAATACCGTGTGCTACTACGTAACCACGCCAGACATCGCATTTCTTTACTACCGTATAGTTCAACGGCTTTAATTCAGAATACTTTCGCCATTATTTTTATAAATGTATAATTACGTCATTTTCTAACTATGACAATACTTCCGTTGTGGGGTCCACTTAATGATTGTGCCATCGCATTTAATATTCCCTGTTAAAATGAATATTCCCCGACCAATCGAATATTATATAACCACTTGCTTAGTTTGCAAAATTTGTAAATATTACCCACAACTATAACCTTATATCAAATCCACACCATAATATTCAAAAATATATTTCGAGAAAATTATTCTTTATTTATAAAAGTTGGGGTCTTACATAAATGGTCCATAAATACGACAAATACTTCATAAAAATCACCTTAATATTTTTAACAACATTTATCATCATTATTGTAATTCACAATATTTAACGACCAGGTCGTTCCCAGGAATAATGGGGCTTTCCGATAAGAATTTCTTCCTATTGGCGCGCAATTAGATGACCAAACCTCTCCTTGACAGAACTTCTAGACATTGTTAATTATGAAAATAATAGTATGAATAACTTGTCATCTCAATTATTTATTTAATAATATATAAAATATCGACAATAATTGAATCAAATAACGTGAGATACTATGCAACAATTACTGTAGCAATAATTGAACAAAACTGAGTGACTTCTCATGTAAGCATCAATAATCAATACCGTGTGCTACTATGCAACCACGCGTATTATTGTTCTTTTAACACCGGTTATTCCAACAGTTAACGGTAAAACTTCAGCCGTTATTTTCATAAAAAGATATTTTAGTCATTTTCTCATACTGACAATAATTACATTGTGGGGTCCACCAATGATTGTTCCGTCGTACGAAAATTCCCTGTTAGAATGAATATTCCCCGAAGAATCGAATATTATAAAATAACTTGCGTACTTTACAAAATTTATAAATATTACCCACAACTATAACATTATATCAAATTTACTCCTTAATATTCAAAAATGATATTTATAGAAAATTCATTTTTATTCATAAAAGTTGGGGTCTTACATCGAGTGAAACCCAAAGTGAAACCCGTATAAACTAACCGTAAACCGAAAATAATTTTGGATATAATCGAAATGTCAAAAATAATCAAATTATCAGAAAATTTTGGTTAATTTATTTCGGTTCGGTTCGATAATTCGGTTACACCCATTTTTTGCTCAGTCCTAAACTCAACCATGGTTAAAGTATAGAGGTAGTAATACCCATGAATTTTGTAAGTAATGTTAGTAATGAAAATAAAAATATTTAAAAATTATTTGAGTGCATGTATATATATATATATATATATATATATATATATCATGAAACTTGGTAATACAATTAAATTGAATTAAGTGTGTGATAATTGAGAAGTATGATAATGGTAATGGTAAGCTTAATTAAGCTTAAGTATTATGCCTTATGTGACATGATTATTGAGATGGGTAAATAATAATAATTAGTCCAATTGAATTATGATACAAGTATACAATTAAGCCCAGTGACAATAACATAAAATAAAAGTACCATAAAGTCATATTACTCCCTCCTAGCCGCCCAATCCCCCTCCCAATTGTTAAAGCGTTGATTTTGTAGCTCATTTAGGCTTACAAGTTAGTCCATATGAAGAAATAATGATATAGACCATTGGCTATGTGTATCTAAATTGAAGAGTTGGTGAAGCTTTCCACCAAACCACCTTTTACCCTTGTATAAGAACTTGCTTATTGGATATTAATTCTCCTATAAATAGCAAGCACATACTTCTTCTTCTAAGGTTGTCACATTATTCATTTGCTAAGTATATAGAGTTAGAAGGAAAAAGAGAGAGAAATATAGAAACTTGGAGAACCCTTGGACCTTGGTAGCTTGAAAGGAGTTCAAGAAGGAAAGAGAAGGTGGGGAGTTAATTGAAGTTTATTGTTAAGACGACAAGAGCATCAAAAAGGTAAGTTCATGACCTAGTTAAAATTTGTAAGATAAGTTAGTGTATGTTGTTCTAAGTTAAAATGCATGCTTGGTTGAAGGAGTTTATGTGTTTGTGGGATCATGATAGAAGAAATTATAAGTATGTATATTGGAAGGAGATTATATGGTATACATGCCTTGTATGTGAATTTAGAACCAAAAGAACAAGAGAAAAGCATGCAAGCATGAAATCTAAGTTAGAATAATTATTAGCATGTAATTTGATGTTAAATGTCATAAAAAGTGCAAGCCATGTATATGATCCAAAAATGTTATGTTAAACATCTATGAAATATGAACATAACCCAAGTGGAATCATAAAATCGGACATAAACGAGTTCGTAGCGAAACATGTAGTAGAATATGTCAAAATGAGAACCTTAGCTTGGAAAATCAATAAGTTTGATTAAATAAATATTTTGGAAAATAGTTTAAGAGCTCAAATATTGAAGATATATGAGTTTATGAAATAATGGAAGTAGTTTGAACTCATTTGGATGAATAGTGCAAAAGTTATGCAAGATTGAATCAAAAGAGGTAAAAGATCAAAATGTTGAAAAACCTCAACTTGAAACTCGCTGTCAAGGTCGTCATTACCGTCCCTAGTATAAATTACAAATACTGTTGCCACGTTTAATTAAAGACACCAAAGCCCTGCCATTCTAGCGCTATCGCGCCGCATGGAAGCCTAAATCGGCATTGTCGCGCTAGGCCTGCTTCACAGTTGACCCGGATCTGGGTCAAACCGGATCGAGTCATGGTGATCTGGCCGGACCGGGCATTTTCCTAAAATAAAATATTAAATTATTAATATTAAAAGATTATTTTAATTAAAAATGATGAAACAATTAAAGTAATTTTAATTTTGAATTAGTAAATTACAATTATTCTAATATTAAGTATTTCTTTAAGAAATTCCTAAGATATAATTAAACAGTTAAAACTAAAGGTGGTTTTAATTATGAAACTAATAATCAATTAAGATAGTAATTTAATTGTGAACTAATAAAACCTTTTGAATAATAACGTGGTAAACAATTACAAAAAATGGTGAAGACTATTTGTAATTGTTAAATTAATGAAGTATGAACAATTAAAATGACATTAATAACATTTTAATTGTGGACTATTAAAGTGATATTAAAATTTAATAGTTACTTTAATTATGAAATAATAATAATGAGTAATTAAATATCTTTGAAGAATATTTAATTGTGGGCTAATAAAGTATGAATGATAATTAAGAAATTTCCTAAGGAGTAATTAAATGGGAATAAATAAAGTAAGATTGCTTTATTTAAGACATGAATAAATAAAATAAGGTGTAAACCCTAAACAAGTAAAATAATAAATAATTATTGTAGTAAATGGAATGACTGAGGAAACTATTAAATGGGATAAAGAGAGTGATAAATATAAAAACAATTAATAAAATAAATTATTTTGTGAAGTCTTAGTTATCTAAGACTCGTAAATTAGATCGATTAGGATTTATATTATGGGTTGATATATAGAGATTAACCGTTATAATAAACATAAGTTATTCGAAGGATAAGAAGTTGAGGTCGATATAATCAACGACTCAGGCAAGTACCTAAACTTGTATTCTTATTGATCGTACGAGTAAATAATTGTTAGAAGGATTCTTGTGTTATATAAATTCATGAAAGTTATTATTCATATTTTGAAGCTTTATTTAAATCACAATTATATTCCTTGAACCTTATTGCAAATATTAAACTTATAAATTGTTCCTAAATGCATTGAGAAAGGTATCTATGCCATTTGATTCGGTTAGACCAACATCATGTGTTAGAAAGCGATCCAAACCAATTGCTTTGGTGTAGACTCTTATAATCCACTGAGATGAATAACCCTGGGGAAAATATATTATGTTAGGAAACCAACACACGCGTGAACAATATGTTTAAGTGTTATTGATGAGTGAGATTTATACCCACGAATCGGATCCTTTATTGCTTAAGAAGTTGTTCGATCTTCGTAGTTTATATAGCTTTTATATTATTTTGCTTAATCTATGTGTTGTAGGGCTTATTAGGTCTTTTCCAGCCTGCAGGGGCAAAAATGTCAATTTTCCTACACCGTAAGGCCGCAATTTTATGCCACGCTTTTAACCTCAAGCGCCGCAGGTCTACTACCGCCAATCGCGATGATCATCACGGTATAGCAATACTTCCTAGATCCTTTACAAACTGGAGATGCAGCACCACTTAACTTTGTGCTGCAGCGCTGCTCTAAGGCTTAACCTTGGTGCTACAGTGCCACCTCCGGTTCACAGCAAGAAAGAGCTGGATTTGACCTAGATTTAAGAAAAACACATGTATATATGTTAAAGGGGCAGTCTCCTTGCAAAAATATATATCATTATCCCCCTCTTAGACTTAGTTTTCTCTCGCTTTTGTAATTTCTTCTCCATTTCCTAGTAGATTATGGGTGTACATATAGTTTAGGTAGAATGGGGAGATGTTTGGGATTCCTTGAAGCTCAAGAGCAGTTAGCAACACGGATTAGAAAGCTTGAAAGGATTGGAATTCTTGGAGACTGAAGAAGCTTTGACAGAGTTTATTCTTATCCATTTGTTTCCTTTGATTTTGTAATCCATAAATGTTGTTTTTATTACTACTAATGTTTAGTTTAAAAGATATGAACTAATTATTGGCTCAAAGGTTATAATGGAACCCTTTGTTAATTTGAATTGAATATCTTATCTCTTTGGTTGGCACCATATGGTTTGGTTCAATATATTCATGCTTAATGATTCTTGCTAAGAAATTAGTGATGATTTTGGTAATCGATATGAAATTGAAAGAAGGATTGTAGATTTATACCTTGGTATATTGGCATGTGATTATGAGTTGTCTATTTGATTCGACTACATAATTAGTGTATAGAATAGACATATATCTGTGCACCATGTGTGACCTAATTGAGAACTTAAACTTTAAATCCTTGTTATGGTTAATTCGCATAGACATGTGTAGGATTATTACCTAGCTTGGATGTTCTTTTCTTTTTTATTCCCTATCGGGTGGATCTAGAGAGGATATGTTTGTACATACCTTAGAAGAGGTGTATGAGCACTTGTGTGTTCCCGATTGACAAACTGTCGTGACCACTAAGACCACAGAGAGAAGGTTGGGAAGTTTGATGAAACATAACACACCAGGTGTTTGACAAAATGCCAGTGTGGGGGTGAAGTTATAACCTTAGCTTGTAGCACCTTCGATACCATTCGTTATCCATTTACTTGCTTAGATAATTAGATATAACTGGATTAATCACACTTCTGTTATTCTGTTGTTTGAATAAGACTTAAGCGATACAAAGTCGGTGTTTGGTAAATATTAATGATAATTCCTCGTGGGTTCGACACTCTTCTTATCACTGTATTATTTATTAGACCGCGTATATTTGCGCCTGTTTAGTTATCGGTAATATGACCAACAGTTATGCATAACATAGGGTACTTTGGGCTGATAAGCTATTGCACTTGTTTATATTGGGTTATTAGTGAAATACTGTTAATTCTAGCAGGAGTTCTTGGTCTATAGTGACTACTCAGTGTTTTAAAATTTTTAACTTGAAATTGTTGAAACCTTTGAATTCTTTTAATAATATTTCAGTCCATAGTGACTCATTATTTAAATTCAAAGGACATATTTGGAACTATTGATATTTTCTTTGTTCACAACGTTCTTACTTAAATTCTTGAGTTATAATTTATCGTTATACCTTTTGAGATTTCGAGCTTTATATATGCCTGTTCACATTTATTGCCATATTACTTGCTGGGCAAATTTGTTGCTCATTTTTTCTTTACTTAAAACATTTCAGTCAAGACAGAACAATGTGGGACCTCGGGAAAGGACAAGGCCAAAGGCAAGGCTACATAGTAGCTTTATTCTTCTATGTTAGAATTTAATTCTTACATTGTATTAAGACTTAATTATGATTATGTATTAAGTTATGTTTTGTATTATCCCGCTATTAGTTGTTATTAGTATGTTGTATAGGATAGATCGTAGGGCACCATTCGAGGTACATGTATCTGAATTTTGGGGCATCACAAAGGTTGATGAGGGGGGTGGTTAGTGAATTATGTAAACTTAATAGTGTTGATAAATCAAGACTCAAAGTAAAGTGAACAATTCAAATGGTTTAGTAAAGTTATCCAAAAGACCATCCTACCCTAAGTCTTATTTTTCTATAAAAGCTAAGACATTTTATTCAATGTGTTAGTTTATTTCAACTACCACATTCAAAAGCAAACTTATATATTGAGAGAGAAGTGAGAGAAAAGAGGATTAATCAAGAAGGAATAACAAGCTAAGTTCATCAATTATCAAGAAAATAAGAAATAATAGCTATGAACTTTAAATCTTCATCTTTTTCAAGTTGTAGATTTGTTTGGAAGTGCATAAATTGGTGGTTGTTGAATGATTCCTTGGAATCATAGTATGTTCTGGTAAGGAAGAATTAGCAGACTTAAAACACTAATATGCATGTTTAAAGTGAAATTGTAATTATAATAATGGTTTAAAACAAAGAATACGAAGAACGACGAAGAACGAATGAAGAACGAGTTGTTGATGGACAAATTTAAAACCATCCTTAGAGCTTTTTGTTGATGGACAAGTTTAAAAACACCGTATATGTAATACCCGATAAAATAAATAAATAAATATTGAATAATAAAAATTATTTTGTTTTAAATAATATTAATTGTACTTTATCTTTTATTTGGGTCAAATTAGTTATTTAATTTATTTGGGATAATAAGTATTAATAAATAATGGATACATTAAATTTGTAAAATTGGGCCTTAAAATTTATTTGGGTTAAATTTATATTCGTGGATTAAATCATATTATGATTCGGAGAAGTAATAAAACCTACTAATAAATAATTACATAGCTAAACCTAATTTGTTAGTTCCTAGAGGCAAAATAGTTATCTAGAAGAGGGGGGTGGGGGGTTGAATAGATATTTTAAATATTCTTTTTCAAAATTCTTTATCAGATATTGTTAATCAATTTCAGCAAAATATGTGATTTGTTTGTTCCCCTTTAAGATAAACAAAGTTAATAGTAAACATGCAGTTATATTAAGTATAGCACTTAAAGCAAGAATATAAAAGACACAAAGAATTTAAGTGGTTTAGAGCATTCAAAGCTCCTAGTCCACTCTTCTACTTCTTGAGTAGGAAATCTACTAATGATGTTTTTACAATCTTTGAATCACTTAGATTCCTTCAAGACCAACAGTCTTGGAACTTCTTAGTTCACTTAGAACTCTTCAAGTCCAACAGACTTGGTACTTCTTAGTTTACTTAGAACTCTTCAAGTCCAACAGACTTTGAACTTCTTACTTCACTTACTGATAGTTGAGTTCTTGAATGGTGATACTCAGTTGTCATTAAGCTTGTGTTCGAAAGAATTGAGTAGCTGAGCAAGCTTTCTTTTCAGATCGTAGAGTTGAGCGTTATGTGTTTTTCAACTTTTTTGTTGTATGCTTGTTTGTCTCTTACTTCTGCATCTGATTTGTATATAGGGTGCCTTTGAAATGTATTCATTGAAGCATTAATTGTATTTGACATTTCTGAGCACTGATGGTGACTTTCTGAAAATCTTCTGATTAGCCGTCTGGCCCACTGACACAGCAGATTGCTATCTCACCTAACACTTGAAAAGGTGTTTTTGGCTGACATGTAGTACTTTCCTTAGCTTCTTCAATACGTCTCTTTGTTATATACTAAGGATGAGTGTTGTGTCATTGGGATTCCCGATAGTCTCAACATCTATAATCCATTCCACATTTGTTGAAATTTATTCTTAAACAAATGGATAAGGTTCGTTGCTTCTTATGCAGAGAGATGATACACTACGATCATGATCGTGGTATCTTGCAACATTAGTGCTTGATCCGGTACTAGTAGATGAGAACACTACGATTTCTCTTAAGTACTGGTAGACTACGATCTTTTCTTGCTTGATTTGCAGACTCTACGCTTTCGAGAGCACACTACGATTCTTGAGTTGACTCGGCATCCGTTTGGACCACTCTATGATTCTGGGAGATGACCTCCAAAGCAGACAGACTACGATATCTCGATGCTCTACGATTCTGCCTTGGCTTCTACAATCTCTTGACTGGCTTAACAGACTACGATTCTGTTGAAGCCTATCTATTACATCTCAAGACATAGATCAACCTAACAAGTTTGATCTACCACTAAGTCCTTGTACATGTATTCCTAGAAGGACTTTACATATAAGCATGAATATTTACTTTCAACATCAAATTTAAATATGCAATTTCCCAATAATCTCCCCCTATTTGATGATGACATAACAAAGAAGATTTGTATCATGATCATCAATTTCTAGATGCAGTTGCTAGAAAGTAAATATGACTTAGTGTTTCAGAGAGCAGCTGAAATCTTCTAGAGAATAAACATGAATTTATTGATGTTTGTAAAGACATATATTACAATAAAGCTTAGTTACATCAATAAGAAATGAGTTCCAACTTATCTCTATTTTTTCTGCCTTTTACTCCTTGGAGGATTGGCATGCTCTGTATCTCTCCTTCTCCTGTTGGCTTCGTCTCTCAATGCAATATCTTCCAGCTCACTTTGCCTCAGCCTTTTTCCATGATCATGTCTATTCATAAAGGCAGGGTCTCCAATTGGCATATGTAGGCCAGTAATGGTTACCCCTTATGAGGTAGGAGTTGTCCCTTGACTTCTTAGCGGTTGTGCCATGATAATTTGTTGTTGTTCAGGTCGTGGAGTCTGATGACGAGGTTGTCTTGAGGGAGGGCTTCTTAAAGATTGAGCAATGAATTTCCCTTTCCCTCTGCCTCTGCCTTTTTCTCTCTCCCATTCCCTTTTATTCTCCCCCTTTATGTCAGCATCAAGGGTTCGAATGTCTTCAGACAGTCGATTCATGCCTTGGACGAGCTCGTGGAGCTAAGTCTTGGATTGAGTAGTATCTTCATAGTTTTCTTGTACCAGAGAATCAGTTCGAGATTTGTTCTTTTGTAGAATGGCCACGATAGTTTTTGTTTGTTTCATTTAACCCATGGAAAATGCTTGGAATTCTTGCATTGAGGTTCATAGACTTGAGATAATTTCCACCATAAGTTTATTTTGAGATTCCTGAGTCTTCTGCAGAAGGGAACTGCTTCCTTGTGCTTCCTGGCAGCCTGAAAATGAATTTGATCCCTTTCATTGATACTTTGGATCATTTCCTTGATGACCTCCCTAAACTTAGATGTAAGCTCAGTACTCAGATTGTTGGGCAGGGTGTTGGCAGCATCGATCAAATGAATTAACCTAATATGAACAAGCTTAGAGTGAATTTCAAGATCTTCTTGAATATCCTTGGTCACCTTCTAGGATGCATTAGACAGCTCCATTTTGGTAGGAAGATTTGAGAGAAGCTCAAGGAGTTGCTGAGTATTTGGAGGAGAGGCTCTCGTATTTTGATTTTACAGATTGTAGAGAACGAGATCAAGATCAAAATAATTATTGGTTGATGAGGAAGGAATATATAAAGGAGGAGCAGGTGTGTGAGGTTGAGTTTCAGGATGAGGTGATGTTGGTGCTTGCTGAGTGGGTGACTCTACGATTGGAGTAGGATCAATATTCGTAGAGTGAGAGATGGTAGGAGACTGGATCATAATAAAATTAGTCATATTTGGTTCATCAGTTATAGAATGTTGGGATTCTGTAGGTGGAAATTGATTTAGTGGATGAAGTATCACTTCCAACCATCTTGGAAATTTGTAGAATTGGTTGAAGGTGGATGGAGGATAGTGATTAACCCCAAAAGAGATAGGAATTGATTGTACCTCATGCCCAATTTCTGAAGAAGGATGGTTAGTGATTAGATTCTGGGAAAATGTGAGGTTGCCTGGGAATCCGTGAGTAAGCACTGAGATTGCTGGATAAACTTTGAAAGTCCAGAACATGTGATCCTAGGAGTTGAGAATTTGGGCTCTGTGATAGGGCATCATAGGTAAATAGGAGAACATTTGATTGTAGTTGGCTCTCCTATTTCCATCCCAGCCCACTGCTATACTCTTAACTTCATCTTCCTCTTCTTCTTCGTTTGAAATTTCAACTACTTTAACCATCTTCTCATCCCTTGTCTGATCATCACCCTTTTCTACCTCCACAACGCTTACACCTTTGATTTTCTTTTCTTGCATCTCCCCCTCAGCTGTAGTGTTTTCTTGCACAGGAACTTCGAGATACTCCCCCTCAATTTGATCATTTAATTGAACTTCAGGCAGCTCCCCCTCAGCTGGAGCATTCTCTAATGTAGGAACTTTAGGAAGCTCCTTTTCTACAGCTATTTTCCTTTCTTCTTCCTTCAAGGCTTTCACATTTTCAAGTACATATGTCTTGACAAGCTTTCTCCTTGCCTTTTTGGGTTGAGTTTCAGCCTTGGTGCTTTCTTCAACTGCAGCTCTGACAATTGATACTGTTGTAGCATCCACTTCTGGAGTGATGTAAAGTCTGGACTCTACTATCGGTAGTGATTCTATGATCGAAGAGAGTGAAGACTTCTTTATTTTGTGGTTCCGTTTTCCCTTTCTTAAGCAGTTGAGAAATGGTGGCTCTGTCTTCTTCTTCCTCAGAATGCTGCTCTTTCCTCTTCATTTCCTTTATAGTCTTAGTGCCTGAACTTTCTTGGGTACATCAGTAGTTGAGCCTTGAGGCTCTTCTGTTCTTTGAGCCTTCATTTTCCTCTTACCCATGCTTTTTCTGATCAAAGCTATGGGTTCCTCTTTATTAATTTCTTCTTCTTTATCAGTTTCCTTCACAACTGACATGTTTCCTGGTAGCCCAGATTCCTTTGCTTCACCAGTCCTTCCACTGGATTCAAACATCATTCTGCCATTTTATGCAGGATTTCTTTTCCAGTTTTGAAACAACTGCTGGGTAATTTTTCTATTGAGATTGATGGATTCTCCTTCATTGTCCCCAATTTTGTCACCTAGAGCTGATTGTAGGATTATGCTTATTAACCGCCCATAGAGCATCTTTCCTGATTTCTTTGAACTGAGTATCTACTTCCCAATCCAATCGATAAGTAGGGTCCCATAGTTGAGTTGAATCTTGAAGCAGATTGTTGTCATGAGCTTTAGTTGAACTTTCTTCATAGAGTCGTGGCCAAAGCTTTTACAACATATGCACTTCCCAACAATGTCAGCCAGAAACTCATACTTATGGGGAAACTCTTTCTTCTTGTATCCCTTGACGTTCTGAAACTTTATGTGACGCATCTTCTTCAGACCTTCATGAAAGTCGATGACCTCCATAGATACAAGTCCCTTTGATTTGAAACCTATGGCTAGGTTTGTGTTGGTTAATTTCTAATTACGCACAACACGCAAGTATACGTGGTCAACAAGTAATATAATAGTAAGTAGAGTATCGTTCCCACAGAGAAATCAGTATGCATTTAATCCTCACAATTACCAACATCCTATTAATCCTAATTTTATTAAACTATTCAATTTAATTCTTACAATTATTAAAAACTAATATTATGAAAAATGCTAAGATCACAAAACAATCACAAATCTCAAAAACTAAAATTTCAAACAAGTATTGGAGAATTAGGCTTACAACTTCACCCCAAGCTTCACTCTGATTATTAACCTTTATTCCAGTTTAATTCACTATCCCAATTTATTAATCAAGAACACATAAGTAGAATTAGCCACCTCTCGATGAACTAAAACTGTATTAACTCAAATCCACAATTTAGATAGAATTAAGTTAAACACCTTAATTAACTAACTCACTATATCTCTATGTGAATTACAATCAAAGAGGGTTTAAGTTCAAGTTCTCTATTCGATTACATGCGATGTTAAGCATATCTCTACCCTAACATTCATCAAGATTCCATTCATTCACATAATTCAAGAACACATGCTATATTAACTAAGTCTAGACTCGTACTTCCTCTCTCGAATCCATATATACAAGTCCACAAATAATTGTTGATCAGGAAATTCATAAATTCAAGCATAAATTAATATAGATAAACTGAGAAATAACTTATTAAACTGAAAATCAAAGTTATATAATCATCGTTCCACTTAAAGATCCATCATAAGCCTAATAAGTAATGTAGTTCATCATCAGTTAAATAAAAACTGAATTAATTAAAGATAACATCCTTCCAATTACAAATAATAAAGTAAAGAAGAAGAAATAATTCAGAACACCCTTCTCTTTAGTCCAATTTGCAACTGTAGTGAAAATCGTTCAAAATCTTTTCTCCAATGTTCTTGCTCCAAAATCTGTCTTTTTTCAATCTTAATTGCCTTATTTTGTTTGTATCTTGTTGTTTGATGTCAAATATATCTCTAAGACATGCATTCTGATTGCAATTCCACGCCATTATGAGTCCCAAGGCATCCCAAACACCTAAACTTTAGTTACTACAGCATTTGAAACTAAATAAACAACCGCTGCTTCGACTTCACCCCCTTCGTACGGGTGTTAGCTGAAGATGGTCACATTTTGCCGGGTATGTACACTGATTTCTGAGTTTAAGACCCCCACCCCTACGGGGTATTAGGCATAAAGAGCCCACCTCAAGGGGTGCTCTTCGCTAGTTGGTCATGTATTACTCCTTCTCTTGCCACATTTTGCCTTTATTTCATCCATTTAGTCCAATAGCCACTCCACCACACCTAAACATAAAAAATAACACTAAACAAGTAAAAACAAAACACAAAATCAAGGAATTAACACCAATTAAGCTTGAATTAGGATCCGATTCGTGGGTATAAAACCCACTTATCAAAATCTCCTAAACTTAAATTGTGCTAGTCCTCGAGCACAAAATAACACAAACAAACTAAACATTGCAATGCAATGATACGTAATGAATCTAATCTATATTCCTACTAATCCAACAGTCATCATAGACTCAAAATTATTCCTCCGGCCTCAGAGAAATAAAGCAAACACTACAAGACTTAATATCAAAACCAATCAAAAACTCATTATCAATCCTCAAATCTTAAACTATTATCACTGGTATAGTGTGTGTGTGCTCAACATTCATGCTAACTGATGAAATTGCAAATTTAATACATAACAAATCTCTTAGAAGGCATCATACAGTACAAACTCAGATATTTCAAAAATAGGTGAAATCCAATTAAAATCAAACTTTCACCAAGATTAGGGGTCCGAATAGGATACTTATGCTTTCTTTTTCATTCACGGGGGCTCTTTGCTCTTATTTCCCATTTTTTAGATAGTTAGTGAGTGCGTTTTATGCTCCATCTCATGCCTGTGTTTATGGAGAGTATGTTTCACACTTCTTCTCAACCCACCACAAGACTCAAATGGAACATTTTTTTTCTGGAGCTTATATACCCCACTTTTTCCCCTAAACTTATGTTTCTGCCTAATTCGTCGTCTTTACTACCTATCCTTGTTATTCTTTCATTTAAACTAGCATAGTCCTTTAGAAAAATTATATATCAATTTGAACTAATCAGTCCACATAAGTGTTATTGACGTGCAAACCTTTTTATACCAGTGTCAAACATACAAAAGATTCAATTCATAACTCAAAATTACATCATAGTTCTAATATTGGGTACTGTATTTGTCTACTTAATCCCAACCTCATCATTGGCCAAAATAAAATGAACTACATCAAACTGCCGGACATATGCACTATAACACAATGCTTAACTAATTTTTTTTTATATGATAAACATAACATGGTAAACATAACATGATTTCAAACTAAATAAAACTATTTACAATCCTATACTACTATGCAACTAAATAACTACATGAATGCAAGAATTTAATAATCCTAAAACTAAACATGAAATAACATATACAAATCTAACTAATGAAATTAAACATGCAAACATGAAATGCAAACATGAAACTAAATCCCCCAAACTTGAAAATTACAATGCCCTCATTGTATAGATAAAGCAATAAATATATGAGGACTTCCCTGTAATCGCCTAAGCCTAAGCCTGGGGTGGTGGTTATTGTTCTTCATCGAAACAACTGGGTGGAAATCTTGGCATTGGGGCTGGTTGCTGATATGGGATTTGCGCATTGGGATTGAAGCTTTAGAGCATCGCATTCAATGAGGCGAAAGATAAATTCATGGCTTCAAACATATGATCCTGCCTTGCTGCGAGTCTCCGCATCTCTCTGCGTGCCTCCTTATTGTGCTCATCCACTTGGCGCTGAATTGGTTGAGGAACTGAGGACTAGATATGGCTTTGGGTGTGGTGTCACCTCTGTCCCTTCCTCTCCCATTGTCGCATCCCCCTGAAACTTGTTGTCCTCTGAGGTGTCCTCATCGTCAACCTCATCCTCCGAGGCCGATGGAAATACAGAGCTGACTCCCCAAAGATGTGACTCGCCCCCGGGCCACACCGCATAACGCACAATCATTCTCGAATCTAATGTCTGAAGCGACATCTGGGTGGTCTTATCATCGGACCATCGAACTCCGGCCTGTCAACACAACCCACAAATGAGCGATGGGTGTGGCAAGCCGCCCGAGAATGGTCCTCGTAAACATCGTCGGATTGAAAAGTTAATAATAGCCCCCATATATATAATAAAATCTTGGACAATGGCATATAAAAACAATGCCTTCTCCTTGGTCACATCTGACGTGTGAGTGGATGAAAATAGTTTGGCACACACGAACGCATACCAGATCTTTCTGTACCGGCTAAGATCCCTATTATTGGAAGATAGTGCCCCCTTAAAATTGCCTCATAATCAGGATCATTGTCACGTATGTGAGTGTACTGGCAATGTCTAGGAACTCGTAATTGGTAGTATATGTTGATGGCGTCGGCACTGAACGGAACTAACCTACCCCGCATAAATGCGTTGAATGGGGCCTTATCTTCAGTGTTTGCGCAGAACTCCTTGACCACACTCACATTTGCGGCCTCGGGCTCTTCCGTGAACTTATTCCAACCTTTCTGATATATTTGTTGCATCATTTCACCATCGACATTGTCCGGTGCCAACCCCCACTCTGGAGTGAGTGCTTTTGTGACAAGGTAGTCGTAACGGTCGGCGGCGGCGGGACGTGTGAATTTGCGTCTGTCAAAGTTTCGTGTTGGTTACGCGGACCCTAAACTTTCTTCCCTTTGTCATTTTGATGCAGGTTTAGATGACATTGAATTAGAGTTGATAAGCTTCCCCAAATTTAGCTTACACAATCTGTCGAACACTTGGTGTGCTAGATGTGCAATTCCCCCAAAGTTAGTGAGTTTGCTTCTAGTATGGTGATCGATGTGGAGATAATTACAATAACAAACCACTCACTCTCAATTTCTATGCAAATTCGCCCTAGAATAACCCTAATCCTTGACTCTCTGAATTGGTTGGAATGTAAGTGGTTGGTTTAGGTTGTGAGAGGATGGTTTTATAGAGATGGGATGATGGAGATTTGTGAGTTGAAGTAGTGGATTGAAGTAGTGTATAAGTGTTCTAATGAAGTGGGATGATGGATATTAACTTTCCAAAACGTGGGTATAGAGTGGATTGAAGTTTTATGGGAGTGGGGTTTCAATTGGGGAAGAAGTAGAAGTAGTGTAAACGTGATGTAACTGCAGAATCGTGTTGGTTCATATACCGGACCCCCACCACGACGGGGGGTAATACACCATATAGGCCCACCCCGACGGGCATATGCATTGTAATTGGACTTGAGACCCCACCCCGGTGGGGGTGTTGAACTTGTAGGGGCCCACCCCGACGGGCTAGTGATTTGCAATTGAACTTTGTTGTGCTTATTGGTTACTTCCTTAATGCATCTATTATCTCCTTAAGTACATGTTCATCATCAAAACATAAGTATAATTAGATCTTGAGCAAATTAATCATGAAAGATTAGATTATCAAGAACAATACAACTTAATAACTCCATAATGAACTTATTATATCCTAATTATTATTCTAAACTATAATCTAACTAGCATGGATAAAATTACGGAGAACGAAAATAAAATTGGGTTGCCTCCCAACTAGCGCTTGATTTTAAGTCCTAAAGCCTTACTACTCCATGTTTATGGTACGTCGGCTAGTGTTATTGCGATGACATCAGTGTTGGATTCGCCCCCCCCCCCCCAATAATGCTTTAGCCTTTGACCGTTGACCTTGAACGTTTCCAATGGATTCCTGCTGTAGAGTTCAACGGCGCCAGGTGAGAAACTCTTTTGATGGTATATTGACCCGACCACCTTGATTTAGCTTCCCTGGGAACAACCTCAACCTTGAGTTGAACAACAATACTGATTGCCCCGGTTCGAACGTTCTTTGCATGATTTTTTGGTCGTGCCATTTCTTGACCTTTTCTTTGTATAACTTAGAGTTCTTGTATGCTTGAAGTCAGAATTCATCAAGCTCATTTAACTGAAGTAGTCTCTTTTCACCCACATCTGCTTGATCGAAGTTAAGTTTCTGAATTGCCCAGTAGGCTTTATGTTGTAACTCCACAGGTAAGTGACATGCTTTCCCGTAAACCAACTGATATGGTGACATACCAATTAGTGTTTTGTACGCAGTCTGGTAGACCCATAGTGTTTCGTCCAATCTGAGAGACCAGTCATTTCTATTCTTGTTTACTACCTTCTCTAAGATTCTCTTCACCTCCCTGTTCGAAAATTCAGCTTGCCCACTTGTTTGGGGATGATATGTCGTCGCCACCTTATGGTTGACCCCATATTTTTCCATGAGAGCTGTTGCAAAAGTTACTACCTTCATCACTTATAATAGCTCGTGGCGTGCCAAATCTTGTAAAAATATTCTTGTGCAAGAATTTAAGAACCACCTTGGCATCATTTGTTGGTAGTGCTACGACTTCAACCCATTTCTATACATAGTCAACTACAAGCAATATGTACTGATTATTGAAGGAGGAAGGAAATGTCCCCATAAAATCCATGCCCCATACATCAAAAATCTAAACTTCTAAAATTGTTTGTAGTGGCATCTCATTCCTTTTCGATATATTACCCACCCTTTGACATCTATCACAGCTTTTAACAAACTGGTGGGCATCCTTAAATAATGTAGGCCAATAAAACCCGGCTTGAAGCACTTTAGTCGTTGTTCTCTCACTACCATAATGTCCCTGTGATAACCCGGGATTTCGAATAATCCAAATTTTTCGAACAAACCTTTTTTTTATTTAATATTGATTATTAATATTGTGCGGTGTATCTGTGATACGAGTTTTGAGAAGTAGTTAATATTTGTATTGATTGAGAAAATAAGAGTAGAGTTATGCTTAACAGAGAATAGAAACCCTAATCCTAAGTCCGGATAGGGATTCGATAGAAATTACGGTTATAATAAACATAACTGTGAGAACTTAGTCCTTTTGTATAGAAATTTTGATCAATGATTGATCGGGTAGGGTAAAATATTATTAAACCCCAATAAGGGATTAGAAACCCAAATCTCAGGATTAGAAACCCAAACGTACAGTTAGGAACCTTAAACGAAAGCCGGGAAACCCTAATTTTAAATTCGAGAATCCTAAACCCTAATTAGGAAACCCCAAACTTAATTAGCAAGCCTTATGTGATTAGTAACCTTAATATGATTAGGAAACCCTAATTATATTTTAGTTATCTTAATTTTCTATTTAAAACCCTAATTAGAAAATTAGAGAAATTAACTTTGTAAAACCTAAGGGTTAGAACCTTAGGGTTAAACCTTAAGGGTTAGAACCTTAGGGTTTGGTTAGATTACATGTTTGCCATTAAAATTGGGAATTAAATGTCCAAAATACCCTTTTTTGCATTTTTATTAGTTAACTTGTAAAGTTTGCCAACAACTTTAGTTGTTCACCAACTAATATTGACAATGTGACTTATAAACTCCAGCAACTCAGCCAACACATCAAATCTATACATTATATCATATTATATATAGATTAAAGAGAGAGAAAGTTACCAATATTGCTCATTTGCTCTATAACCTTCAACAAACCTCTTCTGTCTCCTTAACCCACGAAATACTAAAGTAAATTAGTTCCTGGTAAAGCCTCTAACTCACCAAAATCAGTAGGAGAAGGCAAGATCAAAGCTTAGAACTAGAAAGGTATATAAACCCTAACTCACAATGATCTTGTATGCTTAATCTATGTATGTGTTTATGTGTTTAGAATGATGCTAGAATATGTTTTGAGATGATCTATGATGATCCATCATAGATCTATAGCATCAAATGGCTTTAAAAATAAAGTTTTTCAAAAATTGCTCAAGAACACTAAAGGTGGTCTGACAAGCATATGTCAAGAGCCACATATCTTTCTCTGTTTATGATTTTGTTTTTGTTTTAAAGTTTTAATATGAAGGTTGTCATGAGGTCTTTGATCTGGAACTGGAGTCACAACCATTCCATGTCTAGATTGTAAGTTATTCGTGGTCAAAACCCGTTGACCGAGCATGACCGGATGATTTCTGGGTACCCAGAAATCATATATCCGAGTCTGACAATTTTTGCAAGGCCCAGATCTGTCAAGTGTTATATGTTTTGATGATGTGTTTGTATCCAGTTTATAGCCTGACATATGTACTTTATATTTATGGCTTTAAATCGTGTAAACAATCAACAGATTGTAAGTAATAGAAGGTCAAAGTAGCCATCCGAGCCTGACTTTGAGTTTCTGGAAAACCCAGAAACCATATGAACAAATTTCCTGACAGACTTTGACCGGATTGAATCTAGAGAATATGATGTTGTTGGATTGAGATCATGACATATAAATGTTCCTTACCACAAGGACTATAGATTTGAACCTTAAGAACACCAATTATATGACAAGAACCTTGAGCAAATCGAGCTAGAAAGTGCCTAGTCGACACTGTCTGGGTTTTTGGGTTACCCAAAAAACCCAGATTAAGTCTGACAACAACTTGGAATGGCCTGATCTTCATGGTGTAATACAATAAGACTCTGGTGATGATTGATAAGTGTAGTACTACATGTATACTACAAGATTGAAGCTTAATTTAGTCCAGAAACAAATTGAACTGAGAATTGCAAGCGGTCATACATGAACCCTTGAACACTGAGCTTGTCAGTGCTCTTGAGCCCAAGAACACCAACAGTGACGGTTACTGTCGTTATAGCCTAGAGCGACGGTTTTATTAATTTTATTTTCTAGTTTTCCGAAAATTGATTAAAAATAGAAAATAAATTCTAAAAATTACAAAAATGGTTTTCAAAATTATTTTAAATTATGAAAAATAACTTTTGATTATTTGGGATATTTTTCATTAATATTTATAATTATTTGAATATTAATGATATTTAATTTATTTAATTAGTGTATTAAATAAATTAGAAAAAAAAGATTTTAATATTATAAAAATCATTTTAAATTAGAATAAAATGTTTAAAAATATTTTGAATTATAAAATGTAATAATCAATATTTTTGTAGAATTCTAATTAATAAATTAATATTAATGATATTAGATTTATTTAACTATTATATTAAATAAATGATAGAAAAATGATTTTATTGATTTAAAAATATTTTAAATTATAATTAATGACTTTTAATATTTTTATGATAAATTCATTAATATTTAAATATTAATGGTGATGGTTTAAAAATGATTTTAATTATTTTAAAAATCATTTAAGTAGAATATTGATGATTTAAAAATATTTTAAGTTATTAATAATAACTTTAATATTTTGACAAGTATGTCATTAATATTTCTATAATATTAAATATTAATGATGATGAGATTATTTGATATTTAAATTATTTAAAAACGATTACGGTATTTGAAAAATTATTATAAATTATAATAATTGTTAGAAAATTATTAAAAGCTTCTGAAAAATAGAATAAACGATATTTGACTTGTCTAAAATAATATTGAAGCTTTGAGATCAAGTTTAATTGACAATAAATGTGTAAATTATAGGATGGGGTGACTAGTTGATAAATGGATTTTATATCCTTGAATCGATGTCCATTTCAAGCTTATTTCGTGGTTACTATCATGTTTTCATGTTCGTTTTTAGCCGTTTCATGTTCTTTTATGTGCAAGGTGGTTGTTGTGGCAAGTAGTGAAGAAAGGAGGTCGTTTGGAGCAAAAATTAGAAAAAAAAATATGAAATGAGCAAAATCCTTTGATAGTGGCCATGCCCGCCGGAGCGGGCCCTTTTTGCCTATAGACCCCCGCCGGGGCGGGGGGTAGCAAATTCTGGGCACTCTTGTTGTGTTTCGAACTCTGCTGGGATACAATTTTGAGCATTTGAATATCATATGGACTCTAATAAGCAGAGGATTTCGACTCGGACTTGTGTGTTAGATACTTATTACTCAATTAACAACGAATTAAACGACACAGAAGGCAAAATACGAAGATCAATTCTAGTTTTTGATAGCAAGCTTTGGAGGAGTATTTTGAAGAGATTTTAGTGACGATTGCAGATTAAGTCTATGTGAAGGGTGGTTTTGCATTATTCTCTATTTTAGTTCTATATTAGTAATTGAAAGAATGTTTCCTTTAGATTATTCAGTTTTTATTTCATTCATTATGAACTAATTAACTTTTTAGGCTTATGATGAATCCTTAAGTGAAACGTTGATTGTGCAACTTTGATTTTCAGTTCAGTAAATTATTTCTCGGTTTATCTATATTAATTTGAGCGTGAATTTATGAATTTCCTGATCAACAATTCTGTGTGGATTTGTATGGAATCGAGAGAGGATATTCGAATCTAGACTTAGTTAATATATCATGTGTTCATGAATTTTGTGAATAGAGAATCTTGATTAATGTTAAGGTAGAGATATGCTTGACATCACATGTAATCGGATAGAGAACTTAATCTTAAACCTTCTTTAATTTCAGTTCACATAGAGATTTAGTGAGTTGGTTGATTAAGGTGTTTAACTTGTTTCTATCTAAATTATGGATTTAAGTTAATACGGTATTAGTGCGTCGAGAGGTGGCTAGTACTACATTCATGTTCTTGATTAATAAACTGGGATAGTGAGTTGAATTGGAATAAAGGTGTGAAAATTAGAGTGAAGCTTAGGGTGAAATTATAAGTCTAATTCTCCATTATTTATTTGAAATTCTGGATTTTGATATTTGTGAAAGTTTATTTATTTATTAATTTAGTTTCTATAAATTTAAATCATTGAATTGAATAGTTTAATAGAATTAGGATTAATAAGAAATTGGTAATTGTGAGAAGTTAAATTTCTTACTAATTTGTCTCCGTGGGAACGATATTCTAGTCATTACTATGTTACTTGTTGACCACGTATACTTGCGTGTTTTGCGTATATAAATTTTACCTAACAAGTTTTTTGTGCCGTTGCCGGGGACAATTTAGTCTAGATTTTAATATTTTTACAATATCAGTTTAATTAGTCAAGTTTTACTTAAACATTTTTTGTTTTTGTTTTCATTCTTCTTATTTCAGGTTTTTGACATTGGTTTATGCAAACACGATCCAAAAATCCAGAATGGCTTCCTTTTGAGGACGAAATTGAAAGAAGATTTCAGAGGTTAAGTAAGTGGATCAAGGAAACAAGGAACGAATTCGAAAACTCTGACATAGAAGAAGCAATGGCAGCTGAAGATCAGAAAGCGTTAAGGGACTTCGCCACACCCAAGGTGATTGAACTGCAGTCGAGCATCACCAAGCCCGTAATTGCTGCAAATACTTTCAAAATCAAGCGTGGGACGATTCAAATGATCCAGAATTCAGTTCAGTTTAGGGGGATTGGCTATGGACGATCCGAATGAACATCTAGTTAGTTTTCTAGAGATTTGCGACACCTTCAGGTATAATGGGGTGTCGGATAAGGCAGTGAAACTTTGCTTGTTCCCATTCACCTTACGGGACAAGGCAAAGAGTTGGTTACACTCTCTACCGTCGGGATTGATAACTACGTGGGAAGACTTATCTCAGAAATTCCTTGCCAAATTTTTCCCACTGGTGAAAACTGCCAAAATGAGGAATAACATAACAATGTTTGAGCAGCAACATGGGGAGTTGCTATATGAGGCATATGAGAGATACAAGGAGTTACTCAGAAAGTGCCTGCATCATGAATTACCTAAGTAGTTGTAAATGAATACTTTTTATAATGGACTACATGGGAATCTCAGAACTAGTATTAATGTAGCTTCCGGTGGAGCGTTCATGGCTAAGAGTTATGAGGAAGCCTACAATTTGATTGAGACCATGGCGGCTAACAACTACCAGTGG